>OX578136.1:168781669-168806669 GCA_951213105.1 Amaurobius ferox | reverse complement strand
AGTGCAATAAGATGACTGTCAGACATCAGAAACTGATCACGACTAACCATTGGACTTGTTCTTTAATAAAGCCGCACATTTAAAATGCTATTTAATCAGTTAAGAACAAGAGGAGTAATAACGGCTGTTTTTATGTAAATTACTTTACGTTGTATACAGCTACATTTTGCTACAATTATTTATTCATTTTGATGCAACAATCAGATAAGTCAACCTTCGATGTTTGCTCTTCAAGGAACTAAAATAAACGGATTTATTTATTTTTTAGCTTATACACGCAATAAGGAACTATTTCTAACTAGCAGCATACCCGTTCTTCGTACGGAGTATATAATATAAAAAAACTTATAATTCGCAATCATCTGCAAATTCTGTTAAAATATTAAATTTATTGCTCCTAAAGAGAAGTTTAAGAATATCTGTTCTCACTATGCAAAATTATCTTCACGGGCAGATCTGAAGAACAAAACATCCTGCCCCCTTTTGTAAGCAAATTTACAAAGAAAAAAAAAGGAATTGAATCAATATATGCAATTCCATACTACTTATATTGTCGCAGAATAGAAAATATGCCAGTGTGTTAGTAGAAGATTACCCGTATTACAATATGAGTCTCAAAAATCTCTGCCAAAATAAAAGAGATGACGTAATACATCGAAAATATCAATAATCCCTGTGATCTATATACCAGAAGGTCGTAATTGATTCCAATATATGCCAATATATATCAAAACATATGCCAATATACCTGTACTACTTATATTCGCTTAGATTAGAAGATATACTCGTGCATTTGTAGAAAATTACTCGTACAACGTACAATATATGAGTTTAAATAATTTTTGTCGTAATAAAACAATGGCATAATAACTTGAAAATATCAATAATCCCCGAAAATAATAATAACGTTTAAACCTGAAGACCGTAATTGATATTATCCAGTCAAAAATGCTATAAGAAAAATCAAATCGTTCTTTTCTAAAATATATTTTTATATCCATTTATTTATTATTCAAATTGAAAAAATAATAATTAAAATTAGTTGAATTATTAAAATTGTTGAATTATAGAATTATTAAAGTTGAATTATTAAAATGAGTTTCTGAGCAACATGATATAAGATAGAATCTTCCTCATAAACAGCGAAATTAAATAATCATTTTGATTTCTTTATACTTTTCATTGTTCAGTAAAAGCTTGTGAGAAATAAACCATGGAGATAGATTTCCCATTTAAATCATGTTTCAAACAATTCATGTTTTCATGAAGTGACTATTTAGCGCAAAAAATCTCCCATCAAACTCAGAGATAAGGTTTTAATTAACTTTCAAACGATTTTCAAGCTTTTCGTTTGGATGGAGTTAGAGAGTAGAACTCCTAGGAAAAAGTTTCGTTTTTCATTAATATCTCGACAACCCCTGGATTTAGATACTCGAAACTTGGGCTAAATTTATGGGGGCTATTTCAAGGCCACCCACAAAACTTCATCAAATTCTGTTAAGTCGTTCTTCCGTGATGATGAAACAAACGAAAATTTCGTTTTTTACTAATATCTCGAGAACCACTGATCGTAGAAACTCCAAACATGGACTAAATTTTAAGTGGGTTCAGGCTATCCACAAAATTTCATCAAATTCGGTTCAGTCGTTCTCCCGTGATAACGGGACAAACAGACAGACAGATTTTCAATTTTATTTATATAGATAACATTGGTAATTGCAATGAGGTATGACCCTTCTATTCATATTCTTGTGGTTAGCCGCTAAAAATTTTAACTGTTTACACAATGAACTGAAGTCTGGGCGCGGTAGTCCAGTGGATAGCGCGCGAGAATTGCACTCGGTAGGCCCGGGTTCAATTCCCTCCGCTGCCAAAACTGCCGCCGTGTTCACGCGGAGTACAACCACGTTAAACATGTGAGTCCGTAAGTCCTTCCGAGAGGTTGGTGGTAGGGGAAGGAGGGTACGGTCCCTGTGGATGCCTCCCCCACTGGGTTCCGGTCTAAATTGGGTGGCTCTTCCCCGTCGTCTAAACAGTTACCTTACACCTTTCTGGTAGGTTGGACGGTCTGGGTCTCAACAACAACAATGAACTGAAGTCTGTAAAGTTACGTAACAGTTTTAAGTATAAACTGAAAGTTTATATACAGGGTGTCCCAAAAACATTGACTTCAGCTTATATTCCTTAAATATTGATCTTAGACATGTATAATGAATTACAAAGTTACGTAAAAACAGGTACAGAATTTTATAAAATCGATCAAAATTTTCAAGGGAATTAAATTTTAAAAAATTTAAAATTTAAATTTTTATACGGGCCCCGTACAAAAACATTTCCAATGAGTAAAAGGTGCCCCATACACTAATAAGGTGATGTACAAAATTTCAGCATCTTATAAAAAAAAAGTCCCAGAGATATGAAAAGACAGAAAAGCTGGCTTAAACCACTTTTCGATGCATCGACATAGATTCTCAGAGGGGGAAAATAATGTTGGCAGATCGCGTTTCAGGGGTCATACACAAATTACGAAATAAAACAATGATTACATAAATAAATAATAATTTTGCTATTTATGGGTACAAAAGTATCTACACTGTGTAGAAATAATAACTTTACACGAAGATTATAAAGCTTGTTCAAAATGTTTTCCATCCATGCCAAACATCCATTAAAGATAAGAGGCAGATATTATTTGCCTATGACGCATTTCTGCATTGCGTCATTTGCACTCTTGCTGTAAACATTTACATTTTAATTTGTGATTAATCCCTCATCAACTTTGTTTAACCATATCTCTGGGACTTTTTATGATAAAATGCTAAAACTTTGTACATCACCTTATTAGTGTATGGGGCACATTTCACTTATTAGAAATGTTTTTTTACGGGAGCCGTATAAAAATTTAAATTTTGTGTTTCTTCAAATTTAATCCGTGAAAATTTTAATCGATTTCCTAAAATTCTGTACCTTTTTTTATGCAACTTTGTAATTTATTACATATGTCTGATATCAATATTTAAGGAATAAAAGTCGAGGTCAATGCTTTTGGGACACCCTGTATAATTATATATGGATAAGGAAGTATGTTTTCGTTATTCTAAGTAATTATTTTAGGTATAGTTTGTGGCGATTGGGAGTCGCCGGGCCTCGAACCAGGGACCCTGTGCTTACAAGATCGACATTATAATCGTAGAGCAAAAGCTAGCTTCTGCTCCGTTCTTATAATTCGGGTACAGGTTCCAAACATTTTGATCATATGTCTTTGCTGCCGCACACTCCCTCAGCTGATGAGAAGCCCGTGTCGAGTCGAATTTCGGCGAGGAGGAGGCCATTCCAGAAAATCCCCGCGTGTCCCCATCCGAGATTCAGTTGAGGGCTGAAGGCCGACTGGCGTGTTGTCTCGGGCGTGACGTCAGTCGTTGTCAACTAGGAAGGGAGTGGCAAGGCCTCTGACTCCGTGTGGTGCTGCCATCTCGTGTTGAGAGGTGAGATCGTTGGAGAGGAACGCTGCGTTGTTCAAACGTCCAGTCATCATTGTGGCGATTGAGCGTCGCCTGTTCCGAACCAGGACCGAACTCAGGACCATGCGTTTACAAGACCGACATTATAATCATAGAGCAAAAGCTAGCTTCGGCTCCGTTCTTATAATTCGGGTATAGGTTCCAAGCATCTTTGATCAGATGTCTTTGCTGCCGCACACTCCCTCACCTGATGAGGAGCCCGGGTTGAATTTCGGCGAGGAGGGGGCCGCCTCGAAAAAACCCCGCGTGTCCCCGTCCAAATTTCAGTTGAGGGCTGAAGGCCGGGAGCCGTGTCGCCTCGGACGTGGCGCCAGTCGTTGTCAACCAGGAAGGGATTGGCAAGGCCTCTGACTCCGTATGGTGCTGCCATCTCGTGTTGAGAGGTGAGATCGTTAAAGAGGAAGGTTGCGTTGTTCAAACGCCCAGTCATCATTGTGGCGATTGAGCGTCACCTGTCCCGAGCCAGGACCGAGCTCGGGACTGTGTGATTACAAGACCGACATTATAATCATAGAGCAAAAGCTAGCTTCGGCTCCGTTCTTATAATTCGGGTATAGGTTCCAAGCAACTTTGATCAGATGTCTTTGCTGCCGCAAGTTTTTGTTAAATATTGCATTATACCTGCAGCCAATTGCTCTTTATCATTGTTCATCTTAGCGACTTGAATAGACCTGATAGTCCTCCCTTATTTGAATATTTTTGCTCTGCTGAAAACTTTTAGACTTACATGGCATTTTAGACTTACATGGTTTTTGCGCCTATTCCCAATTGCATGTGGCTCTATGAATGCAAAGTTTCAATCAAAGGCGTTAGCAAGACTTCATTCGAGTAAAAATTAAAAACGTTGCACAAGAGTGTGAAATAACATTTAATCAAAAATGGACTACGCAATTTTATCCTACCGATTGAGCCTAATCTCACACACTCGCACCGCAATCCAAAGCAATCTCTTAAAAATGGATAACACTGATTTTTCCATTGAATATTTGTTCATATAGGCTCATGGCTAAAATAAAATACCTTGATGCGTGGACCAAAACTAGAGACCATCCCCCCCATCCATCATCCATGGTTCGTGCCAAAGAATCCTTGAATATCCCATGCGGCCATTACACGACTTAATAGATTAACAGCTTCCCTATTTGTTATTTGTATTCATGGGAATGATTTATACCTTTATCTTTTATACTTTTTTTTCTCTCTTTTAAAATTGGTTTTGTACTACTAATATATATTACGTAGATCATCCATGTTTAATGGGCCTCCCTTAGAGGCTCGTTACTACTTTAGTAACTGCAAATACAATAAATATTTATTTATACTACCATGAAAATAAACAGTCATTTCACAATATTCTTTTAAGGTCTACTGATGAATAATTGCAGTCAAGATTTAAATTGCAGCGTCGAAGTAAACTTTCAATTTGCATTCAATCAAACTAGGGAACGATAGAAAAACAAATTTGACGTGGAAGACTAGTTCGTCTGTGCATTCAAAATTCCCCACGAAACAATCCATTCCTCTCTGGACTATTTTGCAGTCCTAGTCATAGAACGACAAGTTTTGTTGCTACTTAAACAAGTTTTTATTACAGTAAGTGAAATAGCACTGTCATGGATATTTGATCCTTCTCGCATTCGGAATTCCATATTTTACCCGAATCTTCTTTTGGTCACGCAAACCATAAAACCAACAAGTCTCTTTCTCACGGCAACACTGTTTCCAGTCCAGGCCGTGGGATATATTTCCCTAAGTACGAGTTATGAGACTGGGGACACAAAGAAGTCTTTTTACCACCAGTGGGAGATTTATTCTCGGCTGTCTCATAAAGATGCCTACCCGTGTCTCTTTCATCTATTTTATGGAAAAGAGCACGCAATATTTATACCCTGGGCGTATTTCTAGTACAGTTGCGATGCATTCCAACAAAGGGATGCCCAAGACAAGAACCATTGGGGCATTCAGGCAAATACAGAGATCAGAATACTTCAGAAATCAGGTGTATTGTTTTTTCCCCAATACGAAGTATTTGAAATTTTATTCATTCATGACAATAATTTCCACGACCCACACTTGTATACCTATAGATGCAGGGCCCGCTCAACAATCTTTTCGTAAGTGGGCGAAATGATTTGGGGTTGTCCTCCCTCGTTTGCATGTTTTCAATATCAAATCAAAAATTAACAAAAACATTCGTTAATTTTTTTTTTTTTACAAATACTGGAATTTATTCATAAAAGTGTTTAGAGTTGTATTACACTCAACACATTGCAATATGACATTTGATATTTAAAGTTGCCATCATTCTTAAATCATAATTAAAAAGTTTTATTACACTCAACACATTGGAATATGACACTTGAAGTTTAAAGTTGCCATCATTCTTAAATCATAATTAAAAAGTACCCTATTAGAGTGCTTTCCACTCTTGACTGCCATGCGTGATAGCGTCTTTTTTTCACTCCTTTATAGTTAACAACCAATAATAAATAAAATTTTTACATAAACACACTTACGGTCAGTGGTGAACGACTGGTGCGGCTATATTAACCTAAATGCCAGAGCCAATGATGTAACAAGAGTTGCACCATCTTGAGCTCTTGCAGATCAAAAGAATACCGTATAAAACAGGTATATAGTAAAATCGAAACACTAGCAAGCTCTGGAACCATAAAAGAATAAGCCACAGATCATAAGTTTGAGATTTCTATTGGACTGAATTCGGAATCTGCGAATGTTTTTAATTCTAAACGGCAAGCTAAAAATATTTTTTCGTGTTCTAAAGTGCTCGAAACGTGTAGATCCGTCGAAAACTCGAGTTGCGATTTTCGAAACGATTCCAATACTTTCCCTATACATTACTATGTATTCTAGGGAAAGTAATAATTTTTGCAAATAAATTCTTCAAACGAACGTTGTCGAATGTGAACTGACTCCCAATACCACACCTATGTAGAAACAGCACCAAACATCATTAATAATATTTAGTAACGAAAATGACAAAGCGTGTTTAACGTATTATGGACTAGCATGTTGACGGAAAGGATCTTTTCCAATTAGATATACGTTCATGCATTATTCTATTTCAATAACTAACTGTTTCATGTTTTAGCATTTTCGTTTAAAGGTATTGGAATATTTTGAAGAGGTACAATTAGATCCGGAGGCTAGATTTATGACATGTTATATCTAGATGAATTGAAGATAATCCATTTTAATGTTCGGTGAGGTAAAATAATTTTCAAGTTTGCAAAATATATCTTGCATTTATACAGATCAAAGTTGCCCATAGAAGGGGGGGGGGGGCACTACGTGAGTGCGGGGGATGTTTAAGATGGGGCCCGGCAATTTTTTTAAAGAAGACGTAAAAATTTCACAAAGAGGGGAAAATCAAATATGGATAGAGGTGGGGGGTGTCCGTGATAAAAGTTTGTAGGGGGTCCACAATTTGTATGGGCGGTCTTGTAGGGATGGGTCACGCACATTACTTTCTCTCTCCCAATTTACTTATCCTACTCACAGCACCCGCCTAAAGGACGCGTTAGAATCGCGCGCGATAGCCCAGTGGTTAGTGCGCAGGGATTGCACTCGGAAGACCCGAATTCGATATCCGTCTCTGCCCAAACTGTCGCCGTGTTCACGCGGAGTACGATGACGTTAAACATGTGGGTCCGTAAGTCCTTTCGAGAGGTCGGTGGTAGGGGAAGGAGGGTACAGTCCTTGTTACCTTTCACCTGTGGGTATGTCGGACGGTCTGGGTCGAAGAAGAAGAATCACGCTTCCATTGCAGATGATGGACATGTGTCCTATTTTTTATGCGCTCTTCAACATGGGATAGCTGGTACTTGAAACGGCAACAAGAAAGCTCGTTATGTGTCATCATTTTGCGAATCTTTGGAGGAACCGACACATTCAGTGATCAAACAACCACTTCAGATTTATTAGATGAACCCTCGGCAAAGTATGCACGGTTCACATTCTCTCATGAACTTGCTATTACGTGAGCACATAATCAGCTTTATTGTGCATAGTAAATTTTCTGACTACAATTACCGGTATCGACTATTCCATGCTGATGAGCTCATCAAAAGCTCGAAACCAGTTTATAGGTGCTGTTATATGCAGTGAGACGCTGACCTTCTCTTTCCTCGTTTATGTTATTTTAAAGTTACTTTCATTTGAATGTTTATTACAATGTTTTAACGGAATAATAATGAATATGCATTCCTCGGCCTAAATATTCCATTCAAAATTTTAGTGACAGAAGTAATTCTTAAAAAGAAAATCTGTAATAGCTGCTGAAAAATCGAGGAGAAATCAAAACGTACCGAAGGATTTAGTGTGTTCCAGCGTGATAATGCCAGTTTAGCTTTCCAGGGACCGTCAAGTGTGATAATAGCTGTTGGATCTAGAATCGGTCCGGTGTTTCTACTATGTGTGTTCCGTGGTGATAAATATTTCAACTACCAAATCCGCGGTGATAAACATTTCAACTACCAAATCCGTGGTGATAAATATTTCAACTACCAAATCCGCGGGGATAAATATTTCAACTACCAAATCCGTGGTGATAAGGATTTCAACTACCAAATCCGTGGTGATAATGATTTCAACTACCAAATCCGTGGTGATAAATATTTCAACTACTAAATCCGTGGTGATAAATATTTCAACTACCAAATCCGTGGGGATAAATATTTCAACTACCAAATCCGTGGTGATAAGGATTTCAACTACCAAATCCGTGGTGATAAAGATTTAAACTACCAAATCCGTGGTGATAAGGATTTCAACTACCAAATCCGTGGTGATAAAGATTTAAACTACCAAATCCGTGGTGATCAAGATTTCAACTACCAAATCCGTGGAGATAAGGATTTCAACTACCAAATCCGTGGTGATAAAGAATACCAAAACCGTGGTGATAAAAACTACCAAATCCGTGGTGATAAAGTTTTCAACTACCAAATCCGTGGTGATAAAGATTTCAACTACCAAATCCGAGACAACGGCCGTACCGTGCTGAAAACACCGGTTCTCGTTAGATCACCGAAGTCAAGCAGCATCGGGCGCGGTTAGTACTTGGGTGGGTGACCACCTGGAAACACCGCGTGCTGTTGGCACATTTCGGGCGCGGTATTGCGGTGGCTTGCGCGCTGGATTTGCACGCTGCCACAACTGCCGCCGTGTTCATGCGGAGTACGATCACGTTAAACATGTGGGTCCGTAAGTCCTTCCGAGAGGTTGGTGGTAGGGGAAGGAGGGCACGGTCCCTGTGGATGCCTCCCCCCACTGGGTTCCGGTCTAAATTGGGTGGCACTTCCCGGCTGTCCAAACAGTTACCTTACACCTTTCTGGTGTAAGGTAACTGTGTCTCCCTTTTCCCCCTTTTGGTCGGTGGTCCCCTGTTGTCCTTTTCCCTGGAGGTGTTACCCTCTCTTTGTTTGGTTGCTTTGTTTTGTCTGTGTTTTGTTTTTGTCTTTGTTTTGTCTGTGTTTTGCTGTGTTTTGATTGTGCACCGTTTGTTGCTGTTTGTCTTGGTTTAGTTGTTGTTTTTGTCTTCGCTGTTGTTTTTGTTGTATTATTTCTCATTGTGCACCAGTTGAAGTAACAATTGTTCAAGAATTATTGTAATCCGTTTTATTGTGTCTTTCACTGTTTAACCTTTATATTGTTTCAAAATGTGAAACATATGTAAACTCTCCTGTAAATTTTTGATTCTCAAAATAAACGCTGCTGGACCGTCGGACGAAAGCCATGGAAGTTGGGAGTTGGTTTCGGCTAACTCCGTCCCGGCCGTCCAAATGGATGCTCAAGTCCTTGTTGACGAGCCGGACGGCCTGGGTTTTCAACACCTTTCTGGTGGTTTCTCCCGGCCGTCCAAATAGATGCTCAAGTCCTCAGGACGAGTCGGACGGTCTGGGTCTTCAACACCTTCAACACCTTTCTGGTAGGTCAGACGGTCTGGGTCTCAACAACAACAACTACCAAATCCGTGGTGATAAAGATTTCAACTACCAAATCCGTGGTGATAAGAATTTCAACTACCAAATCCGGGGTGATAAAGATTTCAACTACCAAATCCGTGGTGATAAAGATTTCAACTACCAAATCCGTGGTGATAAGGATTAAGTCGTTCCGTCGACAAACCTTCCCTCTCCTTGGATGTTACTTGTTATGTATTGCAAAGTACGTCGTCATATTGTAAGTACAATTTTATATTTAATATGATCTGCATCAACATGAGAAAATGTTAAATACCTTTAGTCAAGGTGATGTTTATATTATGTTAATTGCTTGGGAATCTAGTTAATTGCTATTTGAATAAACAATTTGTTATTTAATTAATTTGTTCTGCTTTCCACAATTTGTTTATTTTATGTGTTGCTCCTTTCCCAGTAATATCGATCTATGACTGACCAACCCATTCCTAGAATCAGCCAGGTAATGGGACCTGGTCAACTGGACACATATCGTTACAGGGTGGTATCTAAAGTTCGATAAGATCACTATTACTCTTTTAAACCTTCTAATTATATCCTGAGTTAGACGGCGGTTGCCGACGATCTCTCGCTTATTTTCGCCCTGATCTTATTTACAAGAACTATTTAACAATCTAGGTATTTAATGTTACCACTAAATAATACATTCTCGTAATAGTATAGAACTGTCATCGATTTTGTTAAAACCTACCATTCGACCGATGGATTCGATTCTTTTCATCGATCTTGCGCCACGCTCACGATCGGATATATCCCCGTAAAGACCCGATTAAATTAAATTGTAAACATATCGATAGTGCCATTTTCCAAATCGTCGTTGGGGATCGCTTTATGACGATGAAATATATCATTCCGATGGATTGCTGATAGAGTAACAAGGAAACTTAGAGGGAAGGGAGGAAAATGGGCCAAACAGCCAATTTGAACGGATGTTTCCCCACCGCATTTCTATACGATAATTTCTATACTATAATATAGAGAATGCATTAAAAATAGGGCTAGGAATAATTACATTAGGATTGATAAAGTTATTTTAGTGGTGCTTAGTGTTTTCCAGGGCAGAATTTGGGTTAGGCAAATGGCCGAAGATTTTTTTACGGCTTTCAATATCAAAATCTTAATATCCTTATTAATATTAACACAACGGTGATTAAATACAGGTGTCTCTGGAACTTTGGAATTTTTAGTATAAAAGGACCTTACCACAAAACCTGTATTAACTTCGTTGAAAGAAAGACCTAATTTTATACTAAAAGTGATTAAAAAGTTTGAAAAATAGGTGATCAAAAGTGGCTTGTGCAGATGTGGGTCGGAATGTTTTCAGGAAATGAAAAATGTTCCACTATATTTTTCCTCAAAATGAATTTGAAAAAGAAATGTAATGCTGTTTATTTATTTTTCTTACTTTTACTCGAAATATCTTCGAAACTATAAAATATAGATATAAATAGTAAGCGGCAAAAATATGTACTAGGAAATTTAGTATCTAAATCTATATTTATTTGGAAAAAAAAAAGCTCTTTCAGTTTTTGATTAATTGTCTTATCACTTTAAAGAAGATTGAAAATTTTTCGTTTTGTTATGTTTGTAATCCTTGTATGTTAAAAACTGAAAGTGCTAGCTATAAACAATAAGCAATGAGTTGTAGCTGTTTAAAAGCCTTACAGTATATAATTGAATATTGGATCAAGCTGTTAATTTTCTTTCAATATTTTAGCATTTTAACCTGGGTTTCCAATGGGTTGGAAAACTGTCACGATTGTTGCAGCTCAGTCTGTTTACTTACTCCTTTGTGAAATATTGGTGCACAAGCACGAGATATTTTGTTTGGTTCAAAAAGAAATAATAAAATAAATAAGTTAATAATTTTACATTTTAAAAATGTCAACGGTGGATAAAGTTAGAACGAAAGAGAAGAAAATATACGTATTCAAGTACGTATATATGTGTCGCCAGGCAAGTTTATATATATAAGTTTAATTTATATACCGCAAAACAAGATAGTAAAATAATTTGATATTTTGAAGTGAAGTCTATGGTTATAGTTTCCAGATGAAATCGAGGCCAAAACTAAAACTAGCTAGTTATAAGCAGTTAGAGTAACTTTAGTGCTTTGAAAGCCTATAAAAGAAATATATGAGTCTGAAATAAAAACTCAAATAAACTTATTGAAATTTACTGAAGTTTTATTTTACAAAATGTTATTCACGCAGAACCATCTAGGCTCCATCGGACTGGGGCTACAGCCAATTTTTTAAAAATTGTTTATACATGTTTTTTTTTAAATATATTTTTGTCTTATAAGATTTTTAAACATTAAATAATTTTTTTATACATATAATAAACTAAGTAATCCTTATTTATTTATTTTGTCATTTAAGAAAATGGTAAAAAAAATTATCTTTCAATTATCAGCAGGTATTTAGTTAAATATTCTTAAAATTATATTTAATAATTTATTATTAAATTATAAGCAAATTTTTCTTATACTATTATATTTATTTTTATACAATAAACAGTTAAATTATTTATGATTCTGAATTTGTGATTTAAAAAAAGCATATTTTTCTTGTTATAGATAAAATAAAATTATTCTATAACTTTTCAAATGCACAACGTATTTAATGAAAATAACAAATTATAGCTTCTGATTGCATCAAAGAATTTTCATGCATATAATTTCTTTTATATATTTCTAAATTTAAACCTTTTCTTAGCCATGTTTTGTAATATATGTATGACTGTAGCTGTAATATAAAAATTTATACTTTTAAAAGTCACTGGACATATTATTTCAACTGAATTGTAATATTGGGAAACATTTCAAAATTTGGAAAATTTTTCGCTGTGAAACAGACTTCTAGGCATAAATGTGAAAAACAAAGGTTACATTCATTAGAATTTATCATGACAATGTTTATGCAATCGTATCTATCATGGGCGCCCATAGGGGATGGCGAGGGGGCACTTGTCCTCCCCTCAAAGTTAAAGGTCACAAAGGTCATCAAGCTAGTCGATGCCTTATCCTTGCGAAAAGTTCCTGGGCGTCTTATCCTGAGAAAAGTTCTATGGGCGTCCATGTCTTCTATACATAAGCACAAGGGATTGGGAACCGTCGCCATATATGTAACGGAGAGGGATTAAGTACTCAACGCATATCAAAACAAATCCTTTTCAGCATCACCATCAGAGATCCCTTTTAGACACCAACCTCCTTAGGGGTATAATGTGCCATTCATTTGCGGAAGACATCGCTCGACGAACATACAATAAGTGTAAATGGCAGCCGAGAAATGCTTACAATCGCATTAAATGTTCCTATGCCGTTATGGCAAGGGCCAACAAATCTATTTCAATGGTACACACTATTTCATGACACTCTCAATGCCGTAGGAGCCGATGATAATAGGTATAGTTATAGAATTACATTTATATAATTGCGCGACGACAGGCAGGTTTTATGCGATGGTTCACAGATCTGCATCAAGAAGTTTGCATACAAAAAGCTCCGTAATAACTTCTAATTTATTTTTTAAATTATTCGAATCAATAATGATGGGCTCAAGGCCGGGTTGAATCTGTGTCTAAAAACATCTAGTATATAAAGAGAAGCATTTTAAAAATTGTAGCTCTAATAATATATCCTGAACAACGCGACCGATTTTAATGTTTTAGGTAAAATGCTTAGGTTAAATATTTTAGGCAATGAGGATGAGTCCATGAATATTCCTATATCAGTGTTTTCCTTCACATTTGTTCTCTGAATAAAAGGAATTAAAAATCTTGTTTACGTGTTTCTATTATGACCGTTTATAACGTGAAAATGGCTCAACCGATTGACGTAGTAGTCTTTTTAATGGTTTGGCAAGCTTAGGAGCAAATATTTATAGTTTTCAGACTTCGAGTCGCGTTAAAGAGTTAGCTATATTAAAAATTAATATGAAGTCCATTTCCTATAAAAAATGTATCTGATGTGGGCAGTACACAATTTTCCCTGCAGATTCAAATTCATTTTCTCTTTCTTACTCTTACAATTCATTAAATTTTTCTTCCGAAATCGAAATTGCATGCTCAGGAAAAATAATTTGCATCGAAATTGCATGCTCAGTGTACAAAATTTGGTAGCGATTCACTCAGTAGTTTTTCCATAGGTCTAGACACCTCGCGTTGCATTTGAATCACCCTGTACAAAGAAATACAAAGAACGATAACAGTATAAAAAATATGACGTAAGCGGCACACGATTTTCTCTGCGGATTCAAATTCATTTTGTCATTTTTTATTTCATTATGCATTAAATTGAGAATATTGCACAAAATAACACGGATAATTATTTAAATTATCACCGAATTTGCAGTTTTATTTCCATTTTAGTTTACATTTGGAAACTGAAAAATACGAAAAAACTGAAATTGAGAACGGTTAGTCCTAGAGTTACGGGATTGCCCCCATTCTCTTCGTCGTCAAAAACACGTGTAAAACAAGCATTTAATGGATACAGTTTGTGCACACACGATATTTTATTTTAGAGTTTGACAATATTTGCAGGCCATTTGGCTAAAAAAGGCAGTTTCTTTCTTTCCGAATCATACCAAAATCTGTTAGTACCGAAGTATCCCACAGGCGATTTATTTACCCAATTTTGTGAAATTGGTCAATTAGTGTTTCAGCTAGTGTGGATACTTACATTCTTTGAGGGCCAATTTGGGGGGCTTAAACAAAATATATTAAAAAGAAAAAAAAAAGTTCTTTTCTTGCAAATCGTACCTAAATCTAATCAGCACCAGGGTAACCCATAAGTAACCATCTATCAATTTTTTCCGAAATTTGGCCAATTAGTTTTTTAATTAGAGTGGATACATACATTGCAAAGACAGACAGACACACACACATACATACACAGCCGTCACGCTAAAAAAAAGTTTTTTTTATGTTCTAGAGTGCTCGAAACGTGTAGATCAGTCGAAAACTTGAATTCCGATTTTCGCCACGATTTGATATGAATGCGAAGCAAACGCATCATATGGTGATTTAATCTTAATGCGAACATAAAACTGTAATGACTCTATCCGACAACTTTTTACATCCTGATATCTTAATAGATAGCAATGTATAAAAAATCTGATGTGGGCAGCACATGACTTTCCTTATATAATGCAATGAATTTACTACCTTTACAGTTAAAAAAATGTTATTCTTATAGTGGATACTTATATTCTTTCCGAGATATTAAATTTTCGTCAATGAGTCGCCATTCTCATTGATGTAGCGTCATTTTCATCCATTTGGCGAGTTTTTCGTTAATTTCGCAACAATTAAAAAAGTCACCAAGTTGGCGACATTCCACCAAATTCGTCGCCAAAATCTCGCCAAGCGTTATGGGCGGAAAAATAAGTTATTCTTACAGCAGATAAATGACTATTAGCGTTTAAATACAAAAGTATTACTCAAAGTATCTTTTTTCATGAATGGAACGAGCTAGGTCCACGAGAATGATATCACCAAATTTATCGCATGGTATGACATATGAAAAGCGAACATGTTTCTCAATAGGAAATATTGTTTTTTTATTTTATATGATTTTTTGAAAAATGTGCAATATCTCGCGAACGGTTCATGTTATCGTTCTAAAATGTATGTCAATAGTTTTCTAATGAAGATTTACATAATAAAAGTCTATTTGCGTAACTTTATTAGAGTTTTTAATTTTTTGACGATTTTTTCAAAATTTCACTCGAAAATTTAGGGGGGTTTCTGAACATTCGATTGCTTATAAAAACAATAGGATTCCAGTGTTTAAGGATTGTAATTTTTGTATATACACACACACATCACTTTAAAAATGTTCGATTCCTGATCAGGGATCCTTGAAACATACTCTCCCGTCGAAAACTTGAATTCGAATTTTCGACTCCATCACAATACTTTCCATATACATTATTGTATATAAGGAAAGTAATAATCGCAGAAACAAGGCAGGATTATAGCATAAAATTCGTGTTAATGACTTGCAGTGTTGTTGAAACTGAATCAATCAAAATGTAGTAACTTGAAAAATTTCAGCTTTAGACAATTTTGAGGATTTTGTGACGCGGTTGCATGGGCCACCGAGGCGCCTATGCGATAAGGTCACTTCTTTTAATTATTTTTTACTTTCCCTGCAACACATGGTAATGTATAGGGAAAGTATTGGAATCATGCCGAAAATCGCAACTCCAATTTTCGACGGATCTACACGTTTCGAGACCTCTAGAATACGAAAAAACTATTTTTAGCGTGACGTCTGTGTGTGTGTCTGTCTGTCTGTGTAATGTATGTATCCACTCTAACTCAAAAACTAATGGGCCGAATTTCATAAAATTTGGTAGGTAAGGCACTTGGATGTGACCCTGGTGCTGATTAGTTTTTGGTACGATTTGTCAAAACAGAATTCGCCTTTTTTGAGAAATGGCCCGTGAAAATTTCATTTAACCGCTCTAGCTAAAATACTAACTTACCAAATTTCACAAAATTTGGTAGATAAGTTACTTGTGGGACACTCTGGTGCTGATTAGATTTTGGTACGATTCGGGAAATAACAACCTGCCTCCTTTTACGAAATGGCCCGCAAAAATCACCAAAATCTAAAAAAAAAAAAAAAGGACTACGTATGCTGGAATGTATCAATTAAATTCTTGTTTTATACGCAATTTTTGTCGCGGAAAAGAATAGAACACACTCCATTTTATACTTTAGGACTAACCGTCCTCAAGATATTTGAGATTTCTTGCATTTTTGTTATGCCGCTATCGGAAAAATGTCCAATTACCAAATGAAAACAAAAATTGAATTAAAAATGCAAATTTAGTGTTATTTGGTGCAATCAACCTCAATCTAATGAATTATTAAAGAAATAAAGAAAATATGAATTTAAGTCTGCAGCGAAATCATGAGCTGTCCACATCAGATTTTTACTTTACCTGCAATACATGGCAATGTATAGGGAAAGTATTGGAATCATGACGAAAATCGCAATTCGAGTTTTCGACGGATCTACGCGTTTCGAGACCTCTTGAATACGAAATAATTATTTTTAGCGTGACGTCTGTGATGTGTCTGTCTGTCTATATGTGCAGATTTTGTATCCACTCTAACTAAAAAACTAACTGACCGAATTTCATAAAATTTGATATGTAAGTGACTTGTGGATGAATCTGGTGCTGATTAGTTTGGATACGATTCAGGAAAAAAGAACCTTCCTTTTTTTTTTGCGAAATGGCCAGCAAAAGCCTGCATCCACTCTAGATGGAGAACTAATGGACCGAATTTTACAAAATTCGGTAGATACGTCGCTTGTGGGTTACATTGGTGCTGATTAGATTTTGGTACGATTCGAAAAAAAATAACCTGCCTTTTTTTGCGAAATGGCCCACAAAAATCGCTAAAATCTAAATTAAAAACTACGTATGCTCAAATATATCCATTAAATTCTTGTTTTATACGTAATTTTTAACGAAGAAAATAATAAGACCAATCACATTACACTAGGACTAGCCGTTCTCGAGATATTTAAGTTTTTTCATATTTTCTCTACGTCACCTTTGAAAATAACTCAAGTTACCAAATAAGAACGAAAATTGAATTAAAAGTGAATTAAATTTAATTAAAATAAAGAGAACGTGGATATAAATAAGTCTGCAGGGAAAGTCATGTGTTGTCCACATCAGATATTTTACTTTCCCTGCAATACATGGTAATGCATAGGGAAAGTATTGGAATCGTGCCGAAAATCGCCAATCGAGTTTTCGTCGGATCTATACGTTTTGGGACCTCTAGAACACGGAAAAACTATTTTTAGCGTGATGTCTGTGTGTGTGTCTGTCTGTACAATGTATGTATCCACTCTAACTCAAAAACTAATGGACCGAATTTCATAAAATTTGGTAGGTATGTCCCTTGTGGGTGACTCTGGTGCTGATTAGTTTTTGGTATGATTCGGGATAAACAGAACCCGCCTTTTTTGCGAAATGGCCTATATCCACTCTAGCTGAAAAACTAATAGACCCAATTTCACAAAATTTAGTAGATAAATCACTTGTAGGTTAACCTGGTACTGATTCGATTTTGGTATAATTCGGAAAAAAGGAACCTGCCTTTTTCTACAAAATGGCTCGAAAAAATCTTTAAAAATAAAAGACTACGTATGCTCAAATATATTAATTAAATGCTTATACGTAATTTTTGGCGACGAAATAAATAAGGCCAACACTATTACTCTAGGACATTCTGTTCTCGAGATAGATTTATAGTTTCTCGATCTATAGATTTATATAGTTTCTCGAGATATATTTATTTGTCGATAATAGTTTTTTGCAGTTTCACTACACCACTTGCAAAAATAAATCTACTTATCATATGAAAACGAAAATTGAATTAAAAGTGCAAATTCAGTGTCATTTAAAATAATTATGGCTGTTATTTTGTGCCATTAAACTTAGTTTAATGAATTATTGAAGAAATAAAGAGAACATGAATATGAATCTGCAGGGAAAGACTTGTGCTGCCCACATCAGAACTTTAAACAAATGAACGAAAAATACGAAGTCTGCATACGCCGGCGCTAGTACTAAAAGAAAGAGAAAATTCTAAATATGGTAAACCCTATATGATTTATGCTATTTAATTCACATAATACTTTTGATGATGAAATAATTGTGCGTTTTAAAATGTGAATTGCATTTGTAAATTTCGAGAAATTAGAAAATCACTTAATTAAACCTACTCAGGAGAGTGTATTTGGATTATGGTGACAGCATTTGGGGCCGCAAAAGCACGGAATACCTAAAAATGAAAATGGTGTTGGACGTTCTTTTGGCGACTTTTAGAAATCTTTATAAAATTCTATTTTTTTTTTTTAAATTTCTGAATTCTGCTAAGATTTCTAGTTGAATTGAAAAAAAGAAAAACATGCGAGTTTATAAGCAAATATTAGAGTCATTTTAAACGTATTGAAACAATCGTCAAAGTTGGGGCTGTTTTGGAGGTTTTTTGTAAATATTTTAAAATATATTAATTTTAATTTTTTTTAATTTTCGAAATTTTCAAAAATATTTCCAGATCATTATTATTACCTCTTGTTAAAACAAACAAATAAATAAATAAACGCGAATTTCTAGGTCAAGAATTAGCACTTTAAATCTCGGAACATATATACCACATACATTTTACATAGTTTAACGGAAACTACTGAGATAGATTGTTTAAAATTTTTAAAAGAATTTCAACATTTACAGAATGTGGAAGACACTCTTATTGTAGATATCAGTATCTATGGGCCGATTTCGCGCTTATTATGCCCTCGTCAGCATGGAATAACCGATATCTGTAATGCCAGCAAGACACGTGATATAAGCCACAATTTCTTGGAGCATCTATGGGAGCTGACAATTTCAATCCTTCCACGTGGTCAGCATAATAAAATTCATTTACAATTTCTTTATATTTTGGCAAATTGAATTTTTTGAGACATTTTTAAGATTTTCGGTATTTCAAAAATCTATTTTTTTTCTGGAAAATAGTCTTTATTTTTCAATATATTGAATTTAAGTAATTTTAAAGAATTTCGGCATTTGAACATGTATTCATATTTGAAAACAGATTTCTTCATTTCTTGAGTTGAGTCTCTTTTAAATAGGAGGGGTGTGGTGGTGGTGGTGTATGTGTGTGTGTGTGGGGGGGGGGGTGCAAAGTGGTTTCTTTCTGCAATTGGTTAGCCTCTAGTGCCAGGGAGAGCAGCCTCCATCTCACACACAATTGTAATCCGATGTAAAATTGTAGCACTCACCGCTCTGAAAAGCGACAGTTTTCACCAATTTCTATACTTGTGGCCTATCCTCTACGTCTGGAAGTTTGAGGAATCAGTTTCAGATCGAATCGAAAATTCTATGCGCAGCATCGTTTAAAGCCCCCTAAAGTGCCATTTCGCTGCTGTCTGCGGTTGCTAAAATTAGCATTGTTCAAAGGATGACGGCATAAAAATGGCGGTTATAAATAGCGACTTGGAATTTAGAGAAACTTCGGGAATAAGGCGGGCTCTTTTCAAATATTAACCAGAGATTCGCATTGATTGCTCCGAGAAGAGATCGAATCGAGTAGCGCAAAGAAGTCCATTGTCATCACGTGATAGATGGAGAACGATGCTCCCCCTCCCCCCCTCCCCTCTCTTCAGAGCTCGCATCATCTGCATTTTCGGTTGAATGAAAATCGCCTGGTTACCATTAAAAAATAAATAAATAAATAAAAATCGTCCTAAGCTTTAACGTGCAGTTTAAATATGCGTGTTTTTCAATTTTGAGAATGAAAGTAAAAGTATCTTTTAAAAATAAAACATAGCTTTCATTTCTCTAACTTGTACATCATCTCTTTTTCATAAAAAGAGGAACTCTCCGTCATTTATCAATATACAGGTCATGCGTAAAACGCTTTTTATGCTCCAGAAGCGGGGGAGAGAGAGGAAAATGATGGAAAAAACAAATTCTGTTGCACTCTAACAATTAACTTGACATTTTAACATTTATACAGCCTAATGGAAATTTTGGACAACACAATTTTCGGTAAGACTATACAGGATAATAAGAAAATTATGTATTTTTGTGCCTCAGTTCGCTGATATATTTACGCTATTATAACGCGAATTCTTGGCGAAGAAAGTGGCAGTCCGTCTTCAAGGGGAGGTATCACTCTTGAAATGTACCTATAACATTTGAAATTCAATATATATATATATATATATTTGAAATGTAATAATAAGAATTATGTAAAAATAAAAAATAAAATAAAAATACAATTCAAGTAATATTAACATCACCATAGAAGCAAATTCACGGCTATAATGCCGATAAGAGAAAAGAACAGAACCTTCCCAAATTCGATGATTAATCAGAATAAAATTCATCTTCAGGTCTGAGTATTTAATTCTAATTAACCCAAACAAATGCCTGTTTCAGATTAAGCAATAGTACATTACTATAAATGCTTAAACTCAGACTACAGGCATCAAAAAATGAAAAAATGAAAAAAGGATACATTAAGAAAATTGTATTACCATGCGGCATGAACCCTTCTTCTTCTACCACGTGTATACACGATCAACCTCAACAGCTTAATCTAGAAGCACCGGAATGAACAAGTCGAAATTCTACCAGGGAGGCAGTACGAACGTTCACGGAAATACTCCCAAACCCGTCCAGTGAGTCTAAGCTGGAGACTGGACAAGCAATTCAGAATACAACTTCCCAAACATGCAGAACTGAATATGAATATGAATCAAAGATGAAAATTCCTACTAAACAAGTAATTCATAGGAAAACTGGATAATCGAGAATGCCACTATACACCATTATAAGGGCGCTCAAAACGTAGTTTCAATACTGACGAAAGTTACATTTTTTTGCGAAAATAAAATTCAAAACATTAATGTTAATGCATCTTATTTTCCGATTTTTTGATTTTTCTAATGTTTTTGACTTAGTTTATTATTTTTCATTTTTATTTATTTATATAATTAATAAATAATTATATATAATATACACATATACATACATATATATATATACATATATATATATATATTATATATATAAATTAATATATATATATATATATATATATACACACACATACATATATATATATATATATATATATATATATTTTTTTTTTTCCTCTCTCTCCTGTATGTTAGTCACTATAATTGGGAATGTTTTCTAGGATGTTATCGAGTGAAATTTGATACACTGAGTTGATAATTTTAATAACAAAATTGGGGGGATATGCATTATTAGTCGCTGTACTCAATAATTCCATAAAGTGCGCTAATTTATAATATTCATCACAAATTTTATTGATTCTAAGAGCCTGGTTTATTATAATATTTCTAAATACAGATATATGCAGACAAGAGTCAAAATGTTGAATTTTTGATGTATTAAATTTAAAATCCTGTCTTTTATCATACAAGTTTATAACCATATTACAATTTTGTAAATTTAAATTTAAATCTAAAAAGTTTGCAACATTTGTGTCATTATTACTTGCATTTAATTGTAAATTTTTTGGATAAAAGTTTAATACTATAGGGATATTATTATTTGGGGATACACATAAAATTTCATCTAAATATCTAAACATGTGCATATTATGCAAGCTTGGATTAATGTTTTTTTCATAGAAGAATAAATACAGATTAGCTAACAATGATGAGGCACACCCCCCTTGTGGGATACCAACCTGTTGTTTAAAAATAGTACCACCATGTTGAATATAATTCTCATAAAGAGTGAAGTTAAGTAATTTTTTAAAAAGAAAATTTGAATATTTTAGGTTGATATTATATTTTTCAAAAATTCCTAAAATAATTCTATACAGATCATCTATATTAATATTATTAAACAAATCTTTGAAATCAAAGGTATAAATACTACGAATATTAGTAAGAGTTTTCAATTTCTTAACTACTTCAAAACTGTTTTTTACAATATGACAATTATTTGAGATTTCATCTGACGAGGATACTTCATGTAATATCTTTAATAATAATTTTCCAGCATTAGTAATGTAAGAATTATGCCCACTGGTAATGGTTCGAAAAGCAACAGGGGATTTATGAAACTTGGGTACTAAAACAATATATGGAATGTTATTACAACTATTTTTTAGATGGATTTGCTTATATTTGGCTGATATTCTATTGTATAAGATTTTAAGGTTAGTTTTATGTAAATTATAGATATGATTATTAAGTAAGTGTGACTGAAGGGTATTTTTATAATAATATTTACATATAATTGAGTAGTTTCCACTTGCCTTATCGACATATGTAATGACAAAATCATTTTGTATTTCTTTAATATCATTTTTAATTGAATTAAGTTTATATGAATTATTAATTTTCTGATGGTATATATAATGATTTAAGTATTGCTCTATTAAGACTCTCCAAGGTTTAAAGGCTTCTACAGGGATTTGATATTTATAACTGATTTTATAGATAAATTTATTTAAGTCAAGAAATAAACCTTTACATATTAATTTATGTTTAAATTTAGTAGATATACGGTACTTAGTACCCAGTAACATCAGTGATCTTAGTGCATCATAATTAATAATATTTAGATTTCCCGTTATAACATGCCCATGGTGTTTATCTACGAAGTCTTTGTATTTTTCTAAATGACAGTGGCAATATGACTCTTTATCCAATTCATAGTTTTGATTAATATCTACTGATTTGGCAATTTGATTATAGTTGAAAATATAACGTCCTAGCGGTTTATCATATTTATAAGCAATTTTAGGATTTACATGTTTGACTGGAAAGTAATTGGAAACCGATTTTAAAAAATTATTTATCTTCAGATTATTTAATACAGAATTAGTAAAATTCAAGGTACAATATTCATTTATTTTAGTATTTTGTTTTGATTCGTCATTAAAGTTTAAGTCTGTGACATATAAATAACTATTAAGATTTTTACTTCTGGTAATGAGCAAATCATAGAATAAATGTTTAAAATGAACGTTATCAAATGCAGTACTTAGAAAAAGGTTATATACCATATTTAATTGCTGTTTTTTAATTGCGAAAATCCAGTTTTTACATTGTTTCCAATCAAAAGTAATTTTAAAATTTGCATGTTGCTGATAGGATGGCATTTTTTTATTATATTTACTTGCTCTTTTAGTTCTTTTAGATTTACTTTTATGATTGTTGAAGGAATTATAAATATTATGGTCTTCATTAGGAGAATTAAAGGACTTTTTAACTATATTATGATGATTAAATATTTGATTGAGTCCATATGGAAAAATGGTTTTGTGTGCACAAATGAATTCATTTTCAAGAAACAATCTGTCATAGTAATTTTTTTGAATACACAGAATACTAATTTCAATGTTGTCGAACCCATGTTTAGAAAAATGTTCGTATTCCAATTTTGATTCATTAAAGGTAGTTGCATTATTTGAAAAATTTTTTATGTGATTCCTGTGTACGTTAATTCGGAGATGCAGAGGGTTGCTGGTTTGACCTATATATGACATATTACATTTTTTACATTCAATTTGGTAGATACAATTATATGTTTTACAGAAGACAAGATTATTGTTACAATTGATCTGATTACTATTAGCAAACGGACAAGTTTTACATCTATTAGAATTACAAGATTTAAATTTAAGTGTGTTATTTAGTGATGCATGGCTGTACGATTGAAAGTTATATGAAGTGAACAAAGAATACTGGCTATAATAGTCATAAGTATTGTTTTAATGAACATTTTCGCTTTTGAGATTTTGATATCAATATATGTTTTAAAAGCTGCTGAACACGTTAGGACTATTTTTATAGAGTGATGTCCGTCTGTCTGTTGTAGATTTATTGTGTGCACGATGGCTACCACAAATATTAATGGCTTTTCAAGAAACTTTTTATCCGGCTTTGTTAACAAAAAATCTAGGACTAGATAGAAATTTTTGAAATTCCGACAGAAAAGTTCGAAATGGATTCGAAATTTTATATTTCCTTAACATGGCAGCGTTAGACAAAATTTGGCTTCCTTATGCATAAAAAGGGTTATTTATGGTTCAGTGATCACGAAGCAACATTTTCAATCACTGTGGGGAAAAACAGCCGCGATACAAATTTTGTGTTCGTGACATCATTAGCTCCCTCATAGGGATAAATAAGTCCCCCTAAAAGGATATACTGCTAAACTTTGTAATAATTAAGCCCTTTAAAATAAAGGGTAACATTGTGTGTGATCATTTGAACCACAAATACAGATTTAAAAAAAAAAAGATTTTTTTTGGAAAATTTTGGAAAAAAACAAAAATCCCAAGCGTCTTAAAAACGGGTTTTGGTATGAGACAGCCTAGTTGAGCTTCATTCTACTTATTACTTTCCTTATATACATAATGTATAAGGAGAGTATTGTGACGGGGTCGAAAATTCGAAATCGAGTTTTCGACGGGAGAGCACGTTTCAAGCATCCCTGATCACGAATCAAACATTTTTGAAGTGATGTCTGTGTGTGTGTGTGTGTATGTATGTGTGTGTGTGTGTCAGTGAGTCTGTGGAGACGATAACTGGCGAACGAATGGACCGATTCGAACGAAATTTGGTACAAAAATTACAATCCGTAAACACTGGAAGCCTATTGTTTTTATACGCAATCGAATGGTCAGAACCCTCCTAAATTTTCGAGTAAAATTTTGAAAAAATCACCAAAAAATCAGAATCGCTAATAAAGTTACGCAAATAGACGTTTCTTATGTAATTTTTCATTAGAAAACGATTGACATAAATTTTAGAACGCTAACATGAACCGTTCTCGAGATATTGCACATTTTTCAAAAAAATTAACAAAAAGTTATATAAAATAAAAAAAAAATATTTCCTATTGAGAAACATGTTTGTTCACTTTTCATAAGTAATACCAT
>OX578136.1:168729169-168771669 GCA_951213105.1 Amaurobius ferox | reverse complement strand
GGAGGTCAATGTGATCATGTACGACTTAAATGAATCCGAGTAAAATGAAATCGGATCGAAACCTAAACACTTAAGACTATTTATGTTATCGAAATCAGCCTATGTGGAAACTTCAGAAAGGCAGAAAAATGCTATTGACGGAATTATTATAGATTTGACGTATTTTAATGTATGTATTTAACTCGATACACATGCATATCATTACAGGAAAAATCATGAAAGAAAAGTCCCCTTTTACCATCTCCTTTTCTATCCAACAATATCCTCAATGGGTGTATTTCTTCGATACAATGTTCCAGAGTGATTGGTTATGAGACACCAGCACCCACACGCTTTATAAAGCATCCCCGCAATGGTTACTTGAGGCAGGGATTTGCTTCGGCGGAGAGATAGACAGTGGAATATGTCCCGATATTAGAGTATGTCTTTCGGAAAAGGACGCCAAAATATGGAAGAAAACGGCTTCTTTCCACGTATATAACTTTGGATGATGAATCTCTACTCATCACATTTCTGTCAGTGTCAATATGTCAGAGCATCCAATGCAATTCCGAGATCAGAAAAAAACCTCATGTATACTAACTAATTCGACCATGCTGAATCCAAATCTGAAATCAGTTTTTAAAATCAAACCTTGAACCTGGAGAAATAGCCTATCAAAGATTGGCCTTTTTGCTATTTTTGCGTTTATAATCCCAGGTCGAAGGCGTTGTTACAACAGAATGCAATTGCATAGTCATAAGACTTTAATAATAAAAGGAAAACTATAATAAAAGGAAAACTGTATTCAGCCCATGGAGTTAGAGATGAGACTGCCTTCATGATTCAGCCGAATAGAAAAGTTAATATTGAGAGGTTATCCCAATTTAAAAATTCAGAATATCAATATTTTAACCAATGAGATAGATAGAGCTCTATCTTCAAATTCAAGTTTTAAACAATGCAGTTAATGTAAATTTTGTTTAGAGACAGACTGGCTGGAGTTGAATGGTACGACTCATAAAGTTAGAGAGAGTGAGTCCCTTTTCGTCCATGGTATGGCACAGAATTGAAACTTTGAGGTAAAACATTTGAGGTATTAAACTCGATACATTGGTTTCTAAGAGGGTCTAGGGTAGCGTAAATTCTATGCGTTATGTTAGGGGGTTGGTATGTATGTTTTGATAGGGAGTCGTATGGGAGGGGTGCATGGTTCGCATGCGTCTGTGGATATTAGGAGTCGTATGGGAGGGTCGGCGGGAAATAATGTCCGTTAGTTCCTGTTTCCCATCCATGACCGTGGTGTTCTTGAATGTGTGTAAGCACACGAAGTGTTCGGACTTTGCTGGTTAATAACAAAATAAAACAGTCCGCAAGTTAACCATGACTGGCTGTCTGCTTGTTGAACATCCATTAAATTTAAATCAAATTCTAGTTAACTATAATTCAAAAAGTACGAATGAGTTGATGAATAAACTTGCATTCCTTTTGCCTTAAAGAACATAAAGCTCGTAAAGTGGGGTTGAATATTCATACAGAATTTTTATCCGCCATACTTTAACCCAAAACCATACGCTGCGCAACAGCGACCATTTCGAGATATACAGGCGTTTCAAGAAGATTGCACGATTCAATATCTCTTGAACTGAACGATAGGTCGTAGGCACACACAGTTCCAATTTAAGAAATGTATCTATTAAGGTAGACAGACTATCATTGTAAACAAATTTTGATCATCTGATACCTTTTAGTAAAAAAAAAAAGGACAAAATGTAACTTTTTATACGGGTTCTCTAGATATATATATATTTTTCAATTTTTAAAATATTTTCCATATTTCAATGGGTCACACAAAAAAGTTCCATAGTGATTCGATCAAAAATGACCCAAGATATCGTTAATTTCAGTTTTCGATGGGTAGTTGTAGAATGTAAAAAACTTTTGTTAAAGAAGGTACGCATATTCGTTTTTGAATGCAAATTTTATCTAAAGAAATTCAATTTCTTGTACGACCTCTGAAATCTATGTTTTGTCGTTTCTTTTGATCGATTGACAGTGGCTTAAGTTTTATATACAATCGAACCTCGATATGTCGAATTTGAAGGGAGTAGAAAAAAATTCGAGATATCGAAAATTTGAAAATTTTTAAGGAATTCATAAAAAAATATATACATAGTAGTTCTATACTTCACACATTTAAAAAAAAACACTTACTTTATCTTGCCGACAGAGAATTGGGTTTTACCCAAGAAAATGCTGACAACAAATAAAGCGAAGCTTGAAATGATTGAATACACATTTAATATAATACTATGTACGTACATACATTATTAAAATTTAATCTTGCATAGTAGTTAATCTTGCAAAATAGTCATCTATGACAGTTTGGTTACAGCCTACTGAATCCTTCAAATTCTATCACATTTTCCAAATGAGCTAGGCGGATCCAAATGAGCTTAATTTTGTGATGATAGTTTACTTTAAAACTCTGAATAATACCTTGGGCTAAAGGCTGTAACTCAGAAGTTGTGTTCGGTGGCATGAAATGAATTTTCACGGATTTTAATTTCGGCACCCTATTATGCGCTGTACAGTTGTCCAAGAAGAGAACAATATCGCGATTTTCACGGGACATTTTTCTGTCCAGTTCCTTCAACCAATTAGTAAAAATTTCGGCAGTCATCCAAGCTTTATTGTTCGCAAAATAAGTCATTGGAAAAGATTTCATTTCTGAAAAACATCGGGGTTTAGCAGATTTACCTATCATAAGAGATTTGAGTCTTTCTGAACCATCCATATTAGTGCAAAATAGCACAGTTATCTTCCTTTGCTCCTTTTCCCGTCATGACATGCTTCACCTATAATGGCCATAGTTTTATCAGGCATACATTTAAAAAATAGTCCTGTTTCATCTGCATTAAACACATTTTTTGGATCGTATTTTACCAAATGAAAAGATGAACATGGTAAGATGATCCAAATGGTAAGATGCAAAAATTCGAGATATCGAGAGTTTGATTAGAAAAATTTCGAGTTAAAGAGTTTGTTTTACATTAGTGCATAGTTTACATTAGTACATAGTTTGTTTTACATGTTTTACATACCGTGCGTGACGGGAGATGAAAATATTTCGAAATATCGAAAATTTCGAGATACCGAGGTTCGACATATCGAGGTTCACCTGTATTTCATAATTTTTTCATGGCCAATTTTGTATGTGTAGAAAAAAAAAAAGCTTTTTTACCTTTTTAAAATATCTTTAAACGAATAAGGAATACTTTTCTAATTGAAACCTTATTTTTTGTAGAGGGTCCATATAAAAAGCTACATTTTGTATTTTTTTTTTTATTAAAACGTGTTACGTGACCGAAACTCAAACAGTCTGCCTTATTTGAAATAATACATAAATTGGAACCATGGTTCTGCGGCTCATCGATCAAAAGATATTTAATCGATTTATTTAATTATACCTCAAAATGCATATCGTATATCGGGTCAGACTTCTGAAATTTGTTTAACGTGCAGACAATTAAAATGCTTTCAGAATAACGTCGCGGCTCGCGATTATCGTCAGGGCCGCTTCACCTTCGGCAAAATAGGCAAATGCTGGGCTGCACTATTATCCACTGTACTATTAAAGGGCCTGCTCCTGCCCTTATTAAAGGGACGGTTTCCCCTGCTTCGTCCACTATTCGTATCATTTATGAAATATTTTTTATCTTTCCCTAACGACGCTTTTGGATCGGAGAAATTTGTTTTGTGTCATGTGTGCAAAAAAGCATAAATATATTTGAATGGTTCTTGAGTATTTTTGAATCTACATTTTTAATCACAGGATATTATAAATAAATACATTTCGAACAAAAATAAATCTGGTCACTTCTAAACATGACCCATCTAAATGCATATGAAAACTCAACACATTCAACCCAACTCAACTCAAAATAAAGACGCAGTTTCTGGACCCCGAGTTTCCCATATGCGAGACAAAAGAAGACAAAAACAAAGTTCCTATCCATATAAATTTCCAGTAATACCTACAACACTGTTCGTGCGTTTCTTGATATCCCAGGTAATGAGGTAATGACAAAGTTTCAAGGCATCTTCTTGGTCGGTTAATGACGCCATCTGGTTACGATAATCATTTACGTGTCATTGAACCGCTAACTATTACGCTGTCCTCGAAGGTTAAAAATAGTTACTCAATATTCTTGACCTATTAAGGGGGATGATTTTGCTTCTTATTCGATTTATGTTCGTCACTCCCAGGGCGATGGAATGGCTGGCCCTTAACTAGAGGTTACATCTCTTTTGCAAAGGGAGAAAAAATGTGGACGTCTACTTTCTACTACCTCAGAAATTCATATTCAGATCACTGCATCTTCTGCCAGAAAAAATTAAAAATTTGAAGTGGGCAGCACATGACTTTCCCTGCAGACTTATATGCACGTTCTCTTTATTTTTTCAATAATTTATTAAATTGAGCTTAACTGCACAAAATAACACCCCATAATTATTTTAAATGACACTGAATTTGCACCTTTAATTTAATTTTCGTTTTCATTTGGTAACTGGACGTATTTTCAAAGGAGGCGTAACGAAAATACGAAAAAGCTGAGATATCTTGAGAAAAGCTAATCTTATGTAACTGGGTAATAGGGTACAAATGAGTAATGGGTTTGGTCAAAATTACGTATAAAGCAAGCATTTAATGGATATGTTTGAACATATGTAGTCTTTTATTTCAGATTTTGACGAATTTTGCGGGACATTTCGCAAAAAAGACAGATTCTTTTTTTTCCAAATCATACCAAAATAAAAATCGAAGCTTTGGACAACGGTGCAATTCGGTACGGGAGATAGTTTAAGTCCCCGAACAATACATATTTTTCAGCGAGATTTTTTAGCATTATTCAAAATTTATGAACCTTTAGTGTCCCAAACCCTTCGAAATTTCTGCTTCAAAATCACTTTTATTGGAACAAACGATTTCGGAACGCAAAAGATACGAAAAAGAAAGTGTTTTAATAAGATGGCAGATATTTTGTCGAGATGGAAAAATAGCTAAAAGGGTAACAAGCTATTAAGAAAAGGATTCTGGTATGAGAAAGTCGAGTTGAGCCACACTTCAATTCATTTTATTTTTACTTCTCATACTATTGAATATAGTATAGAGAAAGTATTGTCTTTACGTAAATTTTTATTTTCAATATTTTGATGCCAAAATATCTTTTAGGAATTTCTGAACACGTTTGGCGCTTGGACAGTTTTTAGAGCGATGTCCGTCTGTCTGTTGGTGATTTCTTGTGTAAATGACAGTTGCCACAAATATTCATGGATTTAAACTAACTTTATATCCGGCTTTGTTATCCAAAATTCTAGAGCTAGATAGAATTTTTTCAAATTCAAGCGAAAACTTCGAAATTTTATATTTTTTTAACATGGCAGCATAAGACAAAATTTGACACAATTATGCATAAAAGTGGTTATTTTTGGCGCTATTCACGAAACTCAACAGCTTCAATCCTTGTAGTAAAAATCAGTCGCGATACAATTTTTGTGTTCGCGATGTCATTAATCTCAAGGGGGGGGGGGGGGGGGCAAGTTATACCCTCTCGGGGGTACATTGCCAAACTTGGCATCAATCGAAAGATGCTATAATTTTGATATTATACAAAATTATAGCAATAACATACTATAATTTTGATCATTTGAACTAACAATACAGATTTTTAAATATTTTTCCTGAAAAATTTGCAGAAAAAAAATATAAGTCACTTAAAAGTGGATTTTGGTTTCAAAAAGTCGAGTTGAACTATATTCCAGTTAATTTACTTTTCCGAACGCCATTGCTGTGTAGAGTAGGACATTGAAAAAAATTGTTCTTCTCTCATAATTTATTCGTACTTCCTTTGATGTGCACTATGTTCCGTTTATCAACGTGTATTTCTACAACTGATATTGTTTTATCGATAACGAATTTTGATAATTTTATGACACCGTTGATGTCGCTCCACTAGTGTGTTTTTTTAATTTGGATTAGCATTTAAACTAATCCTTTGTATTTCTGCATAAAAAGCAGCAGCGGTCTGCGAAAAACACCAGTAAAAGTTTAATACTAAGAATTTAGCACATTAAAGCATCTCATGTCTAAGGAATATTTTGTTTTGTTTATAACATTGATTTTTTTTTTCAAAACCCTTTGACTAAACAGCGGAAGAAATGTTTTTGAAATTTACTTTCAAAAATTATATTTGCCTGCTTTTTATCCAAGGAGGGGGGGGGGGGATTCTATGAGATCCAAATAACCGTGCCAGGCAATTACTCTAAGTGCAGAAGTCAAGAGAATTTTAAAATTCCACTCCACAGTAACACCCATTTTAAAAATGAACATCGGAAAAAAGGGGTGTAGAAGAATGTTTGAGAAAGAAAATAACACCCATTTTAAACAAATCTTGTTGGAAGATAAAAGAGAAAAAGAACTATCAACATGCAGGATAACACAAAAAAATCCCTTTTACTGAAAATTAAAACTGGATAAGTAGTTGGATAGAGCGTTAGACTGGCAACTCGATAAGCTAAAACAATAATCCCGAAACAACATATAATCCGGAAAAGGGTTCTGTTATGTTTTTTTGTTTGCAATCTAAAAAACGAAAATTATTATTCTGGTAGAAAAGCATTAAAATGTGAACAGCTTTAACATTCTAAAGATCCCCATCGCATAGATATTTCACGCATTTGAAAATAACAATATTTTATTTTTATGATTTTTATAAAAAAGGAAAGAAAAAATGACGGCTAGCTGCAGGCACCGCAGCTAGTTTAACTTAATTTTGAAAGCTTCTGATGTGTAATCTAATTTAGGGATGAGGCGGAGGTTGCTGCAATTTCACGAACCCTCAACATATAAGATGAATCCGCTTTCAGGCTATCACGACTTTATACAAAATCTGATGTGAGCAGTATAAGACTTTCCCGGCAGATTGAAATTCATTTTGTAATTTTTCATTTCATTGTGCACTCAATTGAGTTTAATTGCTGAAAATAACATGGATACTTTTCTTATATTTTATTCTTATTGTATCTTCGTTTCATTTGGCAACTTATTGCACTTTACGATTTTTCAGGTCCTCAAATTAAAAAAAGAACAATATCTCGAGAAGGGTTCATCCTACAGTCATGGAGTTTATTCACTTAGTTGTTAAAAATTACCAGAAGAACAAGTACTTAATCGCTATATTTCAGAATATCTCGAGAATGGTTCATCTTAGAGTAATAGGTTGGGTCTTATTCCCTTTGTCGTCTAAAATTACGTATAAAACAAGAATTTAATGGATACATTTGAGCATATGTAGTCTTTTATTTTAGATTTTTGTGGGCCATTTCGGAAAAAAAGGCGGGATCTTCTTTACCGAATCCTACCAAAATCTAATCAGCACCAGGATATCCTACAGGTGATTTATCCATCAAATTTTATGAAATTTGGTCAATTGGTTTTCTAGCTAGAGTGGATACAAGAGATTTTTGCAGGCCATTTCGCAAAAAGAGGCGGGTTCTTTTATCCAAAAAATAATATAATTCCTACCAAAAAATAATCAGCACCAGGGTCACACACAAGTGACTTACCTACCAAATATTATGAAATGGGGTCCATTCGTTTTTGAGTTAGAGTGGATACATACATTGCCCAGACAGACACATACACAGGCGTCACATTAAAACTAGTTTTTTCGCATTCTAGAGGTCTCAAAACGTGTAGATCCGTCGAAAACTCGAGTTGCGATTTTCGCCATGATTCCAATACTTTATACATTACCATGTATTGCAGGGAAAGTAATAAAACAGTGTCATGTTCAGAATAAATGTCAGGAAATCTAAGCATTAGTAATCTGATAGGAGTTGGTTTGCCAAGGGATTTTGCTTAAATGTGGTTGGCAGCGATTTACTGAATTGAGTGCCTGATTATTTGTGGGTTTCTAGGTTAGGAGAGAAAGATATGGTGTGTTTACATGGTATGGTTGGAAAAATAATAAATCTGTCTGTATGACATGATGGAGAGTCAAACATGCAAATAGCTTGACAGTAAACCCACAATTCATTTAGTATTCACATTTAATAAATTGCGAATCGCACACAAGGGACGAAGCAGAAAAATTCTGTTGTTACGGATATACAGGATGCTCTTCAAGCGAACGTACTTAACACCACTTAATTATTCAATTGGATAACAACCACAACAAAACTGTAGATTTATTAGAGAAATAGCTTTCATTTATAATTACAGCTATTCTACTTCGTACTTAGAGTACATTTTCTAAGAAATTATACCAGTGTCGTTAAATTTCGTCCATTTGCCTACCTACAAAAGGCTAAAAATGACCCCAAAGCTTTTTTTTTTTCTCTCCGTCCATTTTACTTTGTTGCTAAGTGCACAATCTCAACTTTTTAACACTTTACAACAAAGTTGAAAAGTGTTTATGACTTTGTTCATTCTGTCTGTCTGTCTGTCTGTCTGTCCGTCCGTCCGTTAGCACGATAACTGCCGTAAAAATGACTTAATCAAAATGAAATTTTAGTATGTTGTTCAGACGGTCTATAGGACTTATGGGAATATAAATGAATAATATCACCCAATTAGTTTTGGACTGAACCCGGGTTGAAAAAATGCAATACATTGAGCCCTATGGGACCTAATTTTTCAAGCATTTTTTAAGCGGATTTAAAATTCACAAATTGCTTCGAAAATTTTAGGCAATATTCAAATTATTCCATGAAATATATAAAAAAAAATTCAGCGAAATATATTCAGTTGTTTTTCAAATAAAAATTAAAACAATAATAACACCTCTTATATGAAGCGATCACGTGTCCATGATATGAAACGATCACATGACCCACTTCAAAATGATATATGGCATCCATCTTGTGTCAAAATCGTGATTTTTAAAGTTCTTTTTAATTCATATTGAGTGTTGTATCCGTCCTAAAACTACTTTATTTTTGCCTAAATTCTGTGCATCTACATACTGAAACAACGCAATGACAATATATTTCAGTTTAAATGCTCTTCCAAATTTGATTATTTCTACTATTAAGCCTATTTTTCACCTATGTAAAATGTAAACAGCAAAATATATAGAATGAGTTGTATTAGAATCGCTGTAATTCTTTAACACAAAATCATTTAGTCCATGGAGTCTGTTTAGCTGATATGAATGAAATATTCATTGATTTTAGAAAGAGAAGGACGATATTTTTCGATGAAGTTACGCATTGAGTTTACTTACTTGTAGCTTAATGGTCTTAATTTTTAAATAAAATAAATTATTATAGTATTGTGATGAATGACATGAATGGGGGAATTATTTATGAATGAAATGTTGCTTTTATAGAGAGAGCCAGGCGTGTTATTTTTTTATGACGTCATTTGAATGAATTTCAGTTGTTTTCGATGAAGTTTTCAAATATAATAAATTATCGTAGTATTATGATAATTCTAAAATTATTACCGAGGAATGTATCACATTTTAGAGATGTTTAAACCAGGCAATTTATACTTTAATGCCGTCATTTGAATGAAGTTAATTTTTTTCGATGAAGGTTTAAGGTGTCAAATATAATAAATTAATGTGTGATAAGTTTTAAAATATTACCGAGGAATGTATTGCATTTTAGACATATTTAAATAAAATTGCATTGAAGTTGAAAAGTGTTTCATAATCAATGCTTTAAGCATGATTGATCTTTCTTGTTAAATTCTCTGTTAGGTCCGCTGCCAAAACTTTTATTCGATTGGACATGGTCACTTTACTATAGATAGACATAACGTGTACACTCATAGATCTTTCCTTATAAAGTTATTGGCGTGCTTAAGGACTTTCATAGGAACATTTGTAAGGATTAACAATTTTTATTCTCGACTTACAAAATACGAAATCTCAACTTTTTAAATTTTCTGTTAGGTCCACTGCCAAAACTTTTATTCGATTGGACATGGTCACTTTACTATATATAGACATAACGTGTATACTCATGGATCTTCCCTTATAAAGTTATTGGCGTGCTTAAAAACTTTCATAGGAACATTTGTAAGGATTAACAATTTCTATTCTCGGCTTCTAATTTTGCAAGCAGTGCCATCCCTGGGGGAAAGAAGAGTCTAAATTTAAATAACAGCAGCGCAGATTGTGAACAGTAGAGGGAGTTGGCAACCAGGTTCTTAAAAGGCGAAGTGTAAAGCACAAGTTGGAACGTGGCGTGTGTGGTTGCAGGCGAGAGCGGGTGGACCACGTACATTCTGATTTATTTGTAAATTACGTTAATGGGTGTTTATTTTATGATTTTCTACAGTTTTAAGAATAAACTTGTTTTTTTTATCTAAAGACGTTTGCGTGCGCATTCCCCCACCTTTACACATTGTATAAGTTTAAATGTTGTAAACCAATATACTTCCATTTTGCAGTCAAATCTCTTTATCAAAATTTTAAGGGTCAGATAAGCATTGAGGTAGTTAAAGTGTTTTTGTTTTGTTTTTCAAAAATGCGATTCTCTTTTCATCATACTTTGTCCAAAAGTTATACGTTTACCAGATGGTTACAATTTAGAAAAAATATTTAAGGGTTTTTGTTTTCAAAGCGTATAGATATGCAATAACTGCTACTGCGAGTTAAATGAAAATGATAGGACATTGCGGCTTTTTAATTCTATGATACATTATCAGTTGTTTAGATACCATTTTTAAAACAAAGCATTTTAGTTGAATATTTAAAACGCAAATGGGACAAATAATCGATAATTATCGGAAATGTATTCAAAAATAACTAAAACATAACACATTCAAAATAATTGCATTTTAAAATCGTAAGATAAGTGGAAATATTTATCGAGTTACAAACCATTAAACATATGAAATACTATGTTTCTCCTCGAAAAGCAATATATCACTCGCTTCATTTTCAAAGTGAATTTTAATTCTTCATATTTCACCTTTTGAATTTAAAGAAGAAAATCTAGAACCTTCGAGTTCTTGATTTCGAGGCAGGTGAATGAACACACTATTTCGGTGTGTGTTTATGGCCTGGCTATGTATTTACTCTTGCTCACCTATAGGACGGATTATCGTTTGTTTTGGCAATTAGCTTAGCACGGTGTTATCAATATTGCATTTTAGTGCAAGAACTTCACATACTGTAGAAAGTCCATGTTTTGTCTTTTTTTGGAGTCTTTAGTTGTTAAACTGAAAAAAGAAAATCTGATGTGAACAGCACGCCATTTTCCTTATACATCGTGAATTGTTTTGATACATTTAGAAAATACAATTTATTTTCATTTATTAAAACACCAACGTTAACATATCGTTTGATAAAATTTAAATTGAGCGCTGTTAGCGACTTTGCTAGCCCAAAATAAATATCATTTTTTTTAACCACCTGCGAAGTCTACATTGAATTCTATTTAATAAATAGTATGTAATCGTGCGCGAAATTGCTGCGGAACGGTTATAAAATACAGGACCACCGACAATAGGAAGCAAGAGGATACATTGCATAGGGGCCCGGGTCGCATAAGCTGTTTATGGAAATGGTCACTTATTGGTAAAATAAGGGATAGAAAGTGTGACCGCGCATTTGCTGCATAGAGGTCCGAAAACTGTCGATGCAACTGACAGAAAGTATCTTCTATCGCGAACGGACGGTGCTCGCTGCAACAAAAAGATACCAATAAACGGAATGCACATTGATTTGCTAATGCACACTCATTTAACACTATTATGATTTATTAAAGTTAGCGTTTTTTGTTTTGTAGGGGAAAGTTTCACATAAAAAAAAGTTTCATATGAAAAAAGCAGGACTGTAGATATTTAAGATTTTATTTCCAAAACAACGAAAAATTGGAAGCTTTCGTATACCCAAGTTTGTTCGACCTCCTCTATTTGTTTCAGAAATACCGTATTCTCTCTTTCTCTCACCCACTCACTCATTCATTCACTTACTCATTCACTCACTCACTCACTCACTCACACACCAGTTTGATTCAAATTCAGGCACGCTCAAAACGTGTCAATCAGTGAAAACTTCCAGCTCAAATTTTCGTCTCCATCATACTATGTATGCAGGAAAAATAAATAGCCATAAATATTGTATAAATCTCTTAAACACCGATTTAAAAATTTGATAAATTAGTCATTAATGAACAAAATTCGAGCGAAAGGAGATGACGTTATTAACTGTAATTTTTCACATCTTACCTATTTTGCCCCCAAACCTAGCCATTCACATAATACCACACAATCCTCTGTAAATCTCCAAAAACCACCCTTCGCTTATTTTCAGAGCAATCTATCATGACCACCGATTGCGGGTTGCACATTCATTAATTACTAACAAAACGATTTAAGACAATTTACTAAAAGTTTAATACCTGAAATGAAACAAAGACAAAAAAAAAAGACTAACATTTTTATACAACTTGACTCAACACTCTGGATCACCGGGCTAGAAAAGTTTTCCGTTAAAAGTACGCCTTCCAATATGCCTTTTTCTGAATGAAGACTTGCCCCTAATTTAGCTTACTGACGCGATAACTTAATAAGGACTCTTTTAGCATATTTTAATTCACATGAACAAGGGCTTATGCACGCTGATCCGTTTAAATAGAGTCACCCTTCCACTTGTTTTCCTCTTTCCGTATTTTATTTTTTTCGAAAGCGGCTGAAAAGGTTTTAAAAAGGGGGTTTTCTTTCTTTCATTTTACGCTAAAAAGTTGTTTTAAGATAGTCTAAGTGTCTGTATTCGTGAAAGAATTCCGGAACGCATCGATTTAATATTTTAAGTAAATCCTTTGCAAGTATTTTTATAAATCATGCTGTAAAATATCAAGTGAGAAAGTCCCCCCCCACACACACTAATTTGTTCTTAACAAAATATGCATGGTGACTATTAATTTCCTAACTACACTATTAATTTCCCACTACACTATTAAATTCCTAAAAATTAGGGTTAATTGTAGGTTGATGTTTTCTGTCATCTTACAAAATAAATATGTCTGTCTGTTTATCGGCGGCGTAGTAAAAACTTTAAGCGACTCATAGCTGTGAAATTCGGTACAGGGATCGTTCAAGGTCATGTCTTAAGATACTCTGAGCGATTTTTTAAAAATTCGAATGATTTTTTTTGTTATTTTATGATGAACTGCAATTTTGAGCGATTTTCACATAAATGAGCATTTTAGCGCTCGAAAGTATTATAACAGAGTTTCCAGCTTAGCATCGAAGGATGGGTTTTTCCCAACGAGCTTTGAACCGAATGCATATACAATTCCTTCATAGTTAAAAATAATTTTTGAAAATATATCGAAATAATATTTCTTAGATCATTTCATTGTTATTTTCATGCATCTAAGAATTGAAGATTCACACGATTCTAATCTTCGGCATGAACATGGAAATGCTATCTTTGCATTCTAATGAAAATAATTACTCTATTTATGAATTTTTTTTATGAGGCCCAGTGAAATTTTTAAGCTACGATTTTGCACTGGAACGCTCGCCTCGAATGAAGTTCTCCTGCGTTTATGACATCACTTCTGCCCGTTGCTATGGAGAGCAGTGACGGATTTATGCAGTCATTGTTAAAGTACTGCAAAATCGACATGGTTGTGCAAGGAAAATACAGAACGGGAATGAATTTTGTTCAAAACAGGTGTTTCGAAAATTGCTATCATCTGCATCTCTCTTATGTACGTAGGGGGCGCATATTTAGAAGCCAGACGACGGCGAGAAAACAGTTCTTTACATTGGAGGACCCGATAATATGTGTCTGGAGATGAAAACAGCCCGTTGCCTGGCGTAGTCCATTTATTTATTTATTAATATATACAAACAATTTCTATGAAACTGATTATAGACAGAAAACGTTCCAAACACTTAAAAGACGAAAATTGTATTTTGATAGAAATGTTGTTCCCAATTCATTCATTAAAAATACACTTTATATTTACTTTCTCATACTATTGAATTCAGTATAAAGTATTGTTTTCAAGAAAATTTTGGATTTCGGGATTTGGATGACAATATAGGTTTTAGGTACCTCCTGAACAATTTCTATGAAATTGACAATAGACAAAAACGTTCCAAACACTTAAAAGACGAAAATTGCATTTTCATAGAAATGTTGGTCCCAATTCATTCATTGAAAATTACGCTTTATATTTATTTTCTTATACTATTGAATTCAGTATAAAGTATTGTTTTTAAGAAAATTTTCGATTTCGGGATTTGGATGCCAATATAGGGTTTAGGTACCAATTGAACAATTTCTATGAAACTGATAATAGAGAGAAAACGTTTCAAACACTCAAACGATGAAAATTGCATTTTCATAGAAATGTTGTTCCCAATTCATTCATTGAAAAATACGCTTTATATTTACTTTCGCACACTATTGAATTCAGTATATCGTTTTCAAGAAAATTTTCGATTTCGCGATTTGGATGTCAATATAGGTTTTAGAATCTCCTGAACACGTTTTGACTATTTTTAAAGGGCTGTCTGTCTGTCTGTCTGCTTGGGGGCGATTTCTTGCGTACACGATAGCTGCCATAAATATTAATGGATTTTCAGGAAACTTTATAGTCTTTACATCCGGCTCTGTTATAAAAAAATCTGGAACTAGATAGAATTCGTTGAAATTCGAGCGATAACTTCTAAAATTATTAAAATTTAATATTTTTCTTAACATGGTAGCATAGGCATAGGACAAAATGTGACATAATTACGGATAAAACGGATTATTTATGGCACAATGATAACAAAACTTTAAATCATTGTAGGCAAAAATAGCTGCGCTACAATTTTTGTGTTTGTGAAGTATTAGCCCCCCCCCCCTCTCCTGTAAGGTATCTATCGAAATATTTTTAAGCTCTTTAAAGTACAGGGTAGCATGCTATAATTGTGAACATTTGGATCATGATGCAGATTTTTCAAATTTTTTTTTCTTGCAAAATTTGCTAAAGAAAAAAAAATCACACATTATTTAAAAATGAATTCTGGTATGAGAAAGAGTTGAGTCTCATTCCAGTTTTAATTTCTTTTTGTTATGTTGGTAATGGCTCAGTTAAGCTGATTCACTGCCTGCAAAATCTTGGCATCCAAATACTCGTAGTTTATATTACTACATATAAACTAATTGCATCCAATGAATCGATGTCGGGAGCTAACGATAACTTGAAAAATGGAGCTCTAAATGAATTTCATGAAACATTTTGAAAGAATAATTTGAAAACGGTAAATCCTTTTTTAATAATGCTTGTTGTTGTTGAAACCCAGACCGTCCGACCTACCAGAAAGGTGTAAGGTAACTGTTTGGACAGTCGGGAAGTGCCACCCAATTTAGACCGGAACCCAGTGGGGGAGGCATCCACAGAGACCGTACCCTCCTTCCCCTACCACCAACCTCTCGGAAGGACTTTCGGACCCACATGTTTAACGTGATCGTACTCCGCATGAACACGGCGGTAGTTTTGGCAGTGGCTGGAATCGAACCCGGGATTACCGAGTGCAACTCCAGCGCGCTAACCAATGGGCTACCGCGCCCTTTAATAATGCTTGTGAAATACTATAGAATAGGTATGGATGAGAAAGTCGAGTGTTGAGATTCCCACTCGAGGTATTTGAGTTTGAAAGACTCAGCTGAGTTTGTAATTGTGATGTGCAGGCTTGGAAGCGGATGGATGGACTATTACTTTAAGTAATTATCATTTGCAAGGAAGAACGTGCTGCGCAATCTTAATGATTAAGTTGTGACGAAACCGGAATATTGCATTTATTCATTATACAAAATGATTTTCAGTGGTGATATTTCAGTGATTTCATGATTGATATTACAGTGGTTATAAAGTGATATTTAAACATTTTATGAGTGACTAATGAATAATGACTGTATGACTCAGTACACAATCCAGCCCGGGCAGCCATGGACCGGTATCAAATATTGCACCTCGTCCCATCTCTACTTCACATTTACTCTCAACAAGGGATTCATGCGACTGTCATGTATCATGCATAAACAAACTCAATGAAATTACAGAAATTTACGACACATGAATTGGAGTCGTTGTAATGTTTACTACCACACACTAACTCAGTACAGTTTATGGGTATCCGCCCACACACTTTCAAGCTGGTTCACGCATAAGAACAAAACAATCAAGAAAAATAAATAAAACTCCAACAGCTTTAAAATCAAGATGAACTGTTCTTATTTTCTGCGTCAGGTAGCTTCGACTGTAAGACACTTGAATGACGACCAGGCATTAAGACAAAGAAAAGAAACTTCAATCAACTTTCAATCAAATGCTGAAACGTATGGCGACACGTCTGAAACATTAAATTTTAAAGAATAACACTTTATAACAAAAAGTCTTTATTTGATCACATAAGGAATATGGTAACGGTTTTCAACAAATCACTAATCAAATTTGTACAAACATTTTTTAATATGAAAATAATAATAATAGATTCAAAACATAGTTTAGGCAGAGATCGAAATAGTTATTTTAGTGGTTAGTATACAGAGACGTGACTTTTGCCAAAATACTAGGAACGATTGGTGTGGTAATAAAAAACACCCCCCCCCCCCTGAGAAAAAGTACAGAGATAGCAACTGACACAAGTTACTTAGACACATAAAATAGAGTCAATATGATAATTAATTTTATTATAGAATAATAATTGATCTAATATAATCCAATAATTCAGAATTATGAAATGACAACTTTTCCTTTACTCGTGACATAACAGAACAATTTACATGACATAAAAACACTCGCTAATTTCGCAAATATGACAACAGGTATATATTACTTAATTTTCATTAAACGTGAAAATTTCCATCAACGTCTCCAACAACTATTAAAAGGAGAATATTTTAAAATTTAATGTAGAGCTTACCTTCTGCTTTTTACCTTAAATATACAGAGAAAAATTAATTTATGGAAAACATCTTTGATTTACAGCTCTTTCTCTCTCACATAACAACAACTTTATCTCCAGAAAACCAGAACTCCATCTGAGAAAACTAAACACAGTTCTCGAAATCAGAATGGACTTCTTGCTCTAACAGAGTTCTTGGAAAACAGGAAGAAATCAGATCACGAAATCCTTCTAAAATTGAAGAAGAAAAATCGCAAGAAGTATTTTTGGCAGGTACACAGAGGCAAGGAAAATTAGAAATTTTTGCAACTCATTCGACGACACTAACACATTCTACGCCGAAATTAAACTGGCGAGCAATGCACCCTTCCCACGTAAACTTAGACGCAACACATCATTCGGGAACAAAAATTATCTTTCACACCGTTATAGCATTTTCTTCTGGCAACTCTGACCCAATTTGAAGATACCGGCCGGAACGAATTAATCTTTCAATAGTTCTTGACACCAGAACAAGCATTTCGCAGAACCAAAACTTCGAAGTCAACATGGCATGAAACGATGGTTACACTGGTTATCGAACACAAAAAACCATTTTCTCACGGAGTCTATAAATCCAATGAGAAAATCTGAAAGCCATCTCCTCAAAGTGGAACACAATTACTTCTAGAACTAAATTGGAATCTAAATCTCAATTTTTCGGCACATCTTCTCTCCCCATCTCTTCTATTACTGCTTTCCTCCGTACACTAATCATGCTAATGATATTAAAAACCTCGTAAATTCACAATTTTAAATCTTACATACGTCACAAGCTCTCCCCGTTTCTCATAGAGCCACACAATCAACAATGAATCTCGTCTCGCGCAGTCCACAACAGGTAAAAGCCTCCCTCCCCCGCGACTCAACCGAACAAAACCGCCTGCCCTTTTCTCCATTTTCTGAATAAATATAAAAAATAACTTTTCCGCTTTCAATTAGAAATCAGAGATTAATTTTATTTTTATTGGAATATAAATATTTCTACGAATATATATTTCGTCTTTTTTCAATCGATAGGAGTTTAACCAAGTAGATATACACATTGCATGGCAATAAACTCATTTTATTTTCTTCTGACAGAAACAAAAACATTTTATTTAAAACACAAATATATTTTTGGGTGTGAGAATCATTACCACAGACGTTAAAATCACATAAAAACTAGAGCGCTTTCGGACGTCAGACGTCCATCATCAGTGGCAAATGTCAAAAAAAAAAAAAAAAAAAGGTGTGTGTGTGTGGGGGGGGGGGGGGAGTACACGTGTTCCTAAACTCAATAAAAATAAAACAAAATGTACATGCTAATTGTTAGATTACACAAGGAAACATTTGTTTGAATGAAAAACATTTAATTAACCATTTAATTATAAAATTCAAGTAAAATACAAATTGTTATTTGTATTTTACTTCTGTTGTGTGAATTTTATAATTAAATATTTTTAATTCAAAACATTTTTTGTGTAATATGACAATTAGTATGTAAGTTTTGTTTGCGTTTTTTGACTGAGTATAAGATCTATGTATACCCCCCCCCCCTCCCCTGTTTTTTAGCCATTGCCACTGATGATGAACGTTGGACGTCAAAAAGGGCTTTGGTTTTAATGTGATTTTAACGTCTTAATGCGATCAAATAAAGACGTTTTATTATAAAGTGTTATTCATAAAATGCAATCAAATAGTTAATAAAATATACGTCTAGTCTATTTCGCCTCATGTTTACACCACAAAAGTGATTCTCTGCATTCTATACCAATAAGAACCCACAATGAGCCCGTTACACGCAATTCATTTTAATCGAGGTAAATTCGGTGTAATATTTTCAAAACATAAAACACAGGTCCATTTCCCCTCAGCTTGGCATATAAGAACTAAAAACATTTTTGAGTGTTTGTTCACAACCATGCATTCCTCTTGAAGAGCAGACCGTTAAAACGTCCTTTTCAATTTTCGGAAATATCTCAAACTGTGCGGTTTTCCACGTAGTAGAGAAGTAGTATTCAAGGAGAAATTGGAATATCAAATTTTAATAAATTGAATGCATTTAATAGATATATCAACTTTCATTGGCTGAAACAGTTTATATAGGAAGATGTGTATAATAAGCATGAAATTCGATTTTTTCTTTTTTTTTTTTTAAATGTTGTCTGTTAAAGATGAAGCTAACTCGATAGTAGCGAAATGACTGGAGTGAAAACCAGCCAGGTAAGAAGTCCAAGAGGGGCTGGGATGAAATAAGTGCAAGGGGATCCAACAGTTTTGAAGGTTCATTAGAAACTTTTTCTTGAGAGAGCGGCGGGAAATGCATTAAAATATCTAATTTTAGTTTTTAAATAAATTGCTCTATTAAAAATTGTATTGTGATAAGATTTAAAAATATTACCGAGGAATGTATTGCATTTTAGACATGTTTAAATAAAATTGCATTGAAGTTGGAAAGAGTTTCATAATCAATGCTTTAAGCATGGTTGATCTTTCTTGTTTTATATATGAGAAAAGTTTCACATTTAAAATAAATATGGTAGATAATAATTTTTCAAATTTTTAAATAAAATAAATTTTTATAGTATTGTGATGAATGAAACTATTGGAAAAATGTTTATGTATGAAATGCTGCTTTTATATAGAGGCGATTTATATTTCGATGACGTCATTTGAATAAAGTTTATTTGTTTTCGATGAAATTTTCAAATATTATAAATTATTGTAGTGTTATCATAATTTTAAGAATATTACCGAGGAATGTATCGCATTTTAGAGATGTTTATATCAAATTGCATTGAAGTTGGAAAGTATCAATGCTTTATCATAATCAATGCTTTATGCATGATTGATATTTCTTGTTTTCAATTGAGATATAATGTATCATTATGTACTAGTGTAAATCAAGTGTTTAGTATTAATTTTAAGCTTTTTTGGGAGATTTGCCCACTGAATAATTTTGAAATGAATTTAATAAATTTTTTTAATTTTGAAAATCTATCTTAATTAAACAGTACACCCCCAGGTCAAGCTGGGTAGTTGAACATAGTGTTACTGTGTAAATGATGATTATTGTCACACTGAATATTTATTGTGTTTTTAACCCTTTACAACATAGTAGAAAAGTGTTTCTGACTTTGTTCATTCTGTCTGTCTGTCTGTTAGCACGATAACTGCCGTAAAAATGACTTTATCAAAATTAAATTTTACTATGTTTTTCAGACGGTCTGTGGGACCTATGAGAATATAAATGAATAATATCACCCAATTAGTTTTGGATTGAACCCGGGTTGAAAAAATGAAATATATTGAACGCAATGGACCTCATTTTTCAAACATTTTTTAAGCGAATTTAAAATTCACAAATTGCTTCGAAAATTTTAGGAAATATTCAAATTATCCCATAAAATATATAAAAAGAATTTCAGTAAAATATGTTAAGTAGTTTTTTTAATAAAAATTATTTAATATAGGGAGAAAAACAAATTAAATTAAATTCTGACTCTTACAATATCCTCCAGAAAGATAAAAAAGATATATTATATAATAAATATATTTCCAAGAGTTGAATTATTTATATGTAAGAGAGGTTTCACATTTTAAAATAAATATGGTAGATAACAATTTTTCAAATTTATAAATGAAAAAAATTATTATAGTATTGTGATGAATGAAACGATTGGAAAAATGTTTAAGAATGAAATGCTGCTTTTATAAAGAGGTGATTTATATTTTCGATGACGTAATTTGAATAAAGTTCATTTGTTTTCATTGAAGTTTTCAAATATAATAAATTACTGTAGTATTATGATAATTTTAAAAATATTACCGAGGAATGTATCGCATTTTAGAGATGTTTAAGCCAGGGAATTTATATTACAATGCCGTCATTTGAATGAAGTTCATTTTCTTCGATGAAGTTTTCAAATATAATAAATTAATGTAGTATTGTGATAATTTTAAAAATATTACCGAGGAATGTATCGCATTTCAGAGATGTTTATATAAAATTACATTGAAGTTGAAAAGTGTTTCATAATCAATGCTTTATGCATGATTGATCTTTCTTGTTAATTTCTTAACCAATTTAAAACTGTTTTTCACAATATGACAATTATTTCAGATGTCATCTGACAAAGATACTTTATTTAAGATTTTTAATAATAATTTACAAGCATTAGTAATGTAAGAACTATGCTCACTAGTAACAGTCCAAAAACCAACAGGGGATTTATGAAACTTGGGTACTGAAACAAGATATGGAATGTTATTACAACTATTACGTTCCTTACATGCATAATGTATAAGGAAAGTATTGTGACGGGGTCGAAAATTTGAATTCGAGTTTTCGACGGGAGAGCACGTTTCAAGCATCCTTGATCACGAAGTAAACATGTTTGAGGTGATGTTTGTGTGTGTGTGTGAAAGTATGTGTATGTGTGTGTGTCAGTGGGTCTGTGGAGATAATATCTCACGAACGAATAGAGCGATTCGAATGAAATTTGGTACAAAAATCACAATCCGCGAATACTGGAAGCCTATTGTTTTTAAACGCAATCGAATTTTCAGAATCCCCCTAAATTTTCGAGTGAAATTTTGAAAAAATCATCAAAAAATCAAAACCTTTAAAATTACGCAAATAGACATTTCTAATGTAATTTTTCCTTAGAAAACGATTGACATAAACTTTAGAACGCTAGCACGAACCGTTCTCGAGATATTGCACATTTCTCAAATAAATTTATCAAACAATCCCATAAATTAAAAAAATATATTAACTGTTGAGAAACATGTTCACTTTTCATATGTAATATCGTGCGATAAATTTGGTGTCATCATTCTCGTAGATCTAGCTCGTTTCATTCATGAGAAAAGATACTTTGAGTAATACTTTTGTATTTGAACGCCAGTAATCATTTATCTGCTGTAAGAATTACTATGTTCTCCGCCCATAACGCTTGGCGGGATTTTGGCGACAAATTTGGCAGAATGTCGCCAACTTAGCGACTTTTTAAATGTTGCCAAATTAACGAAAATCTCGCCAAATGGATAAAAATGACGACTAATTGACGAAAATTCAATATCTTGGATAGAATCTAAATATCTACTTTAAGAATAGCCGACGTGGTTGTCGAGTGGTCAAGGCGAGCGTTTCCACAGCAATCGCTCGACCGCCACGTTGTGGGTTTGAGTCCCACGTAAGGCATAGATATTTGTGTTGCGGGCGCAGTGTGTTCCGCCCCCTTCTGGTGCGCCTGGGGCAACGTCCTAGGACGGCTAAATGGTTCACGTTCTGGCCGCTGACAAAAGGCGAATGATGATCAGTCAAGTGCCTTGGCCATTTGGAAAAAAAAAAACCTTTAAGAATAACCAATTTTTTTTGCTGTAAAAGTAGTAAATTCATTGCATAATATAAGGAAAGTCATGTGCTGCCCACAGCAGATTTTTTTTAGATGGATTTGCTTACATTTGGCTGATATTCTATTGGATAAGATTTTTAAGTTAGTATTATGTAAATTATAGATTGAATTATGAAGTAAGTGTGACTGGAGGGTACTTATATAGTAATATTTACAAATGATTGAGTCGTTACTACTAGCCTTATCGACATAAGTAATGACAAAATCATTTTGAATTTCTTTAAATATCCTTTTAAATTGAATTAAGTTTATATGATTTATTAATTTTCTGCATATATATATATATATATATATATATAGTGATTTAAATATTGCTCTATTAAGACACTCCAGGGTTTGAAAGCTTCTTCAGGGATTTGATATTGACAGGTATTAAATACCCCTCGTTCCCTGTTCCATATATAAGGTGTGAAATTTAAATCTAAATATCATGTTGAGAAAACCATGATGTAAGTAGAGCCTGTAACTACGCCCAATAATGAAATTAATATTTAATTTTAAAAAAATCATATATATATATATATATATATATATATATATGTTTAAACTCTAACTATTCTTCAGTTGATTTTGACTATAGAAAGTATAATAGTAAAACTCGTAAGAATTTAAATTTAAGTTTTAAAACTTTTAAATATTTTTAAATTAAATACGTAAATGAATGGATGATCACCAGTATAACTACAAATGCATTAAAACTAAAAAATCTTATTTCTGTACTACACGAAACGAAATTATTTATAAAAAATTCTCGAAAAGATATTTTCATGTAAAATTCGGATGACATGTTGAATATAATTTCATGTAACTACTAAAAACTGAATATTTTCGTCTTGGGGTCGGGTGTTGAGCATACTTCTTGGGGGGGGGGGGGGATCACCTACCTCTGGTTTCTACCTGGCTACGGCCCTGCATAATGTAAATAAATACTCTGAAAAAAAAAACAGTTCAGCTTCAAATGCTTCCTCCCCAATACATGAAAAGTACACCAATTATAATGTCATTGCACTGTAGAGGCAGAAAATAGCAAAACAGGCAAACTATAAGTAGGGAAAATCCCATGTGCTGCCCTTCATTCGATTTTTAGCTAATATGTTTCTTGTAGCATATAGGATTGAGTTGAGCAAGAGGGTGTTCGTTTTGAGCGCACAAGACGTGGTGGGATACGGAGAACGGAGGTGAAAATGACGTGCTGGACCACATCGAATGATTCCAGCTGTGAGCAGAGTTCTAATTTTAAACCCAACATCCCGTACTAATTCATTCAGGCTTTCCAGAAATACACCCATTGTTTACCCGGCGGATTCTGAAAATTTGGAAATATATTTGGCCGCCAACCCTTTTCGCACCTGGCCCATTGTGAGATTTTAAGAGGCGACAAATTTATGAGGCGGGTCCCGCCACTTTTCCCAGGAAGCACACCTGAGCAAAGACCCTCCGCGGTGATGGACATCTCTTGCACGACATCGAGCGACATAAATTCAGCGTGAATTTGTTCTGTTTACGCAGTGTATTCAGAATGAGGAAAAAATTTGTTTTGACTCCTTCTAGAGGCTGGTGTAATGAAGAAAGGACAGTTTCCTAGATTTCATTTTGTGGGATTGTTTTACGTCTGCTCATTTTTAAATTGTATTTGAATAGGCGTTTTATGCACGAATGTCTGACTATGTGTATAGAAAAGGCTTATTTAGACTCTTTAAATTTATATCCTCTCTCCCCCCTCCCATCAGAATAGAATTCAATATCCAAGGGACAGTACAATCATTCCCTTATCCAGTGGTTCTCACCGTGTAGTAAGAGTACTCCTTGGAGGTATGCGGTAAAATTTTTGGGGGTACGCTGTACGAACTCCAAAAGATCTAGTCGTGAAGTTAACAACACTGCTAGCAAGCGCGACCATCTCATTACTCAGTAAAATGTTTATAATTTTACAAGATTTGTTAAATTTTCTCATTTTATGTGTTTATGAATATATGTAATTTATGAATTTGAAATGTAATATATATATATATATATATATATATATATATAAAGAGAAAAAGGGTTTGAAGATCCAATGAAAGAAAAGAGAGAAGCTGTAACACAAAAATTCAACTATCTAACAGGCTTACAAAACAAAAGTAAAAATCAACAATTTCTCAAACTAATGGAAAAATAAATAAATAAATAAATATCGAAGCAACAAGTCAATGAAAAGTATCAAAATACAAAGGTATGGAATCGAAAAAGGAATAACAAATAAAATCAAGCACTAACGCTATACACGTGGACGAGGATACGTGGATATATATATATATATATATATATATATATATATATATATATATATATATATATATATATATATATATATATATATATATATAATAATAGTAGTTTGAAAATCCAATGAACGAAAAGTAAGAAGATGTAACACGATAAACCTAACTTTTTAAAACACCCACAGAATAAAATATAATACAGCAAATCATCAATCAAATGGATAAAAAATACAAAACACAAGCTATCAAGTTACAGAAAATCAACAAAATTCAAAGGTATGGAAACGAAAAAAGAAAAACTTAATAAAACAAGCTATATGTGTGTGTGTGCGTTTTATTTTCTTACCATTATTATACTATAACTATAGTTTTATCTGTGTCTATACACGGAGTACGCCAGTCACATCCCCATTTCCAGGGGGTACGTGAAGCATAAAAGGCTAAGAAACACTGCCCTTAACTATAAAATATATAATGAATATTTCGTTCTTCGTCTTAGACAGCACAGACAGACTACATCTACTTGTGTTAGATTTTCGTTGTTCTTCGAGCATGCTGCATAAATACGATACAGTTTCCTTTGGATAGTACAAGAAAAGCACCAAACTTGATAGCAGCGTCACCCTTACTACCAGCAGAGCTGGGAAATATCTCAATATAATCTACAAAATGCATTGAGTATTTTCTGACACTCGCCACTTTCCAATCCGAACTTTTAACTTGCCGATAGAATTAAAAGAATAAAAATTATGTGATTATTTATAAGGCGTCATTACAAGTGTGTTTACACAGCCTTTGTGTAAACACATTTTTAACTTTTCTTGAAGAGGCAATACATTTCAGGATCAAAATGAGTCAATTTATGAAAGCGATAAATTTCCTTCTTTTTGAAAAATTACTATTATTTGAAGGAAACACATTTTAATTTACAATGCAGGCTGACGTCTTTTTATTCTGGATTTGGGCTTTTAAAGTTAACAGGTTTATCCCTTTTTTTCGTGTAAAACACAGTAATGCGAGGGTACGGAGTAAATCGTGAAAGAAATTGGATGGGAATGAAATGGAACTGCTATCCTATTGTAACGAATACCTAACAGAAAAGCATTAGTATAATTTGAAAGTCCGACTCGCAAGACCTTGGTGACAAAGTCGGTGTTCTTGACATATTTGGTGAAATTTTGACGACATATTTGGCAAGTTTTGGTTTAGTAGATTAGCCAAGAACTTCACGAGTTACGGCTTATTCCAAAACGTTCCATAGTGTATATCTGCTCGTCATCGTTCAGTTCTGTTGCTGACGTGATACGAGTAAAAGTGAATTGTGAATGCGTCAGCGCCTGAGTAAATCATGGCTGAAATGTGACGAGGATGAAACGAAATCATGCAACGAAAGTATCACTACACTTGCATTGCCTAACTCAATATGTAATTTCCTTCTGATTATATACACTCTTTAAGCTTTATCAAACAATTCTAGCAGAATAGTGCAAAAAATTTAAATTTTAAATTTGCGACATCTGTGAATCGATATCTGCACTATATGCCAATATGCACTTATGTTGTCTGCACAAAGTTGCGCGCTCGTCCTTAAGAGTGATTGTAAACATTTTATCGTTCGTCGTTTGGGGTCCGATTCAGGTGAAATAAACTGAATTCCAGTAATCCACCAAAACTGTTAAATTTTTACAATTTTTTCTTTTAAATAAAAAAATTTAAAAACCAAAAAATATTATAATCTTTCAATAGGTACCCTGTACCGTCGTCACAGACAAACAACACACATCAACCGTTTTTCCTTTCAAAAATTTTCAATTTCTTTTTTATTTAAAAATTAATTAAAATTAAAATGTTTCATGTTAGTAATACATTTGTGAATAGTAAATAATATTAATACACATTACAAACGCAATAAATAAATTTGCCTCTGTAAACTTTTAACGTGTTTTTATCGTTTAAACTTACGTCGCTTTTGCTTCTTTGCAATCTTGTCTAAACATAGCTACTTGAATTTCTCATTCCTTTTGCAAACTGTTTTATAGGATACCAGTAATTATTAACGGCATTCAAACATTGTGTTAAAAACTTTTTTTTTTTGCGATGAGAATTTTATTAAAAATAAGAATGTAAGATATTTTGGTACATTTCACAATTGCAAAAATTTCGGCTTCAAGTTTAGGAAATTTTAACAAAATTTCCAAATTTCAAAAGATACTAAAATTTCCAATATCGAAATTGCCGCGCTCCGATAAGGCTCGTTTTTTCGCTTTGGATAAACATTTTGCTACGAAGTATGTGATGTACAGCTCAAGAAAGAAAGAAAGAAAAAAAAATTAGTAAAATTTAAAAACATAATTTAATAAAATGCTTTCAAAAACACGTTTAAATTCACTACTTACCTAACTTGATACTTAACATTAAAAATAACATTAAATTGAAAATTAAAGTAAGAAAATGTTTCCTTCTACCACCGGCAAATTCTTTTCCACCCACTTGTCTTGTTGTGTGAATGATTTTCTTAACTTCTTTATCGATCTCCGGAAGGAAGTCTTTTAAAATCATTCACAACTCCACTCCACAAGTTCTTCCAGTAAACATTTATACAGTTTTTGGTTTTAATTCATCCAGTGCAGCTTTGATGAATGTTATTGAATCAGCAATAGTGAATGATTTCCAAGACTGAAATTTCGCAATTTAAAACTTAAAAATTGTTTATTTCTGGAATTTTCCGTTTAATATTTTCGGACGATTGGTAAGTGAAACAGCGGATAAAGAGAGACCACTGTACTTTTAAAAAGTATTTTCCCCAGCCCTGAATCCTAGCATTACAAAATAGTATTATAATACATATACCCCTCCAGCTCCGCATTTATAAAATGGTTATCAGTGCAACAAATTTTAACATAAATATGTTTTAAGTTTTTTTCCTTTTTTAATTTTTCAAAGTATTTTTCTTACATATAGAGGGACTTCTTATAGTGAGCTCAACCCGAAAATCAATAGGCGTTTTGATGTTCATTGATTGAAATAATCTCAAATATCAATCGATATGTTCAATTTGTTCGAAGGATACCGTGCTGAAATATAGCTGAATCCAAACTAATTCAGGCTAAACAAAATATGTACTTCTGAAGTAGATTTGTTTTAAACTAATTCAGGCTACACAAAATACTTTTGAAGTAGATTTGTTTAAAACAAATTCAGGTTACGCAAAATACTTTTAAAGTAGACTTGTTTTAAACAATACGAATTCTAGCAGCGCATTCTAACAAGATTTCAAAATCGATGAAAAGCTAGGATTTTCAAATATATGGTCTACACTTGCTCCGTTCGCCGGACTGTAAGATTATGATAGCAACAACATACAAGGTTGATGAAAAGTATCATAAGCTTTCGGATGCAAATTATAACTCTTTTTTGTCAAGGTTAAAAGGCACTATCATAATTACCTACAACGGCAAGAGCGCTTCTGCCAATCAATGAACATGCATATATTTTTACTTCCTTTATATACATAGTATAATGTATAAGGAAAGTATTGTGATAGGGTTGAAAATTCTAATTCAAGTTTTCGACGGGAGAGCACGTTTCAAGCATCCTTGAGCACGAATAAAACGTTTTTGAGATGATGTGTGTGTGTGTGTGTGCATGGAGATGATATCTCAAGAACAAATTGAGCAATTTTAACGAAATGTGGAACAAAAATTACAATCCCTAAATACTGGAAGCCTATTGTTTTTAAACGCAATCGAATGTTCAGAACTCTCCTACATTTTCGAGTGAAATTTTGAAAAATCATCAAAAGATCAAAACGTTTAATAAAGTTACGTAAATAGTCATTTCTTTAGATCTTTAATTTTTCAAAAGAAAACGATTGATACAAACTTTACAAAGCTAACATGAACCGTTTTCAAGATATTGCACATTTTTCAAATAAATTTAACAAAACATCATATAAAATAAAAAAAAATATTTACTATTGTGAAATATGTTCATTTTTCATATGTAGTATCATGCGATAAATTTGGTCACGTCATTCTCTTTGATCTAGCTCGTTCCATTCATGAGAAAATATACTTTTGGTAATACTTTTGTATCTGAACGCCAACAGTAATTTATCTGCTATAAGAATAATCTATTTCTCCGTCCTTAACGCATGATGAGATGATTTTGGCGGAACTTCGCCAACTTAGAGACTTTTTTAAATGCTGCTAAATGAGCGAAAATGTCACCAAATTGATACAAATTACGACTAATTGATGAAAGCTCAATATTTTGGAAAGAGCATAAGAATAGACTATAAGAATAACCCATTTCTCCGTCCGTCTGCCCATAACGCTTGGTGAGATATTAAGCGAGACGTTGCCAACTTGGCGACTATTTTAAATGTTGTCAAAGTGACAAAAATGTCGCCAAATTGATAAAAATAAGGCCAAATGGGAAGAAATGTTTCGCAAATTCTGATTTTTGTCATATGCCGGGCATACCTTCTAGTATATAAAAAATGCTTTTCTCTCCGTTTGTCTGTAACACTTATTGATGCATTTGGCGAACTTGGGGAATAATTTAGCAAAGTATCGCCAACTTGGCGATATTTCGACCTGGATTGACAAAAATATCGCAAAATTGCAAAAATGACACTAAATTAATGAAAATGATGCCTAATTGATGAATTAAATATTAAAATATTCTAATATATGGATTATATATGGATTATTGAGGATGCTATCAATATTGATAATTGTTTATTTAGAGTTGCGTGAAATATAAGTTAACTGGGTACTTTGAAATAATTTTACACGTTGTCATCCGAAAAATCGCCAACTGTACAGTTCAACAGTAAAAACATAGTACCGTGGATCTTGTACATTATTTTTTGACTGTAAAAGTAGTACATTTATTGCATTATATAAGGAAAGTCATGTGCTGCCCACGACGGATTTTTTCAGCTTGATGCTACAAAATTGTATACGAATAGGTGCCTCTTGTGTATACATTCAGTAGTTAATAAAGTCGATATAGTCACAGATGATTAGCTCATATTTTAGTTGAACACAATGTTGGAAATATAGTGCTTAAATGAGTTATAAAATGCATGCTGTAAATGATTAATTTTTACTTACTACCAGATACCTTCGACGACTAAGCCAATTGATATTCTGAAAATAGCTTTTGACTTTCTGTACTTCAGAGATGCAATGAATCGCATTGTTTATGGAAGGTAGTTACTTCAGTAGTACATTTTTCTTTCGTCTGCTACACCCGCTAATAAAAGCAGAATTAACCTTAAGCTTGACACAAAACAAAATTTTAGGAAAACTGATATCTCAGGTCACATACAGAGGAACTAATAAAAAACGTTGAGCCTCACTGAAGATTTAAATATATAATTTGTTGCAAAATAAAACGGAAATTAAAAATAATTCATTACTAGTTTTTATTTCTAAACTCAATGACACTGTTATAAAAAGAAGCAACAGCTTGTGGGTACCTGAATCGTGCATATTCAAGGTTGACTGGATTCGAGTTGGTCAAAATAACAATAGAAATCATCTAAGTTTGCTAAATTCGTTGATGTCAATGGATTTCAATTCAGTTCATTTGAGTATATTGATTTCGATTGAGCCAATGAAATTCACTTGAGATGACTGATCGGCGGAAATTTATTGTAATGGAAGCAATAAGCTAGTTGCAGTTGTTTAAGTTGAAATCAACCGGAGATGGCCGATCGGTGGCAATTGATTGTATTGAAGCAATACGCTAATTGAAGTCGCTGAAGTTGACATCATCTTAAGATGACAGATCGGTGGCAATTCATTAATTGGAAGCAATAAATTAATGGAAGTCTCTTATGATGAAGCCAACTTGGAGGAGACCTATCGGTGTTAATTGATTAAATTGGAAGCAATGAGTTAGTTTGAGTCGCCTAAGTTAAAGCCAACATGAGATGACTGGTGGAAATTTGTTGATTGATTTCAATACAGTAAATTGAAGTCATTTGGATCGAATTGTGGAAGGCAATGGTTTGATAGGAATCAAAAAGACAATTCAATTGAGTATCTTTGACTGAATTGGATCCAGAAAGTCGAAGATTAGTAGCACTGGAAGAAGGGACCCAGGACCAAACGCTGAATCTAATGCATTCTGAATTGGAGGATAGAACGCCTCGATATTTATCGTGACGTCTGTAAGGTGAGTAAACGGAGGAAGAGGTAAGGTATTGAAAACGAAAGAGACGGCACGAATACGTGTGTCAAATGTTGGAGCGCTCGTGGTTGGACATGGGAAGCAGATCTGGAGGAAAGGTTAGGGCGCTTAACATTTTTTCCTAATTTAATCAGTATTATGAAATTTTGACGCGAATAACATCTGTGGTAGGTGTTATCCGGATGAAATCGAAATGGTACAAAAAATGGAAGCAATGGCACTTTGGTCGTTTATATATCTAAACCAAATAGTTAATTAACTGGAATGTGATTCTACTTGACTTTCTCACACCAAAATCCATTTTAAGTAACTTGTATGGGTTTTTTTTAAAGGAAAAATTGGAAGCATTTGTATTGTTGCTCCAACTGATCACAATTATATGTTACCCTTCATTTTAAAAGGCCTGAAAAAAATATTTTGTTTGATGCCAAGTTTGGCAATGTACATCCCCGGGTGAAATTCCCCCCCCCCCCGAGGGGGATATAATGATATCCCGAACACAAAAACTGTAGAGTTTATTTTTTACTACAGCAATTGAAACGATTAAGTTTCGTAATCATTGAACCATAAATAATTAGTCCTTTTATGCATAATTATAAAAAAATTTTGTCCTATGCTACCACGGATAGAAAATGTGACATTTCGAATAAATTTCGAAATTTTCAGTCAAATTTCAAAAAATTCTGTCTAGTTTTACAGTTTTTGATAATGAAGCCGAATATACAGATTCATGAAAATTCATTAATATTTGTGCACAATGATGTCATAATTGAATATTATTTTAATTAATATTTTAATATATGGAATTAACATATTGTAATATATGACATATATTGCTTATTGATGATGCAATCAATATTGATAAAAATCAATTTAGACCTGCGTAAAATATAAGTTAATTAGGTACTTCGAAATAGTTTTACATGTTGACATCTAGAAAAGCGTCACATGTACAATTCAACATTAAGAACACTGTGCCCTTGATCTTATACTTCATTTTTTCACTGTGAGAGAAATAAATTAATTGCATTATATAAGGAAAGTCATGTGCTGTCCACATTAGATTTTTTTTCTCCTGTTCAGACCGCCCTGTTTGGACTGTTTGGATGGCTGGAACAGTGCCACCCAATTTAGATCGGAACCCAACGGGGTGGCAACCACAGGGACCGTATCATCCGTGGGGCGCGACAGTCCAGTGGTTAGCGAGCGGGAATTGCACTCAGACGCATCGGGTTCGCGATTTCCGCCACTGCCAAACCTGCCGCCATGATCACGCGGAGTACGATCATGTTAAACATGTGGCTCCGTAAGTCCTTCTGAGAGGTTGATGGTAGGGAAAGGAGGGTACGGTCCCTGTGGATACCTCCCCCACTGGGTTCCGGTCTAAATTGGGTTCACGGTCGTTCAAACAGATACCTTATACCTTTCTGGTAGGTCGGACGGTCTGAGTCGAAGAAGAAGGAACCGTATCATCCTTTCCTTAACCCACTATTTCTCGAATGGGCTTTCTAACCTACATATTTGCAGTTTGAACAGAGCCGGGAGTCAAACTCGGGCCACCCAATTTAGACCGGAACCCAGTGGGAGCGGAAGCCATAGAGACCGTACGTTCCTTCCCTTACCACCAACCTCTCGGAAGGACTTACGGACCCAATTAACATGAACTTATTTAACGTGCCTGTACTCGGGGTGAACACGGATATAGTTTGGACAGGGTCGGTGATCGAACTCGGATCGTTTGAGTTAACCATTGGGCTGTACCCCTTGACCAGGTTGTTTGTCCTGGGCGATATATTTAAAGTATCGCCTACTTGGCAAGTTTCAGAATTTTGTAGTTAGTTAAACATTGAAAGGCTGTTTTATTGAAGCCGACACTTGTTTTGTGAGCTTGTAATTGATCTAGAAAATCCTGTTTACGCTTCTTGGTGTCTTTAATAAATCGTTTGTTATGCAGAAATTCGGACTTATACTTGGAAACATAACCCAGTGGGGGAGAAATCTACAGGGACCCACTTCCCCTGTCATCAACCTCTCGGAAGGACTTTTGGACCCACCGATTTAACATGCCCTTACTCCGCGTAGATACGAGGATAATTAAACGCGGCTCCTAAGAGTACAATCCCCGTGTTTTAACCACTCGGTTATCCCGTTATTGAACATGTATGTTTGTCATTGATTTTTTTATATGTATACATCTCCTCCAAGTTGAAACCTTCAACTTGCGTGCACAAACTCCAGTCTTTAGCTATAAGGACGCCCGTCAGACAACGTTATTATATTCTAACCAAAGTGTTTCGCTTTTTCAAGAGAATCCTGTACATTTTACATTCTCATGCATCACAAATGATCCATCATCTTCATGTGCATGCCGCCTTCACCACCGATGCTGTGAGAAGGGAACTGATCTGTTCTTTGTAAAATCACCGACTGATGAAGAACCGTGAACGTGGGAGGAGAAATCGAACTTTGTCTCGGAAAGTGTGTTGCTTGACTGATTTCGCGAAGCTGCACAAAAATCCAAACAGGTTTCGGAATAAAAAGATATACCTTCTTTTTATCACCGAAATTCCATAAAAGTGTAATTGCCATCACTGCCAATAAGCGGTTTCTTCATTGCTCACAAATCACTACAAGATCTATAATAATAAAATAAGGTGGCTGTTTGTCCGTTGCGTAATGGAAAATGTAAGCGACCTGCAGATTAGGAATTAGGTACAGTGATTGTTTAGGCCAGGTCCTAAAACATTAGTTTAGGTCTAGTTTAAATGCATACATTTTATTTACAAGTTACAGTCAAAATTATTCACAAAATCATATGTATCTGGGTTGCTATTGAGATAACTAAACACTTCAAGTTAAATGGGTTTTCTCTTATTCCAGGGATTTTTACACTGTATTTGTGCTTCCCCTTTTCAATTTTAGGGTTATTTGTTTATGCTTTTTTGTTTATTAACGGTCCAGCCTCTTGTCCCGTTTTATAATTTATATTAATATTAAATATTTATATTTTCCAACCTGATACCTGGGCCTTTTTGTATTACACCTAAATTGTGTATTTGAATGTGATAAAAAGTTCAGTATTTTAGAAAATTTTTAAATGTGCAATTTAAATTTGTATTTTTATATAATTTGTATCTATATTAATTTTAACTTGTTTTTTGGCCAGGAAGTAGTTGACTTCAGCATCTTATTTAGCTTTTGATTAGCTTTTGGTTGGTTATGTTATCATTTATTGAATTAAATTATTTTAATTAAATCATTATTAAGTCATTGTACTTATTTAGTTTTACTGTTATGCAAACGTTTATTGTATAACCATTCCATGATTTAGTACATTTGCATAATTTAATTAGGATTTAAATGCATAATTTAATTGCATAATTTAATTTAACAATGTTTAATTAGGACAATAACAACGTAAATAAAAATCCCAATTGTATATTGGTTTAATTCAATAGAATTTACTGTTTTGATTTGAGTTTAATGTTAATCATGTATTAGTTAATCGATTTCTATTTATTTTGAAGCATTCTTCTTAACTTTTCTGTTCTGCATTATGTGTATTGGTCTACGCCACATCTTTGTCAATTTTTATTTGTTTTAAATTTTAAATAAAAGTTGTGGGTGATGCTGTGTCGCCACTCTGTGGTAGTGCAGACTGCCTGACTGGTTTTGGTGCGGGAGGGCCTCTGGCCTATTGAGTTGGGGCTCCAAACGTCTCCGTTGGCGTTCTTCGCGTGGACTGGAAACGCTTGGTGGAGCGTGGGACTGGTGTCCCCTTGGTGCTCCTGACGGAGCGCCTGCTGTATATCGAAGTCGACGGCTGCCTCTGTCCAGTGGTTCGTTGGTCCTGTTTTGTATTGGTAGTCAATCTTTTTTCCTGGCCGGGGATTAAGAAGCTCTAAACCTTTCGGTCTGGATCTTGGAAAATCATATATACAATCACTACATAAATAAGTATTCTTATTCGACCAAATAGTGTCAAAGGATCTTAACGTTCTTAATAGATTCTTATTCAGTTTTTCCAGAGGAGAAAGACAAAGGACATTGCAAAGAAACAATACATGGAGAGACAACTAAGTGCTCATCAAATCTTTGTCACATTGTGGAGTCTGTGAGATTCAGCATGTCATCCTTGGACGCCACTGCTTGAGCGATATTACCGTCAGGTAAGATTATGTTTGGTCCCTTATTTGGACCAAATATTACATTTCATGTTCACATATATCCCAAAATCAGTAAGCAAGTAAGTGTTTTTTCTTGATCAAAAGTTCCGGTCTATCTTGTCGGTGAGATCAAACTCCTCGATGCGGGTTGGTTAGAATATATGGATACTTAATGGACAGCCTGAAGCAATGGTTTCAGAACGGTCTTTGGTAACCACCACCTTATTTGATGGAAGCCTTGCTGTGTGAAAATTTTGGCTGCCATTGCCTGTGATAAATTTTGTAATAAAAGTTCTTTATATTCAAGATACTGTAATGTTATCTCTCCCGACTGACTGTCGCTATGGCTTCTCCCCTTGTCGATACCTTCACTAAGGTTCAAAATTCTATACTTAATTAAAGTTCTAGCCACATGTCATTTAAAAGTACTATTTAGTACTTTTGTATTTTACTTTAAAAATGTATTTTCTTCCCAGTCTCGCCTCGTGGAACTTGTACCATCGTGCAATGAGATTTACACAGACAACACTGTTGGCTCACGCAATGCATGGTCATGTAGATTTGTATTACTAATGCATGTCCTCTCTATAGGGGTCGATGTCGTGATCCTTTTACGTGAACGTCTATGTAGGGTTATGTAGAATTCTGCAAAGGACGCTAAGTAGGCGCCTATGTAGAATTCTGCAGAGGAGATGATCCCCAGTTTGCTTCGGCAAACTGGGGGGTGGGGTGGGGATAAATGTAAGGGATGCGGTGGTTAAATTCTACCAAGACATTTCAATATCATACCATGATCAGCATAGGCGTCATTTTGTCAGATTCTATACGCATTCATCGGAAGCCATGCTAATTTATGTATCTCGGTACCACATGCCTGGCGCAGCATATCCTCTTTGGATCTCGTGCCAAAAAACCCTAATCAATCTATCAACCATCGGAATGTTTCGGTTGCACTTAGAGTCTGTGAAAACTTTTGGATTGAGAGCTACTTGTTTCCCATTTTCTGCAAAGCATCGGTCCAGTGTGACTCAATGCAACACGATCAAATCCGTCATCATCATGAATCCAGGCGCACCTTTACGTGCGCATTCATTTACTTTTTACATATTTTCGCATACTTCTCATCCTATTCATCATGTATGCTAAATACTCGCTTTCCACCATCGAAAGTAATCATGAAGAGATACCTTTACTACCGGTTTCTAATTTATTTTATGCTAGAAGGTGAGGTACGCCAGAACGGCGCATTTTGATAATACAGAATTTAATTCAGAAGAGCGTTCGAAACCATGTTAAAAAAATACGATGAGCACATGACATTCCCCATACAATGTAGTGAATGTATAAGACCCAAGCACAATGTTTTTAACGTTGAATTGCTACATTGAACGCTTTTCAGGATGACAACAAGTAAATCTATTTTGAAGTAACCAATTAACTTATATATCACAAACTCTAAATGGACAATGATCAATACGGATAGCATCAGCAATAGGCAATAGAGTCCACAGATTAAAGTATTTTAATAAGGAATGCATCCATTTGGCGTCATTTTCGTTAACGAAGAGTTCATTTTTGGAAATTTAACAATATTTTGGTCCATCTGGGACGAAAAACCCCCAAGTCAACGATATTTCGCTAAATAAGTCGGCGAGTTTGCACATTTATCGCCAAACATGACAAACAAGCGGAGAGAAGAGCTTTTCTTATATATAAATGACTTTTGGCGAATTGTTAGGCGTCAAAATACAAAACAATTACACAAAAGTTCTTTTCTCGTAAATGGAAAAAACTAGATCCACGAGAAGGATGTTACCAAATTGACCGCATTATATTACACATGGAAAGTGAACCTATTTCACAATAGTTAATACTTCTTTTAATTTTTTTTTATAAATTTATTTTAAAAGTGCAATATATCGAGAAACGGTTCATGCTAGCGTTCTAAAGTTTGTGTCAACCGTTTTCAAATGAAAAATGACATAAAAATGCTTACTTATGTAACAATACTGAAGATTCTGATTTTTTGATGATATTTTCAACATTTCATTCGAAAATTGGGGGGTCTTCCGATCATTCGATTGCTTTTAAAATCAACAGGCTTCCAGTATTCACTGACTGTAATTTTTAACACTTGTCAACGTAGTTGAAAAGTGTTTATGACTTGGTTCATTCTGTCTGTTTGTCTGTCTGTCCGTTCTCACGATAACTGCCGTAAAAATGACTTTATCAAAATTAGATTTTAGTATGTTGTTGAGACGGTCTGTGGGACATATGAGAATGTAAAATAATAATATCACCCAATTAGTTTTGAATTGAACCCGCGTTGAAAAAATGATATACATTGAACCCTATGGGACCCAATTTTCCAAACATTTTTTAAGCGATCTTAAAATTCCCAAATTGCTTCGAAAGTTTTAGGAAATATTCGAATTATCCCATAAAATATATAAAAAAAAATTTAGCGAAATATATTCAGTAGTTTTTTGAATAAAAATTAAAATAATAATTAAACCCTTTATATGAAGCGATCACGTGACCATTATATGAAGCGATCACGTGACCCACTGCTAAATAAAATATGGAATCTATCTTGTGTCAAAATCGTGATTTTTAAAATTCTTTTTAATTTATATATAGTGTCTTATCCGTTTTAAAACAGCTTTATTTTTGCTTAATTTCTGTGCATCTGTATTCTGAAACAGCACAATTACAATATATTTGAGTTTAAATGATCAATGCCATCCATCTTATGTCAAAATAGTGATTTTTAAAATTCTTTTTAATTTATATTTAGTGTTGTATCCGTCCTAAAACCGCTTAATTTTTGCTTATTTTCTGTGCATCTGTATTCTGAAACAATTCAATTACTTATATATTTGAGTTTAAATGATTATCAAACTTTGATTATTTCTACAATGCACCCTAATTTTCACTTATGGAGAGTGTATACGGAATAGGCTGTAAGATGAGTTGTATAAGAGTTGCTGAATTTCTTTAACGCAAAATTATTTTGCTCAGGAGTCTGTAATATAAATGATATAAATGCAACATTAATTTATTTTACATAGAGAAGCAGACGATTTAATGGAAGACTTCATGGACGAAGTTTTATGCATACAGTTAAATTACTTTTACCTCCATGGTTTCAAGTTTTTAAAGTAGAATAAATTATTGTAGTACTGCGAATGAAATAAAAATGTATGTAATATGTACTGCTTTTATACAGAGAGCCAGGTTTGCTCATGTCCTAGGACGAGTCGGGCGGTCTGGGCTTTCGACAGAGAGCCAGGCGCTGGAATTGCACTCGGTAGACCCGAGTTCGATTCCCTCCGCTACCAAAATTACAGCCGTGTTCACGCGGGGCACAATTAAATTAAACATGTCGGTCCGTAAGTCCTTCCGAGAGGTTGGTGGTAGAGGAAGGAAGGTACGGTCCCTGTGGATGCCTACCCCTCTGGGTTCCGGTCTAAATTGGGTGGCTCTTCCCGGCCGTCCAAACAGTTACCTTACACCTTTCTGGTAGGTCAGACGGTCTGAGTTTCGACAACAACAACAGAAAGCCAGGCGATTTATATTTCGGTGACGTCATTTGAATCAAGTTCGTTTTTTTTCGATGAAGTTTTAAATTTTCAAATATAATTAATTATTGCAGTATTGTAATTATTTTAAAAATATTACCTCTGAATGTATCGCATTTTAGAGATGTTTAAATAAAATTAGAGTTGGAATGTGTTTCATAATCCAATGTCTTTATGCATTGATCTTTTTTGTTATACGGAATTTCGTTTCAAAATACTCCATCCGTTCGTGCGATATCGCATACACGGATACACACACATACAACCCCAACCCCCCCTCAAAAACGTTCGATTCGAGTTCAGGAATTTCTGATATGTGCTCTATCGTCGTAAACGGGAATTCGAATTGAATAAAAGTTAAGAGGGGTTATACACCAAGTGAAAGAAACGTCTTCCATTTTGCTTCTAAACAGTTTTTAGCAATAAAGTGATAATTAAATGACAGTACATCCTATCCCAACAAAGCAAAAAATCTGATGTGTACAGCACATGACTTTCCTTACAGATTTAAATTCATTTTCTCTTTATTACTTTATATCAATAAATTGAGTTTTATTGCATAAAATAACAAGCATACTTATTTGAAATGACACTAAATTTGACCTTTTAATTCAATTTTCATTTAGTTACTGAACATATTTTCAAAGGCGGCGTAGCAGAAATGCGAAAAAAAAAATAAAATATATCATGAACGACTAATTCTAGAGAAAGGGGTAGGTCCTATTCTTTTTCTCATCAAAAATTGCATATAAAACAAGCATTTAATTCATACATTTGAGCATACGTAGTCTTTTATTTTAGATTTTGATGATTTTTACGGGCCATTTTGCAAAGAAAAGGCAAGTTATTTTATGTAATTTCTTCTATTACTTTTTGAGTTAGAATGGATAAATACATTGCACAGACAGACACATATACACAGAAGTGACGCTAGAATTATTATTCTTTTTTTGTTCTAGAGGTCCCAAAACGTGTAGATCCTCCGAAAACTCGAGTTGCGATTTTCGACACAACTCCAATACTTTTCCTGTACTTTACTATGCATGGTAGGGAAAGTAAAATAAACGCTGCTAAAAATCTATCCGAGACCTGTTTTGTTTTCGGCTTGTGGATTCCAAGTTTCAACATAGAATCTTTCTCGAAAAACATAAATACTTTCTAACATAGCACGAAAAAGAAAGACCATTTGAGACGTTAGACTATTTAATCATAATATATGCCGAAACATATCCGGGCAACTTGTTTCATTTTGATTCTGTGGCTGCGGCCAAGAGTGACGTTCCGGCGTATCACGTAAACCCGATCCGTCATCATCAGACTTCATCCCCCAAACCCACCGGAGACGCTCGCTTTTATACCACTCTACTCAGGTCTGGCCCGGTCTAAAACGATCTTAAGAAGGACCTCATCATGATGCAGTCGAACTCGTAAATGATAAAATTATCCGCAAATCAGAGAGCAGTATTTTTTTATGTGCTGAAACGCCATTGCTATTTAGTGAACTGGCAAGAAAGAACAGATGCGGTTTAGAACATGTGGTTCCTAGGAAAGTTCTTAAGTACGCCGATAACTTTGTAAGGTCTATCTATAAGAAAGTGCCCCTGCTCGATCGAATAAAAGGGATTACAATGCCTCTAGCGGAGAATACAAAAGTTAGGATAACGAACTTGGCAATATAGATGAACAAGGCCAATGACAAAGTTGTAGAGTATTGTTAAATAAGTAGTAGTAATGGACACAAGCAAAAGCGAAATGGCAATAAATACCCGTCAAAAAGTTGTATAATCAGGGCGTCCAACCCTATTGTGTCGAATGTGAACTTTTTTGTCTATCTCATTTTGTTGTCGAATTCGTCATCCTCACATATTATATTCTCCGCTAGGGGCGTTGCAATCACTTTTGTTAGATCGAACAGGGTCACTTTACTGTAGGCGGACCTGATGTGCAGACTTATGGATATTTCCTTACAAAGATATTTGGGTGCTTCCTTGCAAAGTTATTGGGGTGAATGGACTTTCCTAGGAACCCTATTAAAAACCAGATCTCTGTTTAGAAGAAGTCGAGGTCTTTTTGCATGATTTCAAAAACGGACTCTTCAAAATTTTCAGATTACAAAAGTAATCTCATCACAAAATTGAGATCAGATTTTATTTCCTGGTGCCACAAAGGCACGCCTCAAAACACCGCATATTGAAATTATAGGTACAATTTAAAACCCATCTCGATCACCAGCACAATTATTATCGCTATAAAATATCAATAAAAAATCGAAACATAAAAAATAGATCAAACAGATTCAACTGCTGTAAACAATAACAAGAAAGATCAATTACGCATAAAGCATTGATTATGAAACACTTTTCAACTGAAATGCAATTTTATTTAAACATCTCTAAAACGTGATACATTCAGCGTTGATATATATATATATATATACATATTTCTTTTTTAAATTATCACAGTATTACAATAATTTATTATACTACTGGAAACTTAGAACTTCATCGAAGAAATAAATGTTATGAATCGCCTGCTTCTCTATGTAAAAATCAATGAATATTTCATTTATATCACTTATATTTCAGACTTTAGAGATAAATAATTGAGTGAAAAAAAATTCAGCAATTCTTATACAGCTCATCTTGCAATCGCTTGATTTGTTTACATTCTGCATGCTATAGAAATTAGGTTTCATTGTAGGAATAATCGAAGATTAGTGATCATTTGAAATTAAAAAAAAAAAAATAGACTTTCGATATAAAGATAATATGCACAAATAAAGTGGTTTTAGGACGAATGTAATAACGAGTAAATAACGACGAGTAAATAATAAAATTTAAACATCACGATTTTTACACTGGATGAAGAAAAGGGATGCCCCATTTTATTTTGAAATGAGTCACGTGATTTCTTCATATAATATGGGTTGTTGTTGAAACCCAGACCGTCCGACCTACCAGAAAGGTGTTGTTGTTGAAACCCAGACCGTCCGACCTACCAGAAAGGTGTAAGGTAACTGTTTGGACGGTCGAGAAGTGCCACCCAATTTAGACCGGAACCCAGTGGGGGAGGCATCCACAGGGACCGTACCCTCCTTCCCCTACCACCAACCTCTCGGAAGGACTTTCGGACCCACATGTTTAACGTGATCGTACTCCGCATGAACACGGCGGCAGTTTTGGCAGTGGCTGGATTCGAACCCGGGCCTACCGAGTGCAACTCCAGCGCGCTAACCAATGGGCTACCGCGCCCATGAGGAGTGGGGGTGGATGCTATAATTGATTGCATTCAAAATTTTGAGATTACTATCAACTCTTTGAAATAAGTATTGTTACAAAGTAAATTTGAATAGATGGTATGAGCATCACATTTTAAAAATTAGTGATTATAGCACTCTTCAAAATTAGTATGAACCAATTTTAAAAAATCTGATGTGGGCAGCACATGACTTTCCTTACATAATGTAATGAATTTACTACTTTTACAGTTAAAGAATAATATTCTTATAGTAGATACTTATTTTCTTTCCAAGACATTGAATTTTCTTCAATTAGTAGTCATTTTCATTGATTTAGCGTCATTTTTATCCATTTCCCGAGATTTTCTTTAATTTGGCAAATTTAAAAAAGTAGTCAAGTTGGCGACATTTCGCCAAATTTGTTGCCAAAATCTCGCCAAGCGTTATGGACGGAGAAATAAGTTATTATTACAGCAGATAAATTACTATTGGCGTTCAAATACAAAAGTATTACTCAAAGTATCTTTTCTCGTGAATGGAACGAGTTAGATCCACGAGAATGATGTCACCTAATTTATTGCATGCTATTACATATGAAAAGTGAACATGTTTCTTAACAGTTAATAATTTTATTTATTTTACTGGATTTTTTGATAAATTTATTTAAAAAATGTGCAATTCTCGAGAACGGTTCATG
>OX578136.1:168441669-168726669 GCA_951213105.1 Amaurobius ferox | reverse complement strand
TAAAATCAAAATCACTAAATTAGAAGCCGAGATAAGAAATTTGGGGGCTACTTCAAGCAAAATTTACGCCCAGGGGGCATAGCAATATAGTTGCCAGCCCGGGGTCAAAACTTCGAGGGAAACGACGCAGATAAAAGAAACATGATAAAAATTTAATATTAAAGTTTTTACTAAATATTTAAAATTTCTTTAATATTTAGGTATTTTTTAATGTTAAATAGCTGAAAAAGTAAGACAGCTGGGTAGATCAAGCGACCCCTCAAACTAAATATCCGAAACAACATATTTCTGAAGCGTCACTAAAAATAGCCTATCGATGACGGGTATGCTAAAAATAGGAAACTCCAGACATTTAAAGAATTAATTTGGAGTCAAACATATTGGAATTCATCACTAGCAGATAAACCAGAGCACAGAAGTGCCCCAAATCAGAAATAACCCCCTTCCCATAGGACAGAACCACACTACATCAGAAATGAAGAAATGCGAAACCACTGCAATAAGTAAGACAGCTGGGTGGGTCAAGTGATCCCTCAAAGTGAGTGTCCTAAACAATATATTTCATTCACGATGGCCAGAAACCCCTAAAATATCATAACCCCTCCCCCTTCCCATCACCACACACGTACACTTAAATCACTCATTTGTTCAAATGTTTATTTAAACTTCCAAATTTACAACAAAGACGTGAATGAGAACAAACACATTCTTAAATGTAGAAAATTTAAGCCAAATTAGCGAAACTGAGCCAATTTGAGAGGTCCCTCTTCATGTTTTTCTACTCTTCTATTTCGTTTTGGCTAGAGGCGCTCGCAGATCCGCGATACAATCTACTAGTAAATCTGCAATGTCTGGTTTTTTTTCACGCCAAATTTCTAATATTGTTCCTATACCATTCGTTCACTCTTGAGATGCGGATGTTAGGGACGCGGCTTTATCAAATATTTCTTTATGTGTTGAAAATTCTACGCATTACAGCTTTCGCGAGTCTCCTTTTTTGAAGAAAGCTGTAGTGCTGCCATCTAGTGACGTATTTCATAACTTATTTTTAATAAATCTCGGTTTAATTGAACAAAATTCAGATTTTTTTCAATAGAAATTGTAATAAATCTGTATAACTAAAAAAATAATTTGAGGTGTTTACTCAATGGTGTCGCGCGTACCCGCGACGCCCCTTAATGGCCGCGCCTGCTTCAGCACCTTCTAACCCCCCTAAATACGCCATGTACCCGCTCCATTTTATAGACTGATATTGGGTGATTTGCTGGAGTCGCAACTGATGGTACTATTACAATAAATGCCATAACACGCTCTAACTGCATAAGATTAAACACTTATTTGTCCATTTTATCCTATTGTATATGAACAAATCTGCCTTTGACGAAGAGATCGAGACAATTCGCGTTTCTTTTCAGTACTAGCTGGTAGAATTACGTTTTCAAAAACAGTTTAACATTCTTTCGGCAAACTTCAATCAAAACCCGCAATCCACTAAAGGGTCGTAGCGTGTAGAATATTTTTAAATCGTTCTATGAATGTTAAAAACAGGTATACAGTAGAACCCCGCTTAACCGGCTTAATTGGGTCCGAGAGTGAGCTGGTTAAAAGAAAATCCGGTTAAACGGGAGCGATTTAAAAAATGTTAAATCCATGGCATTTTTCTTATAGCTCTGCTAGATACTCTACGTTATATGGAAAATTGTGCATTATAAACGTATTTAAACAAATTAAGGTAGAAATAATTACTGTACGTACTATACTACTATTAAAAATTATATTTAACAGAGTACATCAAGAAAATTAAAAATTCGTACCGACTAGTGTACATACGAGGGTTATTTTTTAAGTAAGGTCCATTTGTGAATACCGTTTGAAATTCCGCATGCGCGTGAGAATGAGTGCGCGCGCGGGCAGACTTCCGGCATTCTTTGAGCAGAATCCAACGCCATTTGCATTCACGGCGTCAGTCTGTTCGCTTCGTTAAAATGTTTAAGAAAATCAAGCGCCCCGCCAACTGTGAAATGCAGTCAGTCATCCGATTCTTAACAGCAAGAAACATGACATGTGCGGATATTCATCGTCAGATGTGTGAAGTTTAGAGTGACAATGCAATGAGCGACAGTAAAGTGCGAAAGTGGGTGAGATTGTTCAAAGAAGGTCGGGAAAACGTCCATGACGAATATAGCTCTCGTCGGCTATTTGTAATCATTGACGTTTGGGTGCAGGCAGTTGACGCCAAAATTCAAGCAAACAGGATATTCACAATTTCTAAGTTGTTATCGGAATTCCCACAAATTTCAAGGTCAGCTTTGTTTAAAATTGTGTCTAAGAATTCAGAACTCAAGAAATTGTGCTGTCCATATACTAAACTGGTGAATGAGGAACACAAAAAGAAAAGATTGGCAAGTGCTCTAACATTTTTGATCCTCTACAACGAGCAGGTGATGACTTTTTGAGTCATATCGTCACAGGAGATTAGATATGGGTCCACGTCGCTCCTGAATCAAAACAACAATCGATGAAGTGGCGACACACATCATCGCCAGTCAAAGTGAAAGCAAAACAGATACTTTCAAAGCGCAAGATCATTGCAACTGTGGTTTGGGACACGCAGGATGTGTTTTTAGTGAACTTTTTGTCGCAAGGACCAACAATTAACTCAGCTTCCTACTGTGAGACCTTAAGAAAGCTTGGTCGAGCAATCCAGAACAAACGACGTGGAATGCCGTTAGCCGGTGTCGTACTGCTTCATGACAATGCAAGGCTACATGCTGCGGTTCAAACTCAAAATCTAATCGAATCTTTTGGATGAAGAGGTTCCTTTCTCTCGTTTTTAGTTAAACCAAAGGAGTAATGCCTCGTTCAAATTTTTACGTTAATCAACTACAAAATGCCTCTATCTCATTCCGTTTCCTTTTCCAATCGCTGACAGTACTCTGTACGACACGAAAATCTTTAGCGATTGTCTTTCAATTTTCACCTTTGTCCATTCTTTTCATAGCATTAAGTCATTTTTCCATCGATACCACAAAGCGCTTTCTCTTACCTGCTACACTAGACATTTTCCCTCTTCAACAATGTTACCTCCACAACTAATGTAACTAAAACAACAAGTGAATATTTTTTTCGTGCCTTAAGTGACGCGATGAAATAAAAACTAAAGAAAAAATATCGCTCTTAAACCACCTACACTATGGAATACGTGTTCCCATTTTAAAATATACAATCACAAGCGAAGTACTGTACCCCACTCCCCCCTAAAAGGTTAAAGTTTCCTACCCCAGAAAACTTTCTAAAAATAGATTCACGAGAAACAACGAACACCTGCTGATCACGTGATAAAACTGTTCCCATTATCGGAAGGAGCGAATTTTAAAAGGAGAATAATGTTTAACTTTTACAGATCAAATTGAAGCCGGTATAAGCGGAGAGTCGGTTAAACGGGGGCCGGTTAAGCGGGGTTCTACTGTACATGGCATAAGCGGGATAATGGCCCGACCTCAATGAGCATTGATAAGTAATTTTACGGTTTGCAAAAATGCACCCCAACATCGAGTGATTTTTTTCAATTGATTCAAGAGTTATTGTCTTCACAGACAGACATACATTCTTTTCTCGCTAGTAAGAGACATTCAATTCGAGCATTCTGTAACAGAATTATTTCGATCCTTTAAAATCACAGCACAAACTAAACCATGGGCGCGGTAGCCCATTGGTTAGCGCGCTGGAGTTGCACTCGGTAGGCCCGGGTTCGATTCCAGCCACTGCCAAAACTGCCGCCGTGTTCATGCGGAGTACGATCACGTTAAACATGTGAGTCCGAAAGTCCTTCCGAGAGGTTGGTGGTAGGGGAAGGAGGGTACGGTCCCTGTGGATGCTTCCCCCACTGGGTTCCGGTCTAAATTGGGTGGCACTTCCCGACCGTCCAAACAGTTACCTTACACCTTTCTGGTAGGTCGGACGGTCTGGGTTTCAACAACAACAAACTAAACCATTTCTCACATTTTCTAATATTCCGATCAAAATATAAAAAGGGCCATTCCGTTAAGGTTACCAAAAAAAAAGTTTGTTGAAACACAGCTCTATCCCACACATTCTCTTGAGCGAGTTCACGCGGAAAAGGGAAAATATAGATAAGACTAAAACAAAATAGAGATTTGGGAGAGGAAATGGAAATAAACGTCCTTTAATATAAACAAGAACAAACACAAAGCCGAAAGTTTCTAAGTTGAAATAAAACGTGACATTCTATTGCGGAGCGCTAAAACATTTTCGACCCATTATGGATATGAAATAGAATTTCGCCTCCATATTTCGGGTCTGCAGTTAAAACATCGGAAGTATAGCGGTAACAAAATCAGAATTCCATCATTTTTATCCTGATTTTAGCCAATTTGAAAAGCGTTCCACTTTGACATCCAAATCATTTTTCACAAATTTAAAAGTGAAGATTTAACGATAGGAAACACATTTTCGTGGAATCAAGCCCGTAATTGACCACTCTGCTATTCGTGGCATGCGAACAAAGAAAATAAATAACAGTTCTCAAAAGATATCCCATTTGAATGATTTTGCATATATAAATGGAGCAGTGATTGCTCTGGCTTAGATATCTTATAAACCATAATTTCAAGATTTCAACTTACAAAATTGGAAATATGTCTGCATGTTGGTTTATTTTACGATTCGTCCAAGATTATTTTTAAATTAACACCTTTGCATTTCGATTCTATGTAGTGTTTCTTTCAGGTCTGTTTGGTCTGAGGGGAAGGGGTTTTTCTATTTGTCCTATATAAATATATAATTGCATATATGCAATTTTTAACTACTATAATTACACACACACATATATATATATATATATATATATATATTCCAATGGGCAGGCACTAGACTCTATCTAGCACTAAACTCTACGTCGACTTACGCCGTTTGCCCTATGTACGGCCGAAATCGTGAATCATTTTGCCGTCCTAGGATGTTGCCCCAGGCGTACCAGAGGGGGGCGGAACACACTGCGCCCACAACACACAACATCCATGCCTTACGTGGAACTCGAACCCACAACGTGGCGGCCGATCGATCGCTGAAAACGCTCGTCTTGACCGTCCGGCCACCACGTCGACTTAAATGAGTCAACAGCACACGGTGTTCCCAGCAGGTCACCCACCCAAGTACTATCCGCGCCCGATACTGCTTAACTTAGGTCATCTAACGGGAATCTGTGTTTTCAGCACGGTAGAGCCGTGAAACTTCTGGGATAGGAATATATACATATATATATATATATTGTATATATATATATATATATATGTGTGTGTGTGTGTGTATATAAATATAACCTAACCAGCGTAATAAAATAGATGACAATCTATTTTATTAGGTTGATATCTTAGAATATAACTTTGCACATTGCCGAGCTCTTCGTCAGCGACCAGCTCGCAAGAAATCTCAATGCAGTCTGAATAGGTTCACCACACAAGTTACAGTTACGGCGGAGGAGAGGAATCGAAAACATGGTGTCTTCGCTTTTTTTATGCTTCAAAAATGTGATGGGAATGCAGTTTCATATGAGAAAGTTTACGTCGAGGTTAAGATTAGTGACCATATATGGTATGGTAGAGGAAAAGAGAAAGTACAGGCAGACTTTGTTAATATTGATAACGTGGTATAGAATTTAATGTAGTTGCAATAAGTGCGTGACATGAAATAGGAATTTGGAATAAAAATTATGAAAGAAAAGGATGCATTATTGGAGGAACGCTTAAAATTTCTGTATTATATGTATTATATATATTATATATATATATATATATATATATATATATATATATATATATATATATATATATATATATATATATATATATATATATTATATGTATTATATATATATATTAATTAAATATTATATATATTATATATATATATATATATATATATATATATATATATATATATATATATATGTACAGTATTGTGGCAATTAATTGAGAAATGTCATTTTTTTCGTTTTATCACACGTAAGCTTAGGAAGAAGCACTCCAAATTAGCTCAGAGTTCAAATTGCAGTTATTATCAAAGTAGCAGGTGTTCGTATGCACCTGGTAAGTAGCAGGTGTTCAAATTCCTCCGCCAGGTGGCAGGTGTTCAAATTCCTCCGCCAGGTGGCAGGTGTTCCGCAGTGGTAGTTTCTCAGTTGTTGCGGGGCTCATTAGCGTCATGGATATCAGCGCGGAAACACGTGCTAAAGTGATTGCGCTTAGAGAACACACTTCTAAGACGTTCGAGGAAATAGGTAAAATATGTGGAGTGAGTACAGCACGTGTCGGGAGGATCTGGAAGCGGTTTCAGGAAACAGGAAATGCTGGAACCAACCGCTCTGGAAGATGCGGCCGAAAAAGATCAACTTCTACTCGTGACGACAAAACTTTACATTGAATGAGTGTTAAAAATCCTCGATTAACCAGTTTTGACCTGTCTAAGTCCATAGTGGCAGCTGGTGTTGATATTGCACCTTCAACAGTGCGATACAGGCTGTTAGAACGCGGACGGAGAGCACGTCGACCGTACAAGAAGCAGCTTCTGACGCTTCGCATAAAGAAAAAAAGGTTGGAATGGGCACGGAAATACAAAACATGGACTGGGAGAAAGTTCTCTTTTCTGACGAAACACATTTTGTGGTTCAGGGATTTAGATCTATGTTCGTGAGAAGGAGCCAAGGAGAACCTCTCAATCAGCACCACATCAATCAAGCATCCGCCCAAAAAGATGTTTTAGGGTTGTTTCAGCGTTTTGGAGACAGAATCTCTTGTTCCTGTAGAGGGAATGATGAACAGTGCCAGTTACGAAGTCATATTGACCCGAAAAGTGCTTCCAACCACGGCTAAACTGTGGCCGAACGGAGATTGCGTTTTCCAACAAGACAGCCCGCCATGTCACACTTCGAAGCGAATCAAAAATTTCTGCTCAAAAAAAAAATATTACCGTACTGGATTGGCCCGGGAATTCACCAGACTTGAATCCCATAGAAAATTTGTGGGCTATTGTCAAAAAACGGCTTCACAAATTTGACTGTACGACGATGGACAAGCTAATTTCGGCCGTTATTGACATATGGTTCAGAGACGTTGAAATTAAAACTACATGTGCTAGTCTAGTACATTCCATGCCGAAACGTGTCTGTGATGTTATAAAGTCTCGGGGAGGTCATATCACTTATTAGTTTTAAATGTATCCATAGAAAACTTGAATAAAACTGAATTTTATAAAAAAAACTGCATTTCTCAATTAATTGCCACAATACTGTATATATATATATATATATATATATTGCAATTTGGACTACATACAGCCACAAAATCTCATTCTGAAAATAATCAGTTGCGAAGTAAATATGATCTAAATGCTATCACATAGAAACTGGGTTAAAATATGAAGTTTAATACGCAAATTTTCTATAAGAATAATATGAGTGCAAAACAAAAACTTGGTTATTGGTAGTAGATTTTTTGTCATAATATTGTTTTCACTAAATTTGTTTTTAAGGATCTATTTTTTGGGATACACTATAGAGAGTAGATGATGGCAGTTTATATTCCGAAGGTGGTTGGGGGGTTCACTAAGAACTTTCACATTCAGTTCAAAATGTTTCATTTTTCTTGAAGCATTTATTTCTTAGGATTGGTTATAGATAGAGCTTTGAAGATCACCGATATGCATTCATCATAAGATTCGGGAGGATGTAAGGGGGTGGGTTACTAAAGATTTCCATTCCCGTTTTTTTTTTTTCTCTTCCGGTTATTTCTTTTTCCTTGAAACATCTATTTTTCAAAATTGACTATAAACAAAGTTTAAATGATAACTAAGGTTATAATTATTTTGCGGCAAAAATCCTCGCAATTTTTTACTTGAATTTTAGGAAAGTTTCTGAAATTTCGTGAATATCAAATATATTCGTGAATTTAAGATTTTTTCTTGTTATTGTCTAATTTCTTATAAAATTTTTGTTTCGTAACGCGAATTTCGAGAATTTTTGGGGTTTTCTCAGAAATTTCGCGAATATTAAATATATTAACTCCTTGGACCTTTTAGACGACGAAGAATTGTTTGCTTTATTGTTCATATAGAGCGAGTGTAACAGCAAAAGTTCGAAAGATTTCTTCTGGAATACAGAAAATAATAATAATAAATAATAATAATTTTCCTAGCTACATAAAGTCTCATCTGTCTCTGCCAATAACCAACAATCAGTGCTGATGCCGAATAATCATTTTCTAAATTTAAAAATATGCTACAGCACAACTGGAGCTGCATTAAAGAAGAAAATATGTACAATATAAAGTATAGAAATGCCACCAATAAAAATGAAAATCTAACCTCATGTAACGGTGTTTATAACACTGCCAGAATTTGAACGGTTTATAAATATTAGTTAAAATGTAATATAATGTTTATTGATTTGCGAAGATAATTACTTGTATTACTGCTTCGTAATCTGGTAGATAATTTCTAAAAATGTTAGTGTAAATCTTCAACAGCGAAATTTTCGCTATTTATCCAGCGACCGCCCGGCGAATTTATTACTTTTTTCTCGCGATTAAAATGACTGCCCTAGTGATAACTGACATGGATTGAATTCCAGTGTTTTTACTAAGGATTGCATTTCCAGATCTGGAGATGTTACATCTGGCACTTTGTGCAAAAGAATGTACAAATGTTTAACAGCTCCATCGAAATGAAGTGTATAACACATCATTTGCCGCGCTATGAAGGTTCCTTTATAGATTTCTCGTTGGAAATTGTATTCGCGACAGAGTTGTTGGATAAAATGTTGAAAATTCTTAAAATTCGACAAGGAAGTAATATTCGTTTAGCGAGGGGAAAAGTGTGTGTATGTGTGGAGGGGGAGGGGGTAGTATTCAGACTGTGTTGTTATAGAAAAATCTGTAGTGGTTATAAAAAAGGACACAGTTTCAGACACAAGTATCTTTATGCATCTCATGGCTTCTGTATTTTTGTATATCCATAGAGCGTAAACAAGTACATCTGAAAAATTCAAGTCCCTCATTGGCAGCTTCAACGCAAGATGGCGGTCGACTACTTTTTTATTCGTGAAAGCGAGCGCTCTGCTCTTTGACGTGTCATCCGAGTGCAATTAATCATCTAGTGATGGAAAAATGAGACCGAATAAGCGACGGAAATGCTAAGCAGAGTGGGTCACTATATAGAGGCGCTAATCGCAGTATTTAGATAACTTTAAAACTCGATACGAAGACTTCCGTTCAATTTCTCTTTATCGCACAAGGCGAAAATGAACAGAGAAAAAAATGTTTTGGAATCTTATTTAAGTAATATTAATTATCAGCATTCTATTATTTCGACCATTTTCATATTATTATACAAGGAGTAATGTGTGTAGGGAAAGGGGACCGTTTTGAACATAGGCACATTAGGTAAATGCTGGGAGTGGTGGGGGGGGGGGGTCTACGGAGCTGAATTAACTATCAGCATTCTATTATTTCGACCATTTTCATTTTATGATACAAGGATTAATGTACAGGAAAAGGGTTAGGGTCATTTTGATCATAGGCAAAGTAGACAAATGCTGGGGATGGGGGGGGGGGGCTGAGAAGTTGGAATTATTTATCACCATTCTGTTATTTCGACCATTTTCATTTTATGATACAAGGATTAATGTACAGGGAAAGGGTTAGGGTCATTTTGATCATACGCAAAGTAGAAAAATGCTGGGGATGGGGGGGGGGGGGGAGGCTGAGGAGTTGGAATTATTTATCACCATTCTGTTATTTCGACCATTTTCATTTTATGATACAAGGATAAATGTACAGGGAAAGGGTCAGGGCCGTTTTGACTATAGGCAAATGCTGGGAGTCTGTGGAGCTCTGGAGGGGGCTTCATTTTCTATGCTCAATGTACATTTTTTTTACTATAAAAAATATATGGGGGTCCTAGAATTCACTTTTACCTAGGAACTTCGGCAATAGTTAAAGCGTGAATTCCCATACTTCACATTATAGTTTGTACTTCTTCTATATATTGATTTAATTAAATTTCATTAAATTTTTTATTTAAATTTTAAAAACTTTAATTTTCTAATGTTTTTATTATTATGTTTTAATTAGTGTAATGTATAACTTTTTCAATGGATACCTTTGTATCATAATCGGCCATATGTTTGTTCCTGGAAGTAATAGTTTTGTTGCAATCATGCGCGCAAGCAACGTGTATCAAAATAAAATTTTAATAAATCCGTGAACATTATACAATTTTTAAAAGTATTATTATCAGATTCATCTTACTGAAAAAAATGATCATATCTCTTATTAATCATAACTATTTCATTTTCTAAACATTCTCTTATTAATCATAACTATTTTAGGTATTTACGATGCATAGGATATGAGGTACAAAATAAAATATGAAACATGGGAATTCATTCTGTTTATGGCACTTTCAAGACTCCTGAGACCCTTAAATTTCGGGTATTCTAGAACAGGAAATATTTTCAGACTTGCGGGCAGCATTTAGTTTTTCAATGTTTGACAAGGGCGGTCATAAAAACCCCTTAAGAAAGCACTCTCTGAGTGAAGAAGAATGAGGAAGAGGTCTGTGGATAGATTATGATTAGATGCGAAAAATGTTAAAACGGTATCATAATTAAAATTAAGATGTAAGATCTATTTAACAACGAAATGTTTTTGCAAAAAGTAATAGCATCAACTAACTTCACAACTCACTTTTGAAGTCAGTTGACATTATTACTCATGTATATTTTGAATCCGGTTGTTCTTTTTTCATAATGCATTATGTTCAATTTTCATCATAGTGCATTGAGTTTAAAGTTCTGTTCACCGGGAAAGTGTTTTGAATCCTTTTAGCACTTTTTGCATTTCTTTCTTGGTATTCTCTTTCATTTTTGTCGTATTTTTATTTCGTAACAATACCTTTCCTGGGTCACATGATACAACTATTTTCTGACAGACGCGTGCTTGTCCTCTTTGGTGCTGGTGCTCTGTCTGATTTATACTGATGAAGGAGGTTCTTTTTTGTCTTTGGCACCGGTTGATATCCTTTTTATGCTCTTGATTGACGAATTATTCATTTTCCCGGAAAATTTATTTTCTAATGTTTAATAAAACGAGTGCAAAGCCTTTTGCAAATACTTAAATAATGGGATAAGAAAAGGTAGACCTATTTATTGTTTTTTAAAAGAAAAAAATAATAAGAAGTGACGTTATTTTATTTGTACAGTTGCAAGTGTTATCTAAAAGAAATGATGAAATTGAATAAGTGCACGTAAGGCTCCTAAATATACATCCTAGAGCAACAGCGGCCATATTGACCCCCGGTTGAAGCTATGGCTGTACATAGCGAAAAGAAGGTTACGCTCTCGTCCTTTTTCCGGAATCTCGAGAAAATTAAAACGTTTCAAACTACTTTCTTGAATGATTGGTACATAGTATTCACATGTTAAGTATAAATATATGGAGGATGGAAAATGACTTCAAATGGCTGGTAGCGATGCCATTGGTGTAGACGTGGCTCTTCTCCTGAATGCACGATCCTCTCGAGCAGTTGTCTGTCTGGGGCATCCTGAGCCTGTACGAAGGTTACATGTGCCTTCTTAGACCCACTGTTACCAACACCGAGCAACTACTATATCGTTTCGACCAAGATGGCAACGGATACGTCTATTGGACCCATCAGTTTACTTTAGGCCTACGATGCGATCTCTCTCTAAATCCAACAATTGTTCGTAGAGCCGTTGAGTTCATCGCAAAGGCATCTTTGTATTTAACTTGCAGTATCAAAGAATAAAATGCAGTCCCAGTTACCTGTGAGTGAGAAAGAACACCGGTCGTTTTGAATGCTGCACGATACGTCGTTCTCATGCGCGTTGCACGAACCCTATAACATACATCATTGACGATGACAGTTTGATTTTTTTTTTGATGACATTAACTCTTAAAACGACATATCTGAAAGTAGCATCCCAGATAATAATTTTAATGAGTGACATTTCTATATATGCGTACAGAATTTGTACATAGAATATATGAACATTTTATTACATATTTAAAATATGACTCCTCGTTCATTAACTGAAACAAAATACGCGGCTCGGCTTTCGTTCCAGCTATCAACGATGCCACTCCGGAGTCAAGTCGGTAACAAGCTCGTCATCCCAAAGTTAATTATTTTCTTTTCTTTTGAAATGGCAGCGGTGTCGTCGCGTCATTAATCATCGCGCCGAGAGTAACACACTAAAAAGGGAAGAAAAATCATTTTGCCTACTCTTAATGTTTATCGATCTCTGAGGAGAGGTTTGTCATCCCACCGAAATGGCTAGATTTGGATTATGACAAGTTTATCTCCCCATTTAGATATGCATGGGCGCCCATAGAACTTTTCTAGGAGGGGGCAAACTCAAAGGTATTTTTGAGAAAATATTTCTTCTCTGTTGAACAAACATATTTAGCTTGATGTCCAACTTGGTAACCTTGAAGGTCCAGGAGGAGAAAGTGCCCCACCCCCTTGCACTTTCCTATGGGAGAACATGCGGACACGCTCAGCAATAACATCTATACTGAGGATATTCCTATGCCTAGTGAAACAGGGGTCACAACTTCTCATGGCCTACATAAACACATTGGATTTCTATTAGCTACATAGATGATTTCCATGTAATGATATTTAGGTGCCCGTTTTCTTGGGTGATTTATAGACTATGAATAGCAAAAGCAGATTTTATCGCCAATGAACGGTTGTGGTTTGAATCAAGCCTGGTATTTGTATGGCTAGTTGAACATTTGTATCACAATGTAACAATATGGCAACACATTACGTCGCGAAGTTGGGCGGAATAAACGCAGATGTAGCAATGAATCCAGATATGATATCGTTACCAGATACGATAATATTTAAATGGAATGCGGGGCAACTCGACTTTCTCACCAGAATCCATTTTTATGTAAGTAGTGATTATTTTTGCACAGCTTGCAAGAAAAAGTTTGAAAAATTTGTATCGTTAGTTCAAATGATCAAAATTATAGCATGTTATCCTTTATTTTACAGGGCTTGAAAAAATGTTTCGATCGGTACCAAATTGAACCGTGTACCCCCGGGATAACTTGCCTCCTCGAGTTTGAGTTAATGACGTTACGAACACAAAACTTACATCGCGGCTATATTTCACTACAATGATTGAAATTGATACGTTTTGTGATCATTGAACCATAAAGAATCCTTTTTACGCATTATCATGATGCATTTTGTCCTGTGCTACAATGTTACGGATATAAAATTTCGAAGTTTTCGCTCGAATTTTATAGTTCTAGATTTTTTGTTAACGATGCAGGATAAAAAGTTTCGTGAAAATCCATTAATATTTGTGGCAGTTATCGTGTATACAAAAAATCGACCACGGACAGACCACAAACGACCCATAGACACAGAGTGGATATCAAACATGGTTAAAACGTGTCCAGGAGGTCCTAAAATATATTTTAACAATAGAATCGACAAATTGAAAATTTTCGTTAAAACAATACTCTCTCTATACTATATTGTTTGAAAAGCATACTCGAACATGGTAGTGTTCACTGCTATATACGTGTTTCGGCGTTATCACCAACCATCAATTTAAAATTTTTCTGGAAAGCTGTAAAACGTCTAAAGCTAATAGATCGCACTCCCAATGAAGATAACAGCATCCACAGATCAGTTTCTGCTGTTACTATGCACTTGTCGGCATGGAATAGCCAATATCTGCAATAATAATCTACAAAAACTGTAGAGTCTAAGCTCAATATTAGCAAGACTGCGTCGTAAGACTGAATGTGCCGATCTCCACAGATGTCTACAATATTTTCTTGCTGTCAATGCTGATATCAGATGTTTAATACTCAAGAGCGCACAACAAGTGCGAAATCGGTTCATCAACGCTGTTATCTGCAAAGGGAGCACAAGTCTAACTTTTGAAATGCCCCCTGTACGCGGGTGCTATGAATATAATAGATTATTCCCCGCTTCAACCTGCCAAAAGACAACACCACAGAGAAAGAACAACTGACAACAATTGGTCTATTAGACTAAATTTAGTCTAATTAATAATTAAACAATACGAACAAAATGTAATTGGTAAAGCAAATATGAATTATATTTCTTAATCATCCATTATTTCAAACGATTCAAGGTGGCCATTGCAAAAAATAATTTTGCATTACAGTAACATTAGCTCATTGTAAATACGATCCAAACCTTTCCGAATTTATAATTTCTTTTAATGTATTGAAAATTTCCTTTTAAGGAAATATAAAATATTAACAGATGCGTCAAATACTGTAAAAATATTGTATGATTGAAAGAAAAAAAGTTTGAGCGGAATAGAATGCGGTCTGTATATTGAGAGGTTTGTGCCATTGGATAAAAATAATGATGTTGAGTTAGAGTCATTGCAAGAATGATTAATAATTAAGTAATTGCATAATGAATAATCATTGGTAATGAAATGAATCAAAATTGGCATTTATTTTATTTCAATTGCAGTTTTAAAATCAATTAACTGGATTAAAAAATTACAATCAATTACATTTAAATGGATAAAACCGCAACGCTGCACTGATTAAAGGTTCTTCCCGAGTCGTCATAGACTTGGCTCGGAGATTTTGCATGATCAACCTTGGGGTAAGTTGCGGGATCTGACGGTAGTGCATCCAACGGGCCTTCTCCCCCATGAAAAACCTTAGTTTGATAACACGCAGAATTTCGAGAAAAAGATTTGGGGTCATCTTATATGAAATATATATTGCATTCATTCTTTCAATAGGGGAAAGGTGTGTTACTTTATTTCAATATAGTCAAACATCAGTTTTGTTAAAAGAAAGGGACGTTAATAATGGGTCTATCTAATTTTCAACGATCTTTTCATTTTCTTCACTATTAAATAAAAATATGTGAAAAATTCCACGAAATGGCGCTTGTTTGCGTTCTTTCTATACACGATGTTATTCACATAAAAATCTATACAATAATTGTTTAACTTTTTTTTGTCTTTTCAGGTCCTCCAGAAGACACTCCGTGTATCGAATAGGCTGAAAATTTGCACACTTACAGTATCAAACATGGGGAAGAAATTTTAACGGGGTAGGATCTTCAATTTCTCTCACGGAGGCAGAAAAAAAAATCTAATGTGGGCAACACATGACTTTCCTTATATAATGCAATGAATTTACTAATTTTACAGTTAAAAAAAATGTTATTCTTATAGTAGACACGTATATTCTTTCCAAGATATTGAATTTTCTTCAATTAGTCGTCATTTTCATTGATTTAACGTCATTTTTATCAATTTGGCGAGATTTTTGTTAATTTGGCAACAATTAAAAATGCCGCCAAGTTGGCGACATTCCTCCAAATTCGTCGCCAAAATCTCGCCAAGCGTTATGGACGGAGAAATAAGTTATTCTTACAGCAGATAAATGACTATTCGCGTAAATATACAAAAGTATTACTCAAAGTATCTTTTTTCATGAATGGAACGAGCTAGGTCACCAAATGATGTCACCAAATTTATCGCATGGTATGACATATGAAAAGTGAACATGTTTCTCAACAGTTAATATTTGTTTTTAATTTATGGGATTTTTTTATAAATTTATTTGAAAAATGTGCAATATCTCGAGAACGGTTCATGTTAGCGTTCTAAAAATTTATGTCAATCGTTTTCTAATGAAAAATTACATATGAAATGTCTATTTGCGTAACTTTATTAGCGGTTTTGATTTTTTGACGATTTTTTCAAAATTTCACTCGAAAATTTAGGGGGTTCTGAACATTCGATTGCGTATAAAAACAATAGGCTTCCAGTGTTTACGGATTGTGATTTTTGTACTAAATTTCGTTCGAATCGGTCCATTCATTCGTCAGTTATCGTCTCCACAGACTCACTGACACACACACACACATACTTTCACACACATACACATACTTTCACACACACACACATCACTTCAAAAATGTTTGATTCGTGATCAGGGATGCTTGAAACGTGCTCTCCCGTCGAAAACTCGAATTCGAATTTTTGACCCCGTCACAATACTTTCCTTATACATTATATATATAAGGAAAGTAAAAATGGAATTTTTTTAAAAGTTTTTCCAGCCGCTTTAGAAACCTACCAGATGGCATAGAAAACTGACTTTTGCACATGTTCGATTTCTCTCCCAGGTAGTAGAAAAAATAGGGGATCTTGAAAAGTCTTTCCTGATTCTCCAGAAGCCCCCTCGGTGACATAGAATGCTTAACCTTTGCACACTTATAGTACCAACCACGGCGCAGAACTTAACGCGGCCAGATTTCCGATTTTCCTGCCTGGGGTGAACAAAATGGGTGGTTGTGTGTTGAAAAGTCAGTGCAGACCCACCAGACGACCCTCAGTGACATAGAAGACTAAAACTACGTGTATTTATACACAGTATGGACAATGAAACAGAACATAACTAAAGCGAATTTTCGAATAAGATTATTATTCTTGTCCCTATGCATTGTAAACCAAAATAAATTGCATTAAACATTTCTGCAATTTAAAACAGTGTTAGTGTTCTTGCCTTTGACAGACTTAACTACTACTCACATATAAAATGTTGTTTTCTTATTTAACATAACTGGTTTAACGTTTCCTATTTTCGGAAAAATAAAGATTCAATTTATTCGGGGTGGGGTTAGGTTTTCTCTAGATTCTCTACCTTAAAATCATTACCTTCCCTTTACTGATAGTATACGGGGTAGGGAAAGTAAAGGTGGGTGCACCGTGTTACAAGGGCACCCATTTCTGATGCACATTTAACAAAAACTACTGGATTTTATCCGTAGTGAGTTGCTTTTCGAATGAGCATCCAAATAGAGAAAACATTCAAAACAATTCGCGGGTGTTTTAGTTAATGCTCAGTTTTTGCGACATGACTCAAAAGTTCCCGGTTACATTTTGTTGCAAAATATATACGACCTTTACATTCCGGATTTCTTCGCTGTTTGGATCTACACATGCGGCACGTGGGAAAAGACGTTCTAAAAATACTCGATTTCATTCTGAGCGGAGAAAAGAACTTTTTGACAGTTTGTTTAGTTTGCTCAACGGGGAACGTATACGGTTTGAGTAGGGCTCCTATATAAGTACCTTTAACGTCGACCTCTCCGGGGGCAGGGGCTTGTTATGCTAGGATGGAAAGTGTCGTGAACACCTATCCCTGGCTTCTTTATTGCGCCATTTGTTACACGCACTACATATCCTCCCCCCCCCCCCCCGGCCACTAAAACGGCTATTGTAAACCCTTGGGTCAGTCGAGTGGCCTGGATCTTCAACGCACTACATATCGTGCTTACTACCAAGTCAATTCCCAAGAAATGTCAAATTTCATTTTCTTGGAAGGAGATAGTTTCTCCTAATGCAAAGGCATACAAGTAAAACAACTCATTTTTAGTTAAGCCTAATTACTTTCCCTAAAATACAAAGTAGTTGCAAAGGGAAACTATTAGGATAAAAACAAAAATTTGATTTTCGGATTTGGATAGAATGAATCGTTTTAAGCGTCCCTAAATAAGAATCGATATTAATTAGATTCGTGTATCCTTGGGTAAGATATCTGTCTAAGAAGTGTAAATTTACAGTTGACGGAGTTTAAGCCAGGCAAAAAATAGTTTTTCTTTTTTTTTTGCTTTTGTTTAAACCAGGGCTGTGTAGTCGATACCTAAACCTTCGATTCCTCTTGTTTTCTAATATTCAACTCCAATATTGATATAAATACCAACAAATTTTTATTTTCTATATCCATGGTTTTTTAATTCGTAAACATTCATTTAATGTTTTTTTTTAATTTATAACCTAAAACTTAATTAAAAAACCTATTATAAAATTTAAATATTCTAAAATAAAATTATTTAAAAATAATTTTATTTAAGAGTCAGAATCTGTATATTTTTTCCGACTCAGACTCCACAGCTGTAGTTTAAACCACTTAAAGAGAGCCACATTTTTTTCGTTTAAAGTAGACAACATACAGCTTCTTTCAAATCGAAAAGTTGGATTTAGAAAAAATGATTACCCCCCCCCCCCCCTGCATAAATTGATTTTTAATGCATTCTTAAAGTTTTTACTAAACTTAAATTGCTTAATTTTATATTTAATAAATATTAACAGATTAACGAGTAAATTATATTTGTGTACTAGTATAGCATCAGGAATATACTATGACAACTGGTTTATTGAAATTGGATAAATAAATCTATATGGAGGAGAAAATACATAAACCTAACAAGTAGCAATATACTTATCTGATAACCTGTATAACCCTGCAAGTACTCAAACTTTAAACACTGTCTTAGATAATAGGAAATGAAAACGCTGCCAGAGTTATAAAAACAAATTTAATTAATTTCAGTTCTACTAGTCATCTGAACATCTTTACATCTGAAACTACTTTTTAACTGCTTTCATAAATTTGATGCCTCAACATAAATTCCAGCATTTGTTAAAATATCGTTAATTTAATAATCAAACTGTTGATCACTTTGACTATTTGCTGGAAAAATAAAAGTGCTATGTTATATTTTCATTGAAATGGCTTTAAATTAAGTTAAGTAATCGGTGCAGCCGTTCTCATGTGATGATGACACAAACACACACACACATATACATTTTCAATTTTACTTATATACAAGGTAGGATCAAAAAGTTCGGAGACTGTGCTGATATCTCTAACCCTGATTGGAGGAGAGGGGGAACTATTTTACCGTGGCGTAGAGGCACATGTGACGCGAGATGTGAAAAGGAAGAAGCAGGTGTTTTTATAGACAATGCGTGACAGTGAACTGTAGCCGTTCGCTGAAAACGGAAATGACGTTCTTCAAAGGTCATTTCCGTTTTCGACGAACGCAAACGCCTAGAGTTCACCGACACGCATTGTCTGAAAAAACCCTGCACTGCGGACCTGCTTCTTCCTTTTCACATCTCGCGTCACATGTACCTCTACGCCACGGTAAAATAATTCCCCTCTCCTCCAATCAGGGCTGGAGATATCATCACAGTTTCTGAACTTTTTGATCCTATCTTCAAGATATCTTAGGAAAATAAACGTTTCGTGTTTGTTAAATCGTAAAACAAGCGCTGTCTCGGATTGTCAATACAATGCCAGATTCCTGGCCCGGCAGATTCTTACGCATTCGCCAGTGAATACTTAAACCAGACAAAATGCTGTTAATCGTTTGTCTTGTATTGGATTCATAAAGAAAACGAACCGCAAAAACACATGGATTCGATACATTATCTCCGATGATGGAGTAAGTAAAATATTTCTATTTCCTAAAAGAATAGCACTCTTTCTGTGGCAGGAACGCGAAATGATGATAAACGCGCGTCTTAAAAATATTGTTTCTTAGAGTCAGTTGGGCGCCGGTATGAGAAAGCCACGAAATCGGGCGACGAAATAAATGCTATATACTATTTTTCAACCCGTAAGATATGGCCGTGCTAAAAAAACAACACCACTGGAATAAACTAGATCCTCAGCAGTCTTTCTTTCATTTTCCTTTTCCACGAAACTGCATATAGAACAGGACGGTATTGGAATTTTCCTATCATTCATTGTTGTATATATGTCATAATAGTAGAATTGATCTTATTAATTTTGCAATTTATTAATTTTACAGTACTGGAGTACAACTTTATACATTGGCTGGGCTTTCTGTCGGCCTCCTATGAACTCTCAGTTGCATCTAGTTCGGAGAAGGGTATAGGTCGTCCTCGCGGTTTCTAAATTTAAAAAAAAGGTGATGGGGATGTAGTTACAGATGAAAAAGTTTATCAGTAGAAATATCTTCTGGGCGTCTAGTTATGACTATATTTAAGGCGGAGAATGAGGAGGAATTCGAATGAGAAAGTTTACGTAATGGTTAGGATTAGTGGCCAAATATACAGAGGAAAAGAAGAAGTACATGCATTCTCTGATAATATTAATAGCATGGAATAGAATTTAATGTGGTTAGGGGGAGCGACAGCCCGCTGGTTAGCGCGCGGAAATTACACTCGGACGACCCGAGTTCGATTCCCGCCTTTGCCCAAACTGTAGCCGTGTTCACGTGGAGTACGCTCATTTTAAACATAAGGGTACGCAAGTCCTCCCGAAAGATTGGTGGTAGGGGAAGGAGGGTATGGTCTCTGTGGATGCCTCTCTAACTGGGTTCCGGCTTAAATTGGGTGGCACTTCCCAGTCGTCCAAACAGGTACCTTATATCTTCGAGTAGGTCGGACGGTCTGGGTTGAAGAAAAAGAAGAAATGCGTGACATGTGACTGGAATTTGGAATAACAATTATGAAAGAAAAGTGTATGTTAATTGGGGAAGCTTGAAAATTTTGTATCTCACACACACACAATACCAAGCAATTGATGACAAAACATTAAAACATTAAGTTAACCTACACAGTTAAAACGCGGCCAGTACGCCCCCCAAAACAGGGAAAGAGCACTAGACTTAAGTTGGAGGTTAATTCAGATTGAATTTGTGGCGATTGGGCGTCGCCGGGCCCCGAACCAGGGACCCTTTGGTTACAAGACCGACATTATAATCACTGAGCAAAAGCTAGCTCCTGCTCAGTGATTATAATGTCGGTCTTGTAACCAAAGGGTCCCTGGTTCGGGGCCCGGCGACGCCCAATCGCTACAAAGTCTTCTTCAGGACTGAGCATCTAACCCATATTAACGGAAGCAAATGATTGTTTCGGTTTATGGCAACTGTTAGTTACTATGAATATCATAAGCCCAGTCTACAAGCAAAACTAATGATTAAGATTGAAATATGATTAAAAAATCATGCATTACTTGAATCATGCGCGACAAGAGATTTCATGACCCACGTGCATGCTCGTTGTTTAAGAGATTGAATGAAAGAGAAGAGTTGAGTAGTATCCAAGAGGGGGAGAAGATACAGATTAAATACTGTGTGTAGCGATAAGTGTTGAAGGGATTTCCAATAAAATTCAGCCCAGTGAGTAAATGAAAGATAGACAGCCATAATTGAGATAGGGTAAATAAAATGAACAGGAATCAAAGACAAAAAAAGATTGCTACAAACTGTCCAAAGTTACATATTTTTAGAGAAAATAATATCCAAAATATTATATATTTATGAACCCTATTTTACAATTTTTGTTGTTATTTTGCAATTTTTCATTTTTATGGATCACACATATCTGTCACCCGTCAACGTACCATCATACAGTATGGGTCCAAGCAAACGGTTTCTGAAAATACTACACCATACATTCACAGAAAATTGCTTCTGATGATGAATATCACGTACCACAAATGAATTTGTGTCAGACCAGAAGTGCTCATTTTGAGGGTTTATGCATCCATCTTGTTTAAAACAGCATTCGTCAGTCTAAATTACGTTTTTCAGGAAGGAGGGATTTGCATCTTCCTGATTTAGAGCCCAATTACAAAAATCTAGACGACGTTGATAATCTGTTGGCTCCTGTCCTTGCACAGCATGAACGGCATTGGACATTGGATGCCACATTGGATGCCATGGCACATTGGATGCCATTTATTCAGTCTCAGTATTCTCCACAGTGTTGCGCGTGGTACGTTCATTTCTGAAGCAGCGGTACGAAAACTACTATGTGGATGACTGCAAAAGTAAGTCAAAATATCAATTTCTACATCAGTTGAGGGAAGTCTGGGTCTACCTAGTTCACTTACACGATGCAGGCTTCCTCTTTCACGTACTCGTTGCACTAATCGGGAAATAAATCTCCCAGAAGGATGTCGAGAATTGAGAAAAGTACGTTGATATTCCCGTGCAGTTTCTTTAGCATTGCGATTGCATAAACTGTACAGCATAAGCATTTCAAAAAGTTCTTTGTTGCTGTATTGCGACATACTGTCGGTACATGCAAACTACACTCTTAAAATGTAGCAGAAATGTGAAATACTTAAGGATCGCTCAGACTGCAGGGCTGCAAGTACTACGCTTGTGTAAGTGATGCAATTGATCAATGGCAGAGCAAAAAACAACTTCCTCATGTGATGATGCGTCTCTTGCGATTGTGTGAAGCACTGATTAGAGGCAGATATTTGCATATGCATACATTTCTAAACTGTTTTAATGTTCATTTTGATTGTTGTTGTTGTTGTTGAGACCCAGACCGTCCGACCTACCAGAAAGGTGTAAGGTAACTTCATTTTGATTGTGTCATTTCCAAGTTTTATTCTGTAATTAATTATGTAAAATTTTAAGGTATATTTCAGGAAGCATATTTTTGAAAAATTGTAAATAAATCTTACAAATAATCCCCTCTTATAACGTCAACCCTCCTATAACGCGATTAATTCGTACTGTGTTATAAGAAACTCAGATTAGTGCAAATCAGATTAATTCGTACCGTGTTGTATGGAAACCGCATACCGTGTTGTATGGAAACCGCATACCGTGTTGTATGGAAATCGCATACCGCGTTGTATAGAAACCGCATACGGTGTTGTATGGAAACCGCACACCGTGCTGTATGGAAACCGCATACCGTGTTGTATAGAAACCGCATACCGTGTTGTATGGAAACCGCATACCGTGTTGTATGAAAACCGCGTTATAAGAAACTCAGAATTTGTACAAAACAGAACAATTCGCACCGCGTTATAAGGAAACCTCGTTAAGTGAAATTCTAACATATGAATCAAGCTGATTCGTTCTACGTTAAATAAAACTGCATGTTTAGAGAACCATATTATGATGAATACGGTTATGAAATATAAGTTTATAGATACCAAAGGCAATAAATATATGTTTACACATTTTGAATTATTTTTATTGACTTCATATAACAAAATTAAAGAAACAATGTGAAATATAAACAGCATAATTTTTTTCCAACAAAAATCCTACTAACATTCATTATCACTGTCAAATATTAGTGGCCTAATTTTTTTTCCTTTAATGTCCTCTTCACTTTGCATACCTTCATTTTAGTTTTCAAATGTAGTTTTATTTTGTAATTCTACCAAAATCTCTAAGGAGCTAATCAATTTTGTAATTCTCTTTTAAATTTCGCACTGTTGAAGAATCATTTCAATAAAGTCATTTTCCAATTGTTTACTCAAATCCAGTCCGCTTTTCACTTCCTTTAAATTGAAATTTGCAACACATTCTTTATCCATATTTTCGTCTGCCAATACATTTGAGGTGAATGTATTAATATTTGACACGGGATTCCCTGATAACTGTAATTGAAAAAAATAACGTACGTGGATGAAAAAACATGAGGATTCCCCATATTTTCAGTATTAAAAATCTGATGTGGGCAGCACATGACTTTCCCTGCAGACTTATATTCACGTTCTCTTTATTTTAATTACATTTAATTCACTTTTAATTCAATTTTCGTTCTCATTTGATAACTGGACTTATTTTCAAAGGTGGCGTAGAGAAAATACGAAAAAACTAAAATATCTCGAGAACGGCTAGTCCTAGTGTAATGGGGTTAGTCTTATTCTTTTATTCGTTAAAAATTACGCATTAAACAAGCATTTCATGGATATATTTGAGCATACGTAGTTTTTTATTTAGATTTTGGCGATTTTTGCAGGCCATTTTGCAAAACAAGGCAGGTTATTTTTTTCCGAATCATACCAAAATCTAATCAGCACCAGGGTGTCCCACAAGTGATTTACATACCAAATTTTGTGGAATTCGGTTCATTAGTTTTTCAGCTAGAGTGGATACAAGCTTTTGGGGGCCATTTCGCCAAAAAAGGCGGGTTCTTTTATCTCAAATCGTACCCAAAACTAATCAGCACCAGATTCGCCCACAAGTGACTTACCTACCAAATTTTATGAAATTCGGTCAATTACTTTTTTAGTTAGAGTGGATACAAAATCTGCACTGACAGACAGACAAACACACACACAGACGTCACGCTAAAAATAGTTTTCTCGTATTCTAGAGGTCTCGAAACGTATAGATCCGTCGAAAACTCGAGTTGCGATTTTCGGCATGATTCCAATACTTTCCCTATACATTACAATGTATTGCAAGGAAAGTAAAAATGTAATAGAAAAATCCATGCTATAGGGAGACTGCTTAAGCTAATTGAGTTGTATTATAGAAAAACCGCGTTATATGGAAACCGCGTTATGGGAGGGCTGTCGCAATTTTTGCTTCGCGTTATATGGAAAGCGCATCATGAGAGTACCGCATTATATGAGGGTTGACTGTAACTGAAAATATCATAAATAAATTAACGTGAGTGAATTCACACGTCTCTTGCCAACTCTTAAAAGGCTTCTACAGTAAAAACAAAAAATTAAGCATTGATGCAAAAAAAAAAAATCATGTTTCACCGCTGCCTATCCGGTTTGATTTTCAAAATTGTGATTACGAGGCAGCATCTGACAAGTGAACCGCAGCCAGACAAACAGAACTTTTTGACACATTCATTAACGCGTGTTGAACAGATCGCATGATCGTCCTGTTTAAGCGATTCTTTTTTAAGCGATTCTTTTTTAAGCGATTCTTTTCAACACACTGAAAGGGAATCGAGGCATTAAAATTCCTTTGATTCCCAATTGGAAACATCAGTCGGGCGAAAATACCCACAAAACTCAAATCTTTATTTTTATTACGAATTGAAGCGTTTTATGAGAACAAAAAAAACGCGAATGGGTTTGGAAAACAAGCTCCGTCGAACGGCTTCTCAAACTCCTTTTTTAAGTGATATGGAACGAACGGAATATTTTCTGGATTCCCATTCATTCGAATCTTCTTCGATTCACTGAATCCATATTAACGACGTCTTCAACCTGGCTTGTTACAGTGTTGGTACATACAGGATGTGAAAACGCAATAAAGGTATCTGGGATAGAGACGACGGAGGAAATAACTCCGGCATGGATTTGCATTAACTTAATTTCAACGTTTCCTAGGCCTTTGCTGCCAACGCAAGCCAATCGTGATTACGATATGCACCCATTAAAATATAAACGGCGAGATTTTTCAATTAGGTAAACCTAAATCAATTTTTACTCTCTCATTATATGTAATATAGTATGGATAGAAAAAATATCGTTTTCATGAAAATGTTCGATTCAAGGTTTTGATGCCAATATATATTTTAGGGCCTCCTGGGTAAGTTTTGACTATTTTTAGATGGATGTACGCCTGTCTGTTTGCTTGTGATGGAATTCTTGTGTATACGATAGTTTCAACGAATATTAACATGTTTTCACGGAACTTTATATCCGGCTTTAACTTCGAAAAATCTAGAACTAGATGGAAACATATAAAGCATCTAGGTTTTCAATTTCAAATAAGAGTTTCGACCAGGGCCGTAGCTAAACAGGGGCATAAGCCTATCCCAAGAAGTATACTCAGCCCCCTTCCCCACTGATAAAAATATTAAATTTTTAGAAGTGATATGAAATGTCATCCAAAATGTCATCCAAATTTTGCAGTAAAAAATTACTTTATGAGAATTTTATAAATTACTTCGTTTCAAAGTTTTTTTGATTTAGATAAATTTATGGTTATGCAGATAATTTATTTCCATACGCATTTTAAAAATATTTAAATTAAAAAGAAATACGACAATAGTATTTAGGATACTTTTGCATTATTGTTATATGTTATCGAATCAAAAACCAAAGGGTAAGTAGTTAAGAATTAATATTAAGTGTCAACTTGCATTTACTTTCCGAATTTTATTTTCAATTAACAGCTTTGCAGTGATTAATGATTATATTAAACTCAATTGTAATTATTACATATTATTATTGATGTATATTCGCTATATGGATTTTTTTAATCAGTCAGATTACAAATATAAGTATGCAATTACTTATTTTTTAATAATTTATATGGATTGAAATATAAAATACTTATTACGGTTTATGAATGCTAATGATTAACGGTGTTTTCAGTGAGCACTTCCTTCAAGACTGTTGAGCCCCTCTTGAATTTCGTTTCTGGCTACGGCTCTGGTTTAGTATACAAGTGCTGAATACGTTTCTTTAAGAGAAAGATGATACCAGCTGGATTTACTTTGGTGTTCAGCGGTCACATAAAAAGGCTTCATTAGGAAGCTTCATTGCACCTGCTGTTTCTGTGAGCGATTTCCATGGACGCCAATGCCTGCAAAGGGGGATCTAACTGTTTGGGATAGGATATGTCAAATATATGCCTTTTTGAGAGGATCTTCGTTTGGGATGGACGCTGTCCCACCCGTAAGCAAAAGGTTAAAGTGGATTTTGAAACAAAAAAATTATCCATAAATATTGGGGTTTCACGCTCAGTTATAGGGCGAGGGTCTACCGGAGAACTTATAAGAACGAACTTATAAGAACATCTTTGAAAGGGTTGTTTTCTCTGGGGTGCATTTAGACACGTCGCAGAGGAAAATTATTCTTTATCTCCGAGCAATTGATATCGTGATCCCCTTCCAGGCTCTATTTGGGGTCGCCACAACCCACTTTGTAACTCTCGGCGTAATTATTTTTCGTTTCCAATCACGCTTCACTCGGCCCCGCTCATCCATTCTCAATTTCTTGAGACTCTCTCGGTCCCGCTCATCCATTCTCAATTTCCAAGTACAACGCCGAGTCCAATAAAAAATGGAGTCGCATATATACATGAAAAAATTTCGGCCCCGAGCACCCCCTGAAACGGGTTTTGCTCATAATCAAGTCGGTCTACCGGTTGAGCCTATTAGCATAAAAAAATGCTTTGCCATGGCGATTTTTTTCTTAGACAGCGTTTCACTTGCCGCACTGCTGGAGGTAGATACATATAATGGCTGCTAAACATCACGATGACTATCAAGTACAATTCAGAGGTCCCTAACCTGGTACTCGCGAGCACCCTAGTGGTCTCGCGAGTGTAAAAATATCAATTGTGATCAGTACTAATATCTTATTCACTGCTTCGTCGCATTATGTGTTATATGTGAGTGCTTCTTGGTATCGATAGTACAGATGTGCACGGTCTCGAGTCGTATTTCTCTCGTAAAGTTTCGAGCCGGGCCGGATCGAGCTGAGTTAAGAAAATTTCGGGCCATGTCGGGTCAGACAAAGTTTATTTTACAGAAGTAGTGAATGAATATTAATATAAAATGTATAAAAGGCGTTAATCGATTGAAAAATTGAAAATTAAAATTTTAGATTCCATTTCAATACTTCCCTTGAGGAAGAGTCAAAATGTTTGCAGACTAAAATCTGTTCTACGTACTGTGTGATCCATAAATTTTGGAGAAATGAGTCTTTAAAATATCGTCTTGATGTGGAAATGCAGTAACGTTGCGTAGGAACTATTGAAAAAGGGTCATTGAATCCTTAATTAATGTATGGATTAAAACAAAATAACATTATTTCTATTTTCATCAGCTTGTTAATAGTTTCGTTACACTACCTTTGAAAACGTTTTTATATGCGATGGTTTATAAGAAAAGATTCCAGATGTCGAAAATTTTCCTTCTGAGATAATTCGGAAAATAGCCACTATACAGACTACTGTATTTAGTTTACAGTGGATTTAGTTCAAATATGAGAAACGTTTTTATTATGCCATACGTGTTGCCAATTCAGAATAATTAAATTTTTTCTATTCACCCCAAAACTTTCAAGTTGATTTTCTCTAAAGCTATATTTAACTAGGCCTTACATTCAATTTTAAAAATTTCCGACAACTGGATCATTTATTGTAAACCATAACATAATAGAGTAAAATAAATCTTACCCCTTGGAGCACGCATGAAATACAAGTCCAGCATAAGAAATTTTCCTTAGGATTGGCTTACCTATGAAAACAAGATTAAAAAATCAGACTTTCTTTATATAATGCAATGAATTTACTCATTTCAGAGTCAAAAAATAATGTATAAGATCCGCGGTACTGGGTTTTTATCGTTAAATTGTACATTTCACGATTTTCCGGATGACAACATGTAAAACTATTTCAAAGTAACCAATTAACTTATATTTCGCGTAACTCTAAACAATCATCAATAATGATAGCATTCTCAATAAACGATATAGTCCATATATTAAAATATTTTAATAATTAATTCATCAATTAGGAGTCATTTTCATTAATTTAGCGTCATTTTTGCATTTTTGACGATATTTTCATCAATCCGGAACGAAATATCGCCAAGTTGGAGATGCTTTGCTAGATTATTCGCCAAGTTTGCCAAATACATCACCAAGTGTTACAGACAAACGGAGAGAAGAGAATTTCTTATATACAGAAGATATGCCCGTCATATGACGGAAATCAGAATTTGAGTAACATTACTTTATATTTAGCGTCATTTTTATTAATTTGGAGAAATTTTTGTCACTATGGCAACATTTAAAATAATCGTCAAATTGGCGAAATCCCGCTAGATTTCTAAACGTTACGGACGGAGAAATGGGTTATTCTTATAGTCTACTCTTATATTCTTTCCAAGATGTTGAACTTTCCTCAATTAATCGTCATTTTCATTGATTTAGCGTCATTTTTACCAATTTGGCGACATTTTCGTTAATTTGGCAACATTTAAAAAAGCCGCAAAGTTGACAACATTCCGCCAAATTTGTCGCCAAAATCTCGCCAAGCGATATGGACAGAGAAATAAGTTATTCTTATAAGAGATAAATGACTATAGGCGTCTAAATACGAAAGTATTACCCAAAGTCTCTTTTCTAATGAATGGAACAAGCTAGATCCACGAGAATGCTGTCACCAAATTTATCGCAAGATATCACATATGAAAAGTGAACATATGAACACTAGTTAATATTTCTTTTTATTTTATGTGATTTATTGATAAATTTATTTGAAAACTGTGCAATATCTCGAGAACGGTTTATGCTAGCGTTCTAAAGTTTATGTCAATCGTTTTCTAATGAAAAATTACATAAATTACTATCTATGTAACTTTATTAAAGGTTTTGGTGTTTTGATGATTTTTTCAAAATTTCACTCGAAAATTTAGGGGGGTTCTAAATATTCGATTGCGCTTAAAAACAATAGGCTTCCAGTATTCCGTAATATTTGTACCAAATTTCGTTCGAATCGCTCCATTTGTTCATGAGCTATGGTCTCCACACACACACACACACACATCACCTCAAAAACGTTTGATTCGTGTTCAGGGATGCTTGAAACGTGCTCTCCTGTAGAAAACTCAAATTAAAATTTTCGACGCCGTCACAATACTTTCTTTACACTTATTACTTTCCTATGTATATAAGGAAAGTAATAAGAATAAACAAAACAATTAAAACATTAGCAAAATCATGTACACAAATGAACTCAAGAGGTGAAAACCACATCCAAGCTTAGATTTATTCATTTAATTGTTATCTATATATGTATTTTTCTTTTTAGACTAAACTTGAAGCATTTCTTACGTAGCTTCTTCCACTGTAATTTTGTAATAGAGAATAGCAGCACGCATCATCAAAATGCCCATAAAATAAATGAAAGCTGAGCCCCAGGTTGAAAAAAGTTATCCTCGTGATACAGTGGATAATAAAAACTAAATTGGATGAAAATGCAAAAGAAATCGTGTCTCTTCGTAGAGACGAACTACCAAACTAAGGCGACGCGATTCAACTAGTAAAATAGTCATATTTCTTGCTGCATTCGAGGTGTTTTTTAGATTACCTTCCTTTAGATATTGGAACACGTACATAGTTGGACCATTTGTAAAAATGAAAAATAATATCGGGCCTGGAGGTGAGACAGCAACAGGTTTTATGCAAGCAGAAAATCTTGTATAGATATATAAATTTCGATATTTTACCATTTCAATTAGATTTTGTAGGAAAATACTTCAAAATGTGTGTTACACATAGATATGTGTTGTCTTGGACTAGCAATATATATTTTGAAGGAAATTAGAAAAAATATATTAAGCAACATAGCAACTATAGGTTAGGTCTGACCCGGCGCAACTTTTCTAATGTATCGTTTGCGTTAAAAAAATGAGTTCGGCAACCACATCACTGCTGCAGTGCCGCCGACAGAAATTTCGGTTTCCTATGCAGCGAGCCTTTGACCCGCCTCCTCTAAGGGGATATACAAACCGTGGGATTGTCTCTGGGTGTAATATCCGGGGTTCATGGGCGGACTTTGGTGGCGGGGAGGAACTGAGTCTTTGCGGCAAGTTTCCAGACGTCGGCGACTGGGGTCGAGATTCTGCGGATCGTCTCTCTTGATCCGTGCCGTGGATGATTCGACCGAAACTCTTTCTCCTGTTTGTGGCTTGACTGTGAGCAATAAAACCTTTTTGTCTCCTTTTTCCATCGGCATAAACCAATAAGTTGCTGTGGAGGTTTGAGTTGAATAACTATGTAGCAAATTTACAGGGGCTCCTAGTACCCTCTATTTTACAAGTTATTGACTTTTTGTTCCTAAATTGTTTATGTGGTCAAGTCCCAAGCCTCCCGCATCCTTACACTGTAAAACATTTGCAAGTTATTGAAAGTTTCAGGGGAATCAACTGTCCGTAATGGGAGTAAGGTTCCTGATAGTTATGATAATGTATATATAAAAATAACGTTTAGGCAAACGGTAGTTGAATATTTCAGAAATGAAGCTGGAATTTTCATGAACGTCTGTCGTGGATTTTCTTATCAGTTTGCCGAAATGGCCAGCAAAGTAGCTGAAAATATGAGCAAAGGTTGCAGAATGTTTTACATTGTATGTAATGCAGCTATTGGTCCCCCCCCCCCCCTCCTGTCTGCTGTTATTCTTATATAATTTCTGACAGAATTTTTATTTTATTGAATATAGATAGTTCTTTAAATTTCCCTATCTTTACTAATCCTTTAATACACCAACTTTAGAAATAATTCGAAACATTATTTCTAGAGTTGATGTTATTTATTTTTGAACTCTGTCTCCTTTAGAGATAAAAGTCCGTGCACTGGCTGATCATTTAAATCAATTCTAATTTAATTTTTAATCGAGTAGGAATGTATTTTGAAGTCTCTAAACATTCGTGAGGTAAGCCATAGATTTATATCTATTTTGATTTCAGTTATTCCTCGATAAAATTCTTTAGATATATGAACATAAAATAGTAACCGAAGTAAAGGTTGTTAGTCTATTAAATTAATTATGACACATTTATAAATTCAGTTAAAGTACAATATTAATTTGTCAAATTAATGATGAAACATATTTCCCAATTAACACCTATTATATGAATAATTTCTTCATTTATTATGATGTTTTTAGCAATTATAAGTCCTTTATATTTTGAAATAAAATAATTCATTTTTTAAATGCATTTTTTTTTATGAAAGAAACAAAAATTGAAACTGAGAATACATTTATTTTCTGCTTTCGATCTTACATCTATTTGAGGTTTATCTTAAAATTAAATAATTGTGTTAATTATTTTTATATTATTTCTTTTAAAATATTATATTGTAATAAGAGCATATCGTATAACTTTTAAACAACCCACGACCTAATCCATGCAATATTTCTCCCTCCTGACTGCAAGGCACACACTTCATTGATTGTCTTACAGTGTTTGGACGACCGTCACGTGTTACCCTATTTCCTAAGAGTCGGTTTCCATATCTTACAATTTTGCATGCCGCATCCATATAGGCATAATGGGTGGAACAGGGATCGCCAACTTAAGCCCATAGGCGCATCGAGTGCCAACCTAATAAGATCGGAAAGTTGTATAGTGTTTTTCAACATTAAAATAATTTACTAAATAATTATATCTCACTTATTACTTTCCCTGCAATACATGGTAATGTATAGGGAAAGTATTGGAATCATGCCGAAAATCGCAACTCGAGTTTTCGACGGATCTACGCGTTTTGAGACCTCTAGAATACGGGAAAACTATTTTTAGCGTGACGTCTGTGTGTGTGTCTGGCCTGTCTGTGCAGATTTTGTATCCACTCTAACTAAAAAACTAATGGACCGTATTTCATAAAATTTGATAGGTAAGTCACTTGTGGTCGAATCTGCTGCTGATTAGCTTTGGGTACGATTCGGGATAAAAGAATCCGCCTGTTTTGGCGAAATGGCCCGCAAAAGCCTGTATCCACTCGAGCTGAAAAACTAATTTACCGAATTTCTCAAAATTCGGTAGATAAGTCGCTTGTGGGTTACCCTGGTGCTGATTAGATTTTGATATGATTCGGAAAACAATAACCTGCCTTTTTTGCGAATTGGCCATCAAAAATCGCCAAAATCTAATATAAAAAACGACGTATGCTCAAATATTAAATGCTTTTTTTATACGTAATTCTTATCGAAGAAAATAATAAGACCAACCCCGTTACACTAGAACTAGCCGTTCTTGAGATATTTATGTTTTTCATATTTTCTCTACGCCACCTTTGAAAATAAGTTCAGTTACCAAATGAGAACGAAAATTGAATTAAAAGTGAATTAAATTTAATTTAAATAAAGAGAACGTGGATATAAGTCTGCAGGGAAAGTCATGTGCTGCCCACATCAGATTTTTATAATCTGATCTTGAAATCATGCCTGCTGTCATTCCTAGCCACTAGAGATCAAAAGATAAAAAAAAACTCAAGATCAAATGATCTCGATTGAACGTAATCAGGAGTCAAATACCCGAATGCGCCGCAGGGCTAAATCAATTTTTCTTTAGTAAACTGAATATTCCTTTTACTTCCTATTATGAACGTTTAATAAACTGTGAGAGGTATAATCGAATCCAATTTTTAGACCTCGTTACCTCCCTCCCATTTCAAGTACCGTGTAAAAATCTGACGCGGATTAATCAAACTTTAATATAAGTTTGCATTCTATTTTGAGCAGAGAGCAGGCCACTCCGAAAACCATTACATATAGGACTTAATTGAAAAGGAGGACGTTTCTGTACTGATTCGCCTCGGAAAGTTAGAGGAAAAAGGGAAGTGAAAATGTAGACTCTTTCCTTCATACAACGTACTTGCGTAGCGCTGTATGCTAAAGAAACGTCATATAGTTATTTTTTGTCGACATGTATCACTTTGCGGGTTGTTTCCGACATGCTTGGCCGGCCAAGTGTTACCACAATTGTATCAGATTTACATAAGAAATGCCACAATTTTGCCACAGGGAATGCGGGCTGTCTCTCTGCATTGGGGCGGAACGTATCTCCAGAAAGATCCAAGATGCCGAAAGTGAGTTGGGAAGGAACCGTGATTATCAGGAAGGGCTTGACCCCTCCCGAGATAATGAAAGTGATTGGAGAGAGAAAGGATCTGATACGATATATTTCTCATAAAGTTATTTCTACTTGGCATTGAAATATCTGGGTTATGATGCTCTCATTATTTCATACGTTAAGTTCTCGGAGATAATGGAGAGAGAAAGGATCTGATACGATATATTTCTCATAAAGTTATTTCTACTTGACATTGAAATATCTGGGTTATGATGCTCTCATTATTTCATACGTTAAGTTCTCGGAGATAATGGAGAGAGAAAGGATCTGATACGATATATTTCTCATAAAGTTATTTCTACTTGACATTGAAATATCTGGGTTATGATGCTCTCATTATTTCATACGTTAAGTTCTCGGAGATAATGGAGAGAGAAAGGATCTGATACGATATATTTCTCATAAAGTTATTTTTACTTGACATTGAAATATCTGGGTTATGATTCTCTCATTATTTCATACGTTAAGTTCTCCGAGATAATAAAAGAGATAATGGAGAGAGTAAGGTTCTGATACGATATATTTCTCATAAAGTTATTTCTACTTGACATTGAAATATCTGGGTTATGATTCTCTCATTATTTCATACGTTAAGTTCTCCGAGATAATAAAAGAGATAATGGAGAGAGAAAGGATCTGATACGATATATTTCTCATAAAGTTATTTCTACTTGACATTGAAATATCTGGGTTATGATGCTCTCATTATTTCATACGTTAAGTTCTCGGAGATAATGGAGAGAGAAAGGATCTGATACGATATATTTCTCATAAAGTTATTTCTACTTGACATTGAAATATCTGGGTTATGATGCTCTCATTATTTCATACGTTAAGTTCTCGGAGATAATGGAGAGAGAAAGGATCTGATACGATATATTTCTCATAAAGTTATTTCTACTTGACATTGAAATATCTGGGTTATGATGCTCTCATTATTTCATACGTTAAGTTCTCGGAGATAATGGAGAGAGAAAGGATCTGATACGATATATTTCTCATAAAGTTATTTTTACTTGACATTGAAATATCTGGGTTATGATTCTCTCATTATTTCATACGTTAAGTTCTCCGAGATAATAAAAGAGATAATGGACAGAGAAAGGTTCTGATACGATATATTTCTCATAAAGTTATTTCTACTTGACATTGAAATATCTGGGTTATGATGCTCTCATTATTTCATACGTTAAGTTCTCCGAGATAATAAAAGATATAATGGAGAGAGAAAGGTTCTGATACGATATATTTCTCATAAAGTTATTTCTACCTGACATTGAAATATCTGGGTTATGATTCTCTCATTATTTCATACGTTAAGTTCTTGGAGATAATGGAGAGAGAAAGGATCTGATACGATATATTTCTCATAAAGTTATTTCTACTTGACATTGAAATATCTGGGTTATGATTCTCGCATTATTTCATACGTTAAGTTCTCCGGATCAAAATGAAAGTCTGATGTCACAAATCATCTTGAATTTCCATAATTGCTAATTGATCACGGACTATCTACATAAAAATTATCAAAATTTAAGTTATTTTACTCACTTATAATGAAACAGTTATGTCATTGACCGCAGAATTGTTACACACGGAAAATATGTATAAGTATGTTAGACATGACATTTATACTTGCATTCCTCTTCGCAAACGATTTTTTTTTACTTTCCCTGCAATACATGATAATGTATAGCGAAAGTGTGGGAATTATGTCGAAAATCGCAACTCGAGTTTTCGATGGATCTACACGTTTTGGGACCTCAAGAATCCGAAAAAACTACTTTTAGCGTGACGTCTGTGTGTGCGTGTATCTGTCTGTCAGTCTGTGCAATGTATGTATCCACTCTAACTGAAAACCAATAAACCAAATTTCACAAAATTTCGTAGATAGTCACTTGCGGGATATCCTGGTGCTGATTAGATTTTGATACGATTCGAAAAAGAAGAACATGCATTTTTTTACGAAATGACCTGCAAAATGTATATATCCACTCTAACTCAACTAATGGACCAAATTTCATAAAATTTGGTAGATATATCACGTGTGGGCGACCCTGGTGCTGATTAGATTTTTGTACGATTCGAGTTAAATGAACCTGTCTTTTTTTTGCGAAATGTTCGCCAAAAACTGTATGTATTCACTCTAGCTGATAAACTAATTGCCCGAATTACACAAAATTCGGTAGATAAGTCGCTTGTGGGATACTGTGACGCTGGTTAGATTTTGATACAATTAGGAAAAAAAGAATCTGCCTTTACTTGCGAAATGTCCCGCAAATCTAAAATATATTCGATCTAAATTAAAATACAACATATGCTCAAATGTATTAATTAAATGCTTATTTTATACGTAATGTTTAACAACAAAATGAATAAGATCCACCCCATTACTAAGATGGATCATTATCGAGATATTTATATTTTTAATTTTGAGGAAATGAAGACAATTTTCACAGTAGTTAAAAAAATGCTTAATAAAATTTCTTAAAACTTAGTAGTTAAGTCCCCTGATGATTAGTCCTCATGCCGATTCGATTCGATTAAGTCCTCATGCCGATTTGATTTGGATATGCTTAGGTAATGTATAACGGACACTCTTTTGCGAAATGGTCTGCAAAGATAGTGAAACTCCGAAATAAATGACTAAAATTGTTGAAACATATTAATTAAGTACTTGTCCTATAGATAAAATTTGACAATTAAGCGAATAAGTATGACCCCACGACTGTAGGATAAACCATTCTCGAGATATTGTAGTTTTTAACACTTTACAACATAGTTGAAAAGTGTTTATGACTTTGTTCATTCTGTCTGTCTGTCTATCCGTTAGCACGATAACTGCCGTAAAAATGATATTATCAATATGAAATTTTAGTATGTTTTTCAGACGGCCTGTGGGAACTATGGAAATATAAATAAATAATATCACCCAACTAGTTTTTTATTGAACCCGGGTTGAAAAAATGAAATACATTGAACCCTATGGGACCTAATTTTTCAAACATTTTTTAAGCAAATTTAAAATTCACAGATTGCTTCGAAATTTTTAGGATATATTCACATTATCCCATAAGATATATAAAAAAAATTTCAGTAAAATATGTTAAGTAGTTTTTTAATTAAAAATTATTTAATATAGGAAAAAAAACAAATGCAATTAAATTCTGACTTTTGGGATATCCTCCAGAAAGAAAAAATCTGATGTGAGCAGCACATGACTTTCCCTGCAGACTTATATTAACGTTCTCTTTATTTTAATTAAATTTATTTCACTTTTAATTCAATTTCCGTTCTCATTCTGTAACTGGACTTATTTTCAAAGGTGGCGTAGGGAAAGTACGAAAAACTAAAATATCTCGAGAACGGCTAGTCCTAGTGTAATGGGGTTGGTCTTATTCTTTTCGTCGTTAAAAATTACGTATTAAATCAGCATTTAATGGATATATTTGAGTATACCCAGTTCTTTAGTTTAGATTTGGACGATTTTTGCGGGCCATTTTGCAAAAAAAGGCAGGTCATTTTTTTCCGAATCATACCAAAATCTAATCAGCACCAGGGTAACCCACAAGTGACTCATCTACCGAATTTTGTGAAATTCGGTCCATTTGTTTTTCAGTTAGAGTGGATACAAGCTTTTGCGGGCCATTTCGCAAAAAATGGCGGGTTCTTTTATTCCAAATCGTACCCAAAACTAATCAGCACCAGACTCGCTCACAAGTGACTTACCTACCAAATTTTGTGAAATTCGGTCCATTAGTTTTTTAGTTAGAGTGGATACAAGATCTGCACAGACAGACACACAGACACACACACAGACGTCACGCTAAAAATGGTTTTTTCGTATTCTAGAGGTCTTGAAACGTGTAGATCCGTCGAAAACTCGAGTTGTGATTTTCGACATGATTCCAATACTTTCCCTATACATTACCATGTATTGCAGGGAAAGTAAAAAGAGATATATTATATAATAAATATATTTCCAAAAGTTTAATAATTTTGTATATGAGAGAGGCCTCACATTTTAAAATAAATTTGGTAGATAACAATTTTTCAAATTATTTTTTAATTTTATATAACTCTTCATGATGTACTTATTTGATGACATTTTTAATGCACTTTCCTACGTACTAGAGAGTTAAAATTTGGTACACAGCTTAAATTTGTTGAACATTTTATTCTACAAAAATTTGGTGGATCTTTAAATATAGATCATACATTTTTTTAGAAATGACCTGCAAATAATCCCCGTTCACTTCTATAAATCATTGTTGCAATATTATTAAAAATTCTGATGTGGGCAGCACATGTCTTTCCCTGCAGACTCATATTCACGTTCTCTTTATTTCTTCAATAATAATTTGAGTTTATCTGCACGAAATAACAGTCGTAAGTATTTTAAATGACATTGAATTTGCACGTTAAACTTAAATTTGGTTCTCATTTGATAGCTGGACTTATTGTTAAAGGTGGCGTAGCGAAAACGCGAAAAAACTAGAATATCTCAAGAACGGCTAGTCCTATAGTAATGGGGTTAGTCTTATCTTCTTGTTGTCAAAAATCACGTATAAAATAGGAATTTAATTGATATAATTGAGCACACGTAGTCTTTTATTTTTATATTTAACGATTTTTGCGGGCCATTTCGCAAAAATAGCCCGTTCCTTTTTCCCGAATCGTACTAGAATAACCTACAAATGATTTATATACCAAATTTTGTTAAATTTGGTATATAAATAACTTGTAGGTTATTGAAATATTATACACCAAATTTTGTTAAATTTGGTCCATTAGTTTTTAGCTAGACTGGATAAAGGCAATTTCTGCACGCCATTTCGCAAAGAATGCATATTCTTTTATTACGAATCGTACTATAATCTAATGAACATCAGGATTTCCCACAAAAGACATACCTACCAAATTTTATGAAATTCGGTCCATCAGTTTTTCAATTAGAGTGGATGTAATACCCTCACAGATACACAGAAACATACACAGATACACCCTTACACACACAGACGTCTTCCTAAAAATAGTTTTTTCGTGTTCTAGACGTCCCAAAATGTGTAAATCCTTCGAAAATTCGAGTTCCGATCTTCGGCACGATTCCAATACTTTGAATACATACACTCACACACATACATATTTTATCTGCGTATCGGTGTATTATCTGTGTATCTAAATTCCGTGCCTATGCAATTACAATAGTTGTGATTTTAAATGATCATTAAACGTTTATTATTTCTTCAACGAAGCCTAATTTTAACTTATGCAGAATGCAAATATCTCAAGCGATTGTAAGGTGAGTTACATAAGAATTGCTGAATTTTTTTCCACAGAAAATTATTTAGCTCTGGAGTCTGGAATACAAGTTATATGAATGAAATATTCATGGATTTTGCATAGAGAATCAGATGATTTATATTTCGAAACAGTTTTAAATATTTAAGTATAATAAATTACTGTAGTATTGTGATAATGTAAAAGATATCACCACTGAATGTATCACATTTTAGAAATTTTTAAATGAAATTGCATTTCAGTTGGAAAGTGTTTCATAATCAATGCTTATGCATGATTGATCTTTCTTGTTTTTAAATTTTAAAGACCTCAAGAATTTAAAGTGAATTAAGTTGCTAAACGAAATGAAGATGCAATAAAAAAACGAATTGGATATAATATTAGAAAATTATCCATATTATTTTCTGCAATTAAACTCAATTTCATGCATAATGAAATAAAAAATTACAAAATGAATTTGAGTCTGCAGCGAAAGTCATGTGCTGCTCACATCAGATTTTTACTTTCCCTGCAATGCATGGTAATGTATACGGGAAGTATTGGAATCATGTCGAAAACCGCAACTCGAGTTTTCGACGAATTTACAAGTTTTGGGACCTCTAGAACACGAAAATACTATTATTACTACGAAAATACTATTATTACTACGAAAATACTATTATTACTACGAAAATACTATTATTACGTCTGTGTGTCTCTCTCTCCGTGTGTCTGTGCAATGTATGTATCCACAACTCAAAACTAATGGACCGAATTTCATAAAATGTTTTAGGTAAGTCACTTTTGTGTGGCACCTGGTGCAGCTTAGTTTTTGGTACGATTCGGGATCAAACAAGCCGTCTTTCTTTGCGAAATAACCCGCAAAAAATTGTCTGTATCCACTCTAGCTGAAAAACTAAGAGATCAAATTTTACAAAATTTGGTGTCACTAAATTTGGTGTCACTTGCGAATTACTCTGGTGTTGATTCGGAAAGGATTCGGATTTTGATACGATCCGGAAAAATAAATAACCTGCTTTATTTTTTTTTTTCAAAATTGCCAAAATTGTCAAAATCTAAAATAAAAAACAATGTATGATCAAATATATCCATTAAATGCTTGTTTTATACTTAATTTTTAACGATACAAAGAATAAAACCAACCTCATTAAACTACGACTAGCCGTTCTCGAGATATTTTAGTTTTTTCTCATTTTCGTTACGCCACCTTTAAAAATAAGTCCAGTTACCAAAAGTAAACGAAAATTGAATTAAAAGTGCAAACTCAGTGTCATTTAAAATAATTATGGGTGTTATTTCGTGCAATTAAACTCAGTTTAATGAATTATTGAAGAAATAAAGGGATCGTGTATATGAGTTTGTAGGGAAAGTCATGTACTGCCCACATCAGATTTTTTTTTAATACTTCTAATATTTCATTACTTTCTCGTACTATGAATATAGTATAGAGAAAGTATTGTTTCAACGAAAAATTTCGATTTCGAGATTTTGATGCCAATATATGTTTTAGGACCTCTTGAACACGTTTTGACTATTTTTAGAGGGATGTCAGTCCGTCTGTCTGTAGTCGATTTCTTGTATATACGATGCTACAACAAGTATTAATGGATTTTCACAAAACTTTATATCCGGCTTCGTTATGGAAAAATCTAGAGCTAGATGGAATTTTTTGAAATTCGAGCGAAAATTTCGAAATTTTATATTTTCTGAAATGACAGCTTAGGACAAAATGTGATATATTCATGCAGAAAGTGGGTTATTTACAGCTCAATGATAACGAAACTTAAACGTTTCATAACAGTGAAAAATATATGTTGTAACGTGATTGTTCGCAATGTAACGTGATTGTTCGCAATGTGTCGATATGTTGTAACGCAATTGTTCGTAACGTGATTAGTCCCCCCCCCTTCAGGGGGGACAATGTTACCCCCCCCCCCCCACACACACACACACGAGGAGATATATTGCGCATTAAATAGTATTTCGTGAGTGATTTCTATTTGAATTTATATATCCTACAAAACTCAAACCAACCGTACCTGCTACTTAATACGAACCAATCGTATGTCATACGAAACTCGAACCAGTCGTACGTTGTTTTGGCTGTGACGATAATTTTGTATATAAAGTTACAATTATATTTTAATTTACGTTCATTGGTGTTGAAACATTCATACGTACACGCTAAAATTCGGGGTTGGTGAAAGTAGAGAATAGCCTCTTAGAAAGGGAAAAAGAAACATGTTCTCCTTTGACTAGAAATGAACGGACTTTCTTCCTAGCTACCTTGGAAAGGAAGGTCAGATCGGATGCGTTCAATACTTTCTTCGTCACTAGACACGCATCGGTCGGTTCTGTCCCATTCTCTAGTTCACGAGTGCATGAAGACTGAAAAATCAGTCAGAATACCAAGGTAATAGCTAAGAAAGCACTACTTTTGGGACTGGTTTTTCAGTTTGCCGTCCATCAGCAAAAGGTACTATCACAATTTAAAGTTATGAGATAACAAAATTGATGCAAACAACAACTCCAATGTTACAGATTAGTGAGGTTGCAGCATAGTCACAAAATGGGCCATGGCTACCATGCGATGGCCAGTAGCTTCGCCAGAAAAAAACATTAAGGGAGGGGAGGGGGATAACCAACTATAATATTTCCCATTTCTTCAGGTATACTTTCTTCAAACTTAAATGGGTTCCGATGGGTTCTTGGAGGTGGGGTTGGGGGGGGGAGAGGGTTATGGCCCTGCCATGGCGACCCTGCCATGGCGATGCCAAAACCCCTGCCATGGCGATGCCACCGGTGATGGCATTGTGAATATGCAACATTGCTGCCATGCAATCATGATTCATGTGTGCTGTGCAAGAAAGATTTGGTAGTTAAAACTTTTCCAGAACTATAGCATTCCCAATAGGAGTCAAAATCCAAGTTGAAACCGTCGGTATTGAGTCACAAAAGTTTCGAGTGCCATACGCACACACACAAATATATCAATCACATTTTCGAACAAAAACAAAAGAAGAATGATTTTCTTTCCATATAATATTATATTTAATAAATAAGTATTATATATTCAGATTTGCAATACTTTTATTTTAATTATTAAACGCTTCGATTTTAAGGAACCCAGTTGTTAAATTTCTCTCTAACCACGAAAATCCACTTCATAGAGATTCATTCTTAAATGAAAATCTCACAACATATTTTTGCTTTTATGTTTGCTTTAATGGCATACAATGACTTAAAACAATTAAAATATTTAAATGAAGAAATTTAACTTCTCCAAAAACCCAGACCGATTTCAAAATTTCAAAACAAACTAAATTTTAATTGAGCAAAATAGAAAGAAATTCTAAAAATTTTTTTATACATGAATGATCGTCCCCCCCCCCCCCCCCCTTTATACAGTCAAATCTTTTTGTGCGGTTTTAAAGTTATGTGGTACGATACATATTTCAATTTTTTTCTGGGGTTCTCCGTTGTATATGTATGTACCTAGACACGGCAAGAATGTAAATGCGGCCTTGCGTTTTGGTGGTTGCCTTTTCAACGTCTTAAGCGCCGGTTTCACATAGCATTAGACAGCCATAGCAACGACTGCTTGATGGGTGTGGTGACACTGTCAGGTGATTATCGATGTGAAAGACGCTACTCCAATTGTAGTTCAATGCGATCACAGCTGCTGTCCTGAATGTGACACTAAAGTGTCCTAATTATTTCTAATAAAGACATTTGAATTTAATTTATTTATCGCGCTTTTATTTATTGAAAAACAGAATAAAAAAAAATTTTTTTTTGGAACCCATTATCATTTTTTGTATGTATTTAGTTCCTCGATTAGTCCAGCTTCAAACAGTCTGGGATATTGGCGAAACTGATTAGCCGGACTATGCGAGGTATCGCTGTACTATGTAATGTAAGGGAAGTAAAACGGCAACCGATTTCTAAGGGTAAAGATTTCCTTATGGTGCAGAGTAAAAGGATGTGAGTGCAGGATTAGACTAGCTATTGAACAATCTGCCTTTAGTCAAATTCATAGTAATATTTCGATACCGATCCTCGTTCCAAAGTGAGAGGGGTCGTTATCGCGTACGTGCATCGGGTGCTAAAGGCTCGTTTTTTCCTTTCTGCACAACTTGCTACATGAAACTGGTTGCAAACGCGGTGCGACTGACCTCAAACGCATGGAAAAAATAAAACGCCAACCGCCATCTCAACCGATTTTAATGGATCTCGAAATGAAACAATGATTTACATTTTTGGAACATCATTATTACATTTTAGAAGGTTAAGGAAATGACAGAACCTACAACAAGCGGTTGTTATCCGCCCCGGCCGCGACAAAACCGATTTTAAAAGAACTATTCCATGTTCCGGCTATAATTAAAAAAAAAAAATGTTTTTTCTCTTTTTACTATTCTGTATTTTATACATTTATCTTCTGTTTACTTTTTTCTTCATTTTCTAATTAATGTTATTTATTATTTCGGGATCATTATATGATTTCCAAAAGAGGTTATGCGTCATTTATGTGTTTCATAAATTGTTCTAGTTTTGAATATTTACACAATTTACACAGTTTTATTATTGTTAGAAAATTGAATTATTCGTGAATTCGAAAGGGGGAAGGACAAAATTACCCTTCTCCATTTTGTAGTGTCACGACTTTTGAAATTGAAAAGATGGCATCGCTGCTTCAACAGATTCTCGCTTAGCTGGAACGGCTGAAATTGGATTAACCGTTTAGGGGTTGCAAGTGGAAGCAGGAAAATTATGAATGAAAACCTTTTTGCCTGGGTCTCAACATTTTTCGGAAGTCAGCTCATTATCGTTATATCCTGGGATAAAGTTTCGGTTTCGTCGGTTCGGCCTTAAGATACACAGCACAAGGGACGGTTTCGAATCTCGAGTACGGAAAGGGTACCTCCAGTATGATTGGATATTTAAAATGATTTGTAATACACTTTAAAATTTGTAGATCCCGGTTAAAATAACCCTCGGGAGGATGCTCAGTAAGGGGGGGGGGGGAAATAAAAAAAAACGCCTCCCTACAAAACCAACACAATCTGGATTTAGCAGGGGCAACACCAGTTTGGCGGTTGCACCGGCCGTTTTCTGTTTTGCCCCCTTTAGATAAAACAAGAAAGATCAATCATGCTTAAAGCATTGATTATGAAACACTTTCCAACTCCAATGCAATTTTATTTAAACAAGTCTAAAATGCAATACATTCCTCGGTAATATATTGAAACTTATCACAATACTGCATTAATTTATTATATTTGAAAACTTAAACCTTCATCGAAAAAAATGAACTTCATTCAAATGACGGCATTGAAATATAAATTGCCTGGTTTAAACATCTCTAAAATGTTATACATTCCTCGGTAATAGTTTTAGAATTATCATAATACTACGATAATTTATTATATTTGAAAACTTCATCGAAAACAACTGAAATTAATTCAAATGACGTCATAGAAAAAATAACACGCCTGGATCTCTCTATAAAAACAGGATTTCATTCATAACTTTCTCCCATTCATTTCATTCATCACAATACTATAATAATTTATTTTATTTAAACATTTTGTTTAAGACCATGGAGCTACAAAAATTAAACTCTATGCTTGAAACTTCATCGAAAAAAATCGTCCTTCTCTTTATGAAATCAATTAATATTTCATTCATATCGGCCATGCAGACTCCATGGACTAAATTCTTTTGTGTTAAAAAAATACAAGAATTCTAATACAACTCATTCTATATATTTTGCTGTTTACATTTTACATAGGTGAAAAATAGGCTTAGTTGTAGAAATAATCAAATTTAGATGAGCATTTAAACTCAAATATATTGTCATTGCGTTGTTTCAGTATGTAGATGCACAGAATTTAAGCAAAAATAAAGTAGTTTTAGGACGTGCGGCAGCAAAGACATCTATCAAAGATGCCTCACGAGCCAGTAACCGAATTATAAGAACAGAGGAGGAGCTAGCTTTTGCTCAGTGATTATAATGTCGGTCTACGGTGCATCAGGTCCCTGGTTCGGGACCACGGCGACGCCAAATCGCCACAATGGTGACCCGGACGTGATCTGAACACGCAACCTTCTGCCCGTCACGCCGAGGCAACACGCCTCCCGGCCCTGACGTCACGCCGAGGCGACACGCCTCTCGGCCTCCTCATCAGCGAGGGGAGTGTGCGGCAGCAAAGACATCTATCAAAGATGCCTCACGAGCCAGTAACCGAATTATAAGAACAGAGGAGGAGCTAGCTTTTGCTCAGTGATTATAATGTCGGTCTACGGTGCATCAGGTCCCTGGTTCGGGACCACGGCGACGCCAAATCGCCACAGACGGATACAACACTCAATATGAATTAAAAAGAACTTAAAAAAATCACGATTTTGAAACAAGATGGATGCCATATATCATTTTGAAGTGGGTCACGTGATCGCTTCATATAAGAGATGTAATTATTATTTTAATTTTTATTTAAAAGACTACTGAATATATTTCGCTGAATTTTTTTTATATATTTTATGGAACAATTTGAATATTACCTAAAATTTTCGAAGCAATTTGTGAATTTTAAATCCGCTTAAAAAATGTTTGAAAAATTAGGTCCCATAGGGCTCAATGTATTTCATTTTTTCGACCCGGGTTCAATCCAAAACTAATTGGGTGATATTATTCATTTATATTCCCATAGGTTCTACAGACCGTCTGAACAACATACTAAAATTTCATTTTGATTAAGTCATTTTTACGGCAGTTATCGTGCTAACGGACAGACAGACAGACAGACAGGATGAACAAAGTCATAAACACTTTTCAACTTTGTTGTAAAGTGTTCAAAAATATAAAAATATTCATAAATAAAGAAAACGTATTTTATTGGATTTCTTCTGCGTGTCAAAATATAACTAGAATGCCAAAAATAGTGATATTAACCGTTTTGCTGTACAGCATAGTGAAGTAAAACAAGAAAACAAACCCTCCCTTTGAATCCTTCACAATCATTTCACACAAATCAGAGTATTTGTCAACGCATTAAAAATAGTTTTTGTTTTGTAATCATTTGGATGCACAAAAATGCATACCACTTCTACGTTTCAAACAAGTGCCAATAGATGGCAGCATAGAAGCACAGTCTATGTATAAATGATAACTTTGGAGAAAATGTAAGAGGGAGTTGTTTGTTATTCATTCAAAATTCTGCTCAGCCGTCATAAGAATTCATCATGCGATATACACGCATGGAATAAAAATTACAAAAAACTACGTGAAAGGATTTTCATTGAGTATTACTCATAATTTAAATAAATCAACTGATTTCAGTGTCTGACCTGACGTTTGATTCCTTTAGCTCCCTGATGATCGCCAGCAGAGGTGGTGGGAGGTTAACAATTAAATAGTCCTCGTCAAGAGCCTAACTTTTTTTAAAAAGTAGCACTTTTCACCGTTTCCAACAAAATTAACACTTTTTAAGGTTTATTGGTAATTCGCAGTATACCCGTTCTTCGAACAAAATATATAACATAAAGAAACATAAATTTACAATTATATGCAATTTCTATAGTATTTTACATGACATAGTTATTTAAAACATTCTATTAAAATATTCAAATGATTGCTCCTAAAAAGAAGTGTAAGAATCACTGTTCTCGCTATACAAAATTATCTTCAAGGGCAGATCTGAAGAATCCTGGTCCCGTTTGTAAATAAATTTATATATATATATATAAAAAAAAAATACGAAATTGGATCAATATATACTAAAATTAAAACGCTATGACATTGAATCAACATATGACAAAATGAAAGCGCCAAAATGGTATTAGAAGATATACCCGTACCAATTTCAATAATGGACTCAACTTATATATATATATATATATATATATATATATTGTATATATATATATAGTATATATATATAGTATATATATATATATATATATATATAGTATATATATATATATATATATAGTATATATATATATATATATATATATATATTTTGGCAAAGAGTTTAAAAATCTTTGCCGAAAAATAAAGCAGATGACTTAAATTGAAAATATCAATAACCTCCGTAAATCCAGACATACCATTTTCCCCCAAATAAATTTGCGAAAAAACCTGCATAATGCTATCTCTATAGGATGTTAGGTTTTTATTAACATCTCGGTAACCCTTGGTTCTAGAAACTCGAAACATGGAGGTGCGAGAATTAAGTGAGGCTATTCCAAGGCTACTCACAAAATTTCATGAAATTCGATGAAGTCGTTCTCATGTGATCATGAGACAAGCACACATACCCACAGACAGATTTTCAATTTTATTTATATAGATTGTTACTAGTGCCAGTTGTTTAAAATAATCTAAAATTCACCATCATTATCCGAATAAAAAACTTCTCAAAAGTAAAAGAAGGATAAGGAGATGGACAGCAGCAATTCAGCATTCAGAGTGAAGAGCTGCTTTGATGCGGGTTCATTACACATTTCTCTATAAGTGAAAAAATTCCGGGACATTTTAGCCCTCTCCCTTATACCATGGGACAGTAAAAAGCCCCCAATACTACCATTGTCTTGTTGCATTAAAAATAAAAAAATTCCGATTTACCCAATTTTTCTAAGGGGGTCGTATAAAATTTAAAAAGTGTAACTTTTTGAAAATGAATGGGAGGACTATTTTATTAACGTAATCCTATTTCCTACCTTACTTTCAACAGTTTTGCAATTTACATTGCCCACTTATCTCCAATAGGTAAAAAATTAAAGGCCGTTTCAATCTTTCTGGAACACTCTGTATACTTGGGTATGCTGTATATAATTATTTTTTTAACTAACGAAAATATTAATTAACATCAAAATTTCAAAATATAAATATAAAAACACGTTTATTTCACTCGAGTACTTTATTAAAGCAAGTGTGGGGTATGTGTGTATGCAAATGGTGGAGGTAGGCGGGGCTTTAGATATCCTGTGGGAGCTCGAAGTATAACCAGAGGCCACACAGTGACGAAACATGAAGGGAATTTGAGGAGACACTCTCTGCTCAAACAACCCACAACCAAGAAATTCTCACAAACATAGCCTTGGAATTTGATACACGGGTCAATCGCAAAATTAAAGAAAAAAACTAGTTTTCAAAAATGTTTTATAGAGGGGGAGGAGATAGATGCACCACACCAAAACGTTCGAAAGGTGAAATGAGAGCTAAGAACTTGAAATTTTTGCAAAGGTCAATCAATCGATAGAACCCCTTGAAAAACCGTATTTTTTTAAAAATGTCCATTTAACGGGTGCTCCACATCAAAACGTTCGAAATGTGAAATGATAGTAGAAAGGACTTTGCAATGAGATAGAGACTTGAAATTTGGTGTATGGGTAAATCATTCGAAAGGAAGTAAGTGTGCAATTTCAGATTTCAAATATTTGCTACTTTAGGGTGTGAAGCGCACCAAAATGTTCGATTTGCCGAATAAATGAGAAACGCCTTCTTTAAAAATTGATAGAGGCTTGAAATTTGGAATATGGGCTAATTATTTGATTACAAGAAACAAAAAAAAGAATAAAGTTTTCCAAAAATGTTCATTTAAGGGGTTGCTCTGCAGAAAAAAGTTCGACAGGTGATATACAATGATATACAAAATGATATACAATGGTATACAAATGACATACAAAAGCATGCTTCGGGGGGAGATAACGACTTTAAATTTGGTGAAGGGTAGATTGTTCGAATAGAAGAAATCGTGCAATTTCAGTTTCCCAATATTTTCGACTTTGAGGGGTGCCAAAAACTAAAAGGTTCGATTTTGCTAGTAATTGAGAAACGCTTTTTTAAAAATGCGATGAGGCTTGATATTGGATATATAGGCTAATCGTTTGATAACCACCCTCCCCCCAAGAAAATAGAGTTTTTCGAAATGTTTATTTAGGAGGGGTGTGTACTCCACACAAAAATGTTCGAAAGGTGAAATGATAGAAAAACATGCTTCGCGATGGGATAGAAACTTCAAATTTGGTGTATGGGTAGATAGTTCGAAAGAAAGAAAATGTGAAATTGGAATTTTTCGATATTTACAACTTTAGGGGGTTCCGCACAGAAAAATGTCCGATTTATAGAAGAAATGAGAACGTGCCCTTTACAATGTGATAGAGGCTTGCAATTTGATACAAACTTGTAATATTAACGCTATAGCTACTCATCAGATGAAATGAACTCTTACGTGTATATCAGTACTATAACCCAGCAATAATATAAAAGTACCCAATGCACTATATTCGTAATTTAATTTTTAAAACTTTCGAATATTTTTGAGTTAAATAAATAAATAAATAAATAATAAATAAATGATCATCCGTATAATAAATTCAACTAATCTAAAAATTCTTAATTCTGTACTGTATAAAACAAAGTAATTTATAATTTTTTTTTTCAAAAAGCAATCTGTCATGCAAAATTTGGATGACATGTTGGATAAACTCTCACATCACTACTAAAAATTGAATATTTTTATTGAGGGTGGGAGGGGGGGGGGAGATATATTTCTCGAGGGAGATGAGCACCCTCATATCTTTTCCTGGCTACGGCGCTAAAACAGTTAGGAAGTCAGGATTTTAATTTAATAACATCAATCGATTAACGAAAATTAAATTGAAAAACTTTGATTAGATATCAAAATAATAATCGTCCGTCAATATTTTCACCAAATTATATAGGGGATAGAAAACTGTAATAAAGAGCGTAGACCCCGACCACAATCTAAAAATACAGTTTTTTTTTCATCATTCACACACACACACACACACACATATATATATTAACGGCATAAAAAAAAATCCTGATGTTTCGAGTCGGAGGGGCACGCCAGAGACGATATGTAAGTATTTTCAAGCCTTTACAACACGATTCTATTTAAGTATAAAAGAACACACCCTGATAGAAGATTATTTACCATTCCAATTTATAAGTCATTAAAAATCACCCTTTTCCGTAAACCATTCGTTTGAATATGGAAAAATGTAAATAATTGCGTCCAAATGAATGAGATTCGACTGCATTGAAATGCGTGATCCAATTGGAATTGGCCATCAGTAGAATTGAAATCTAAAACGACGAATATAAATTTACATTAAACAACACTAAATACCTTTACATGAAAAAAAGACTATGGGGGGAGGGGGCTGTTTGGTTAGGGGCGGGTCTAAAGCTTAAATTTTATAGTACACCTGCCATGGCACATATATAAATAAAAATTAAAGAGCAAAATCGAACTTACGGTTCCCCAGTGCGAACATAACTTATTCCTCGACAGGTTTCACATTTTTAAATGTTGGGATCGCATCTGTGGTACGTCGTCTCATCAGAAACTGTGGATTGGATCCTAAACTAGACATCCAGAGGGCAGACACATCAAAACAGCGCGTTCAAATTTCACACGGTCAGGGAAATGAAGGAGAGGTTACGGACTTTGCACCGGAGGATGGATGGATGGATAGCGCACAAAGGTGTTGAATTCTTTTAATTATCAGAATAATCTATATAATCGTGAAAGAAAAAAACCCTATCTGGATTTCAAAGAGCAGGTGTTTGGACCCTGTGAGGGACCCAGTAGCAGATCGAGAAAAGCAGATCATATAGCTATTCATATAGATTAAGAAACAATAATTAGTATAAAAGTAAAGGTTTTATGGAATTTACTACCACAGAGATTATATCTCACTCGAGAGGGAAGATATTGTTAACGTTTGATTTAATGAAGAGTCATTTATGTATTTGCATGTTAACTTTATGGGCTAAACATAAGCCTTACTCTTCGGGGGATTTATAAACAAAAATGCGAGGAGGGGGGGGGGGGTAGCAGATATCGCATAAAATCTAAATTCATTCTTGAGTTACCAAGACTGCACCTCATAGACATAAGTGCACAAAATGTCCACGAAAGTGTTTTCAAAAGTGTCCACGTCCAAAGTTTTGTATCAAAACGTTTTTTTCCGCCTATTCAAATATTTTTGAGAAACCAAGTATTTTCTCTAGATATTAGTATGAGAAGGTAAAGTAAGATTTCGTCAAAATATTTAAAGAAAACGAAAATATTCCAGTAGCATTTTCATTTTTGTTTGTTTGTTTGTTAGTAAAAAAAAAAAAATTCATAAAGTGGGGTCCGTGACGAAAGATGTGCGTGTGTGTGTGGGTGGGGGGTTGCAAAAATGTTATAACTAATTACATTTTTGTTACATCCTATTTTCTTTTTAATTAAATATATTGAAAAATATTTCAAATTAATACTAAATCAATTAGTTGGGGGTACAACCCCATTAAGAAAAAAAATATACAAGAAAATTGTTGAAGTGCTTAACTCAATTTCTTACAACCTATTTGTGTTAAACAGCTTTTTCTCAGTTCGTTTATTTGGAATAGATGGGAAATTGGGAGTGCCTTTAATAAAATGGAAATTGAGAGTGCCTTGAATATATGGGAAATTGGGAGTGCCTTGAATATATGGGAAATTGAGAGTGACTTGAATAGATGGGAAATTGGGAGTCACTTGAATAGATGGGAAATTGGGAGTGCCTTGAATAGATGGGAAATTGGGAGTGTCTTGAATAGATAGGAAATTGGGAGTGACTTGAAAAGATGGAAAATTTGGAGTGACTTGAACAGATGGGAAATTGGCAGTGCCTTAAATAAATGGGAAATTGGGAGTGCCTTGAATAGATGGGAAATTAGGAGTGCCTTGAATAGATTGGAAATTGGGAGTGACTTGAATAGATGGGAAATTTGGAGTGACTTGAATAGATGGGAAATTGGGAGTGCCTTGAATAGATGGGAAATTGGGAGTGCCTGAATAGATGGGAAATTGGGAGTGCCTGAATAGATGGGAAATTGGGAGTGCCTTAAATAGATGGGAAATTGGGAGTGACTTGAATAGATGGGAAATTGGGAGTGCCTTGAATAGATGGGAAATTGGGAGTGCCTTGAATAGATGGGAAATTGGGAGTGACTTGAATAGATGGGAAATTGGGAGTGACTTGAATAGATGGGAAATTGGGAGTGACTTGAACAGATGGGAAATTGGGAGTGACTTGAACAGATGGGAAATTGGTAGTGACTTGACAATGAAATTAGTATTAGCAAAGCCCGAGCGATTCGTGAGCTAAGTCTCTTCAACTACACCGGGGCCACGCCTGGGAACAGGAGCATGCGGCCATCAGCTCCCGTCGACCCTCCTATCCGTTCCTAATATCCACAGACGTATACGAGCTATGCACCTCTCCTATTCAAATATGACTATTTCTTATACGACTCTCTTGCAAAACATACATACAATACTATCCCCTAACATAAAACAATTAATTTACGCTCCTCTAGACCCTCAAACAAACCAATTTGTCAAATACCTCACACACTTTATTTCAAGTGTTCAATGTTTGGTCATACCATGGGCTAACTAACTTCCTGTCACTGTATGGGCCATTTAATTCAGCTCCATCTAATTCATCTCTCGATAAACATCAATGGCATCGTTTTAAATTGAGAATAAAGGAGGAAACAAGTCTCTCTAATTTCATGGTTCTGAATTTATAAATAACAATCGCAATATTATCTTGTGTGTGGGGGGGGGGGCGCAGATTCCCTATGGTGGGGTAGGTTGGAACTCGGAACCTTTCGATGACTGCGATCCCGTACTATGCTATCTGGCCCAAAAGAATCCTCATGGGCCGAGGGAATAGCTGGCGAGTCTTTCGTAGCGATGAGTGACGCAATGCTAACAGCAGCATTGCGTCGCTATCGGCGTAACTTTCATTCATAATTAGTATTTTAAATAAATTAAATTATATATATATAAATAATTTTAATTTACTTGTATTACAAATACCAGAGATTGATCATTTATTGAAAATGGTCTAAATGGTCTGTGAAGCAAATGTGAAAATAAAATGGTCTGAAGTGAAAATTTGAAATCAAAATTGACTCTACGACAAGCTCAAGAAAATTAGAAATAGAACATTATAAATAAAACAGGTACTAAATAGGTATGAAATACCCCTCTTTATATATATATATATCCGCCGCTGCTCGTGATTTAAAATATGCGAAAATTCTAAATGCATTTTTATTGCTTATTAAAATATATAATAGTAAGAAGATATAAAAGAAAATCCATTAAAATATTAAATTTAATTTTTCTGTATAACAACTAAAAGCGGAGGTAAATTTGAAGAGTAAAACATCATGGACTCGTTTAAAACCCAATGTACAAAGTTTGGTTAATATCTAAACGCATTCGTATTGCTTTAAAAATAATTCTATTAAAAATAAAATTTAATTCCTCTATAAAAATAAAAAGCATAAGCGGGGGCAAAACTGAAGTATAAAGCATCCTAGTTCCGTTTGTAAACCAATGTACACATGTATGAAATTTGGTAAACATACAACGAAATGAAGACTCTAAAATGGTAGTAAAAATTCCAAAGAATTTTTTACTCTGATGCAACAATCTTTTAAATGCATTCGAAAATGTAGGAATGTAAAAAATATGTTTCCGAAATATTGGCGTAATCTTATATTCCATGTTTGCAACTGATATAATAATATAAAATGTATTACACAATTTGTTTATTAAATTTAATTAAAATAGAAGCATAATATCTACCACTCTTCACAAGCAGATCTTGAAGTAAGATATAATTTTAATATTTTTATCCTGTTTAAAAAAATTCCAGATAACTGAAAGCATCAATTGAAAATATCAAAAATACCCGTAATCTTATTATACATGGCGTTAGAAGGCTACTTCTCGATTTATGCTTATATCCATCCTAAGGCCGAAACTGTATTCAATTGAAAATGCAATATGGTTTACTTATAAAAATTTATTTTTATATCCATCTTTTTATTATTTAAATTTGACACGTTAAGTAAGAATCGCCTACAGTATAAACACATTTGAATTAATTCCGTTGCTAAGCAACATGATATCATTTTCTTCAAACGAATTTTCTGAAAATAGAGCGCTTGCATAATGTTGTTTATACAGAGGGTTTAATTTTACGTTTTTAACACTTTCCAACATAGTTGTAAAGTGTTTATGACTTTGTTCATTCTGTCTGTCTATCTGTTCGTTCGCCCAATAACTGCCGTAGAAATGACTTTATCAACATGAAATTTTAGTATGTTGTTGGGACGGTCTGTGGAACATATAGGAATCAAAGTGAATAATATCACGCAATTAGTTTTTGATTTAACCCGAGTTGAAAGAATGAACACTGAACCCTACGGGATCCAATTTTTCAAACATTGTTTAAGCAGAGTTAAAATTCACAAATTATTTTGAAAATTTTAGAAATATTCATATTATTACGTAAAATGTATAAAAAAAATTTCATCAAAATATGTTAAGTAGTTTTTAAAATAAAAATTGAAATATTTATTACACCCATATTATGAAGAAATCACGTGACTCATTGCAAAATAAAATATGGCATCCATTTTTTTTTTTTTTTTTTGCTTGCTTAGTGAAAATCGTAATTTTTAAAGAACACTTATATTTGTATTTAGTGCTGCATCCGTCTTAAAACCGCTTTATTTTTGCATATTACCTGTGTATCTAAATTCTGTGCATACGCAATTACAATACTTTTTATTTTAAATGATCACTAAACTTTCGCGTTAAAAAAAAATCAGCAATTCTTATACCACTCATCTTACAGCGTGATGCGTTTACATTCTGCATACGTTAAAATTAGGTTTCGTTGTCGAAATAATCAAAGTTTGATGATCATCCAATCAGAGACGACTTTTGACACGGACTGGTCAACACCACGAGGTCAGAGTTCAGAGTGAGATGTTACCCCCGGATTTCTAGTATTATGAAAGATAGGAAGACTATTTAGGATATCTACTAGAGTAGAGGGGGATCAAGAAGTCTTTCCAGACCCTCCAGAAAACCCCGTGTACTCAGAAGACTGAAACTTTATGGAATTATGGCTACTGAACCCAATCAACTGAGCCAATTTTTGATTTTAAGAAGACTATTTTCGACACTAAAGTACCTCAAAATAAAACTCATAAATAAAACAATGTTGCCAAAAATATGCTTATTAATCCAAATAAGCTTATCACTCCAAAATTGGAGGATTGGTGAGTGTAGCGAGCGCTAGGCAGAGATTTATTTCTAGTATACTAACAGCTCTATTAATGTTGGAAGCTTTTGAAAACCATGGGTCGCCAGCGTGCTCCCAAACAAAATGAAGGGTTTTAAAAATATAAACATCTTACAATCCTTATAACGGCAGGCGAAACGCAGACGGGTGAACACCGGCTGATTCAATAGGGAAAAGATTCCGATTAGAGTAGTTGACGAGAAAGATGTTTTGCCCTATTTTTAACGTCCTTGGCCTACGACGTGAAGAGTCAATGGCAAATAAGTATTAATAGTTCTCCTCGCACCTCTACATGTATAAAAAAAATGGCTGGGTGAATATTTCGTTGGAAAACCGATTCAACTGTCCTGTTGATTATGTTCAAGATATCCGTCAATTAGGGATCATTTTTAACGCTTATTTAAATTGCAGAATGGAGACATTATTGGTTCCTAGGTGGCACTGCTTGTCCAGGAAATTTAAAGTTAGGTAGCAGGATATTTTTGAAAGGAAATGAAGCGATAAAAATATTTAGATACGTAGGTGAAAGATCAAGCAGGGTTTTTGCTACACAGTTTGATGGGTTAGACATGTTATGTAAAGGAAAGAGGCGAAATAAAATGATATTGCACCTGAGGAAGTTTTCAGAATGAAGTTTAAAAGATTTCAAAGAAAGTCATTAAGATCATTTAAACGCAGTCTGCGAGGAATGTATCTCTACGCTTTTACAGTCCAGCTTTAAAATAATTTTCAATTTATGGCTCGTAGTTTTTAACTGTCTATAAAAAATATTTCTTCATAGATTTCTAAAATACTTTATAAGATATAAAATATTTAATATGATAAAATATTTGCACTTCTAAACATTTCAGGATGATCTCTTAAGGAATTAAAAACATACACCCATTATCGCTATAATATTTATAAAATTTTAAATAAATGCTTAAAATTTTCTACATTTTCAATTACTAGAAAATAGCATACATAATATTGGGACAGAAATATTAAAATTCTCATTAACGCCTTAGAATACCCTAAAAATGTACAAACTTAATTTTATAAATTTGATTTGAAAATGAAAGCATTTCCTTATTTTTCGATCCTAATTTTAGTCAATCTCCGTCATTTTGCGGGTTTCACCCTATTTATATACATTACAAGAGAAGTTTTAAAATGTTATAACATTGAGAACATGTCTCAATATTTCACTCATACCATTTATAGTGTATCGATGGGCAATATAACATTGTTTGAATTGCAATGTTTGAAGTAGATAATTGCCTAAGGAAAAAAAAAATCAAAGTAAATGCCAACAGTTATCCATCAAGTGGCACAGCAGACATAAGGCAAAAGCAAAGGACAAACCAACGGATCCGAAACTCCGAAAAATAGAAACAACTGAATGCAGACAATGCCGATTCGTTAAAAAGTGGCATATTCTAACTAAACTATCCGCAGCATCGTCACGCTAGGAGAAGTTAATCACTCATAACCATTACTCTTTTGGCGTCAAAAGAGAGAAGGAAGGCCGCCGCCAACATCGCTCATGATCGGAGAGTGAGCGATAGATCGCCCATTCTGACCACGGGAAATATAATAGGGACAAACTTTTTAATCAAAATGTTATCTTGTACGCTCAGAAATGGTTTATAAGAAACAACAAAACATTGGTATTAAAATGGCTGAGGTATAGGTTATAATACAGGAGGTGGGTTTCGGCTTAGATGCATAAGAAAAAGGACGCTACTGTGGATGGGGGGGGGGGGGGGGGGGGAATTGGATTGAGTGGAAAATTGTTAGATGTTAAGGGTGTGGTTACAAGTTTTAAAGCCATAATAATAGAATGATAATTAATACTTTAAGTGGTGTTGCCATTTATTTCTCACACTTCTTAAGCTGACCCAGTGTTGCCATCTTTCATCCTGACAGCGTTTGCGTATATTAGAGCAGGGCTTCCCCAACCTTTAATTCGTCCCGACTTACTTAATCAATACTAATATTTTTACGACACACGTGTAGTTGTAACTTTATTAATATTTTTACGACAAGCGTGTAGCTGGGGGGGGGGGGGGTCCTTATCGTGGCATTTAAGACGGAATCAACATGTCATGTGTTACAAATGCTCTCACTCCCAAACACTTTCCCACTCATAAGAAAAGATAATTAACAAGGGCTTAAAATGGTAGCCGAAATAGAAACCTACGAAAAATTAATTTCAGATAAGGAACTTAAAAATTTTTACTTAATTCGAAAAATTCGAGGCAATACTTTTCGAACTCAGTATATTATATTATATAATATGATTTTAATAGAAATTAAAATCCGATCGCAAAAATGCCTATTACCCTCTTGTCTCGGTCATTCACTAAACTATTGCTGTTCAGTCAGGATACTACAGTGCCCATTTAGACAATGTTGAAAACCCAGGCCACCTGACTCACCCTAGGGTATGAGCAGCTGTTTGAGTGGCCGGTATTTAGACAATGTGGCACAGCAACCGTTAGATGGCATTACCATGTTGATAGTTACAGCAATTCCCATATTATAGCAATCCCCATATATTACCCTTCTCCCCTATCCCATATTACCCTTCTCCTCCATCCCATATTACCCTTCTCCACTATCCCATATTACCCTTCTCCACTATCCCATATTACCCTTCTCCTCCATCCCATATTACCCTTGTCATCTATCCCCTATTATCTTTCTCATGTACTCCCTATTACCTTTCTCATCTATCTCATATTATCGTTCTCCTCTATCTCATATTACCTTTGTCATCTATCCCCTATTATCTTTCTCATGTACTCCCTATTACCTTTCTCAACTATCCCATATTACCCTGCACATCTATTCCATATTCCCTTCTCATCTATTCCATATTACCCTTCGTATCTACGTATATATAAGTTGGTTAAGACATTATATTAAACTCATTCGGCCAATGTGTTGAAATATATACAGTTGTGCTAAAAAAATTGTTTTACCCGCCAAAATTCAGTATTTGCAAAATAAATGTTGCATCTTAGTTTTAGTGCATTGACCCTTATATTAAATTTTCAAATATAATCGCCCTATAGCCATTTTTAACAAACATTTCATGGGGATGTAAACAATATTCCATATCATTTCGAACATCTAACAACATAGTTTTTTTTTAAATTGCGGATATTTTTTTTTATTAAATATTTAATAAAACACAAATTCAACATATTTCTTATTATTTCGGAATATGTTACACATAGACATTCCTAAATAAAAAATCTGATGTAGGCAACACATGACTTTCCTTATATAATGAATGAATTTACTACTTTTATAGTTAAAAAAAATGTTATTCTTATAGTAGATACTTATACACTTTCCAAGATATTGAATTTTATTCAATTAGTCGTCATTTTCATTGATTTAGCGTCATAGTTATCCTTTTGGCGAGATTTTCGTTAATTTAGCAACATTTAAAAATGTCGCCAATTTGGCGACATTCCGCTAAATTCGTAAAATCTCGCCAAGCGTTATGGATGGAGAAATAAGTTATTCTTACAGCAGATAAATGACTATTGTGCGTTCAAATACAAAAGTATTGCTCAAAGTATCTTTTCTCGTAAATGGAACGTGTTAGATCCATGAGAATGATGTCACCCAATTTATCGCATATTACATATGAAAACTAAACATGTTTCTCAACAGTTAAATTTTTTTTTAATTTATGGGATTTTTTGATAAATTTATTTGAAAAATGTGCAATATCTTGAGAACGGTTCATGCTAGCGTGTTTATGTCAATAGTTTTCTAAGGAAAAATTACATAAGAAATGTGTATTTGCGTAACTTTATTAAAGGTTTTGATTTTTTGATGATTTTTTCAAAATTTCACTCGAAAATTTAGGGAGGGTTCTGAACATTCGGTTGTGTTTTAAAACAATAGGCTTCTAGTATTTATGGATTGTGATTTTTGTTCCAAATTTCATTCGAATCTCTTCATTCGTTCGTCAGTTATCGTCTCCACAGACTCACTGACACACACAAACACACACACACACACACACACACACACATCACCTCAACAATGTTCGATTCGTGATCAGGGATGCTTGAAACGTCCTCTCCCGTCGAAAACTCGAATTCGAATTTTCGACCCCGTCACAATACTTTCGTTATACATTATGTATATAAGGAAAGTAATAATGTTTGTATTTTCCTCTTCAATGTATTCATCAATATTAAACACTTTGCTACTATGTGCTTTTTCTCCGTCAAGTCATGAAAATATGTGGGTGATGTCAATTTATTTCTAGCACCCCTGTGCACGCTGTGTCGTATAGATTAAGTATATTTTTAAATAGTATTTTGTATGACAAGTAAATAGCTTTAACGTCTGTCAATTTTAGAGTGCAGCGAAATTTGCAACATATGCCATAACCCAGCAGCACATTCGCGTTTAAAAAAAAATCTGAAATGCTATTTGAAAGTTGTGGAGAGGAGAGGCGGAAACCGTTCAAACGACACCCAACACAGCGGATGTAACAAGAAAGAAAGAAAAATATTTTAAACGTGGGGACGGAAAATCGAGAATCCGTTTTCAGAAGCTAAGACTCAATGTCATCCTTGCGCAAGTGAGATCTTAGATGCAATGATTCGATTTATTTATTTATTTATTTTTAACATGTATTTGGAAATGATTTCATCTTTAGAGAAATACAATGTAAAAAAATCGACAGTGGCTCCAGCGCGATGGAGCCGAAATGGTTTTGCGTGAATAACATCTTTCTCTGTGCGTGGTTTGTCTTCTTTAGAAATTTTTAAAACAGTTTGAATTAGAATCAACATTTTGAAGCGTTACAATCTTGAAAATCGGGAATTCTTTAATCTTCAACGAGGCGATTCCCCCAAAACTATAAAAATTTTGAGAAAAAAAATATCAATCTAGAAACTGGATTTCTTACTGACCATTTTTGTCGCTTATCGTGTATACCAATATCTTATAGTTTAGAAAATATTTTGAGCAAGCGATCTAAGCGAAGAAAAAAACTCGCTCAGACGAAAATTTTTAGATTTTTCGTAAAAATAGTTCAAAATACTAAAATACTAGTTTATAATCCGTTGAAAAATCAACGTTGCAAAATATTGTATATGCTACGTTTGTATTACATTTTTCAGATATTATTTTTGCTACCACGCAAAAGCTCACCCTGTCTGCTTAACCCCTCCAGCCATTTTTTAGTCGCTGAGGTACTCATGCACTCTTTTGGGGGTACGAACTTATTGCCTACCAAATTTTAGCTTCCTAGGCTTTACGGTTTTCGAGATATTTTTGCCCAGACAGAGAGAGGATCCCAACTCTTAATTACATATATAATTGGAATTATTACTTTCCTTATAATGTATAAGGAAAATATTGTGAAGGGGTCGAAAATTTGAATTCGAGTTTTCGACGGGAGAGCACGTTTCAAGCATCCCTGATCACGAATCAAACATTTTTGAGGTGATGTCTGTGTGCGTGTGCGTGTCAGTGAGTCTGTGGAGACGATATCTCACGAACGAATGGAGCGATTCGAATGAAATTTGAAAATCACAATCCGTGAATACTGGAAGCCTATTTCTTTTAAACGCAATCGAATGTTCAGAACCCCCCTAAATTTTCCAGTGAAATTTTGAAAAAAATCATCAAAAAATCAAAACCTTTAATAAAATTACGCAAATAGACATTTCTTATGTAATTTTTCCTTAGAAAACGATTGACAAACGTTTGAACGCTAGCATGAGTTCTCGCAACCGTTCTCGAGATATTGCACATTTTTCAAATAAATTTATAAAAAAATAGATTAATTAGTCGTAAAAGCTAACAGAATAATTTAAGATGTTTCTTAACATGGGAGTCATTATTGGGTAATTTATATAAGAGAATAATGAGGAGCGAGTTTGACTTTCTAGTTTTTGCCTATCTCTTTCCTTAGAAATAAAGTATTATTCCATTTACTTTAAAAAAAAATTTGATGTGGGCAACACATGATTTTTCTTATATAATGTAATAAATTTACACCTTTTACAGTAAACACAGCCAACCTTACACAGCCAACCCTAAGGTTACTGCCGTTAACCTTAGGGTTGGCTGTGTGGTCTGGGCCTTCAACACCTTTTACAGTAAAAAAATAATATATATGATCCAAGGCACTGTGTTTTTAACGTTGAATTGTACATTTTGCGATTTTCGGAATGACAACATGTAATACTATTTCAAAGTACCCAATTAACTTATGTTTCACACAACTCTAAATTAACAATTAACGACATTGACAGCGTCCTCACTAAGCGATATAGTCCATATATTAAAATATTTTAATAATTAATTCATCAATTAAGCGTTAATGTCATTAATTCAGCGTCATTTTTGCAATTTTGATGAAATTTTCGTCAAAAGAATTTTTTAAAGAAATTTTCGTCGCCAAGTTGGCGATATTTCGCTAAGTTTGCAAATACATTACCAAGTGTTGCAGACAAACGAAGAGAAAAGCATTTCTTATATACTAGAATATATGCCCGTCATATGACAGAAATCAGTATTTGCAAAATAGTACTTCTCATTTGGCGTCATGTTTATCAAACTCGCGATATGTTTGTCATTTTGGCAACATTTAAAATAGTAGCCAAGTTGGCGACGTCCTGCTAAATTTCTTACCAAGCATTGCTTACGGAAGGAGAAATAGGTTATTCTTATAGTCTATTCTTATGTTCATTCCTAGATATTGTATTTTCACCGATTAGCCGTCATTTCATTGATTCAGTGTCATTAGTTTGTCGAATATGTATAAATTGGGTGACATTTTCGTAAATTTGGCCACATTTAAAAAGTCACCAAGTTGGAGACATTCCAAAAAATTTGTCACCAAAATTTTATCCAAACGTTACGGACAGAAAAATAGGTTATTCTTATAATACTCGTAGATTCTTATATTCTTTTTAAAAATATTGAGCTTTCTTCAATTAGTCGTCATTTTCATTGATTTAGCATCACTTTTATTAATTTGGCGACATTTTTGTTAATTTGGCAATCTTGAAAATGTCGCCAAGTTGGCGACTATCCGCCAAATTCCAGCCAAGCGTTATGGAGAGAAATAAGTTATTCTTATAGCAAATAAATGACTACTGGCGTCAAACTACAAAAGTATTACCCAAAGTATATTTCCCATGAATGGAACGAGGTAGATCCACGAGAATGATGCCACTAAATTTATCGCATGATATTACATACGAAAAATGAACATATTTTACAATAGTTAATATTTTTTTTATTTTATGTGATTTTTTGATACATTTATTTGAAAAATGTGCAATATCTCGAGAACGGTTCATGCTAGCATTCTAAAGTTTATGTCAATCGTTTTCTAATGAAAAATTATATAAGAAATGACTATTTGCGTTAACTTTATGAATATATATTTTTTTGTTGATTTTTTCAAAATTTCACTCGAAAATTTAGTAGGGTTCTGAACATTCAATTGCGTTTTAAAAACAGTAGGTTTTCAGTACTGACGGATTGTAACTTTTGCACCAAATTTCGTTCGAATCTCTCCATTGGTTCGTCAGATAGCTGAAAAATTTCTATTCCGGGAAAATTTTCCGACCCACATATCTAGCTACAAGAAACCTGACGCAAGAGCTGTCTGTAACTCATTCATCCTCACCTTCGCAACAAAGACGCGTAATAAATGGAGAAGATTGAAGTCTGACCAAAAATGATTGACTCGATAGTTTTTGAAAAACATTACTCTGATATTTCGATAAGACTCCTCCAAATACTTCTCATTTGTTGAGTGTTTGTTTCAAAGGCGTAGACTTGAAAAATTATTGGGGTACGGAAATTTTAATTCGAATAATCCATACATGTTTCAAAATATTAATAGGTCTAATTTAAATTTCATCCAGTCAGATTAACAGGCACAATACGAATGCTAAAATGAAGCGAATTAGAGTTAAGTACAGAACAATATTTTTACCCCTTTCAGATAATTATTACTTTCTTTATGTACAATAATGTATAAGGAAAGTATTGTGACGGGGTCGAAAATTTAAATTCGGGTTTTCGATGCGGGAGAGCACGTTTCAAGCATCCCGGATCACAAATCAAACATTTTTGAAGTGATGTCTGTGTGTGAAAGTGTGTGTGTGTGTGTGTGAAAGTATGTGTGTGTGTGTGAGTCTGTGGAGATGATAACTGACGAACGAATGGACCGATTTGAACGAAATTTGGTACAAAAATCACAATCCGTAAACACTGGAAGCCTATTGTTTTTATACGTAATCGAATGTTCAAAACCCCCCTAAATTTTCGAGTAAAATTTTGAAAAAATCGTCAAAATATCAAAACCGCTAATAAAGTTACGCAAATAGGCAATTCTTATGTAATTTTTATTATAAAACGATTGACATAAATTTTAGAACGCTGACATGAACCGTTCTCGAGATATTGCACATTTTTCAAATAAATTTATCAAAAAATCCCATAAATTAAAAACAAATATTAACTGCTGAGAAACATGTTCACCTTTCATATGTAATATCATGCCATAAATTTGGTGATATCATTCTCGTGTATCTAGCTCGTTCCATTCATGAGAAAAGATACTTTGAATAATACTTTTGTATTTGAACGCCAATAGTCATTTATCTGCTATAAGAATAACTTATTTCTTCGTCCATAAAGCTTGGTGAGATTTTGTCGACGAATTTGGCGGAATGTCGCCAACTTGGCGACTTTTTGAAATGTTGTCAAATTGACGAAAATTTCGCCAAATGGATAAAAATGACGACTAATTGTCGAAAATTCAATATCTTGGAAAGAATATAAGTATCTACTATAAGAAAAACCTATTTTTTTTACTATAAAAGTAGTAAATTCATTGCATTATATAAGGAAAGTCATGTGCTGCCCACATAAGATTTTTTATTTCGCTTTTGTAGACGCTACATTATTATATACAATATACAGATACTGTGTATTTCCAACTCTATTATATTTATAAAAGTAACAAAAGACTGTATAATTTATATTTAGGTTTTTTTTTTTTTTACCAATGTCACACATTTGTTTATAAATCATTTTTGAGTTAAAATCTTGGATTCAGAATACAATAAACAGTCTAAGGAGGAAAATTTCTATACACACTTTATATATAGTAAACAGGAAATGAATAATAACAAAACTTGAAGGATTGATAACAAAACAAAATTTATACATATATACCCCCCCCCCCCCTCCCACACTAAATATGCATAAAAATATTTGGGTTTCCAGAAACTCACAACAAAATTATTGGGTTTTCAAAAACGTCTCGAACCCAGGAAGTCGGCGCCGCTGGTTTGCTTGCTTGAAATGGACCAAATAGACGGATTAGTGTGTAGTTGGATTGTTCCGCATTATCTCGAAAACTGAAATGAGGACAGAACAGAATGATAAATGCAATTAAAGAATAAGTAATTTTTAAGTGTACATTTTAACTAATCTTAAAACTAATTTATATTTATTAGCTAGTTGTAAAGTTTGATCATTTCTGAACAACTTGTTACCATTGGTATTTCATGTTAATTATTTCCGGAGACATTAAGAAAAAAATCTGATGTGGGTAGCACATGACTTTCCTTATATAATGCAATGAATTTACTACTTTTACAGTTAAAAACAATGTTATTCTTATAATAGATACTAATATTCTTTCCAAGATATTGAATTTTCTTCAATCAGTCGTCATTTTCATTGATTTAGAGACATTTTTATATATTTGGCGAGATTTTCGTTAATGTATCAACATGTCTCCAAGTTGGCGACATTCCTCTAAATTCGTCGCCAAAATCTCGCCAAGTGTTATGAACGAAGAAATAAGTTATACTTACAGAGGATAAATGACTATTGGCGTTCAAATACAAAAGTATTACTCAAAGTATCTTTTCTCGTGAATGGAACGAGTTAGATCCACGAGAATGATGTCCCCAAATTTATCGCATAATATTACATATGAAAAGTGAACATGTTTCTTAACAGTTAATATTTTTTTTAATTTGTGGGATTTTTTGATAAATTTATTTGAAAAATGTGCAATATCCCGAGAACGGTTCATGTTAGCGTTCTAAAGTTTATGTCAATCGTTTTCTAAGGAAAAGTTACATAAGAAATGTCTATTTGCGTAACTTTAAAGGTTTTGATTTTCTGATGATTTTTTCAAAATTTCACTCAAAAATTTAGGAGGATTATAAACATTCGATTGTGTTTTAAAACAATAGGCTTACAGTATTCACGGATTGTGATTTTTGTACTAAATTTCATTCGAATCGCTCCATTCGTTCGTGAGATATCGTTTACACAGACTCACTGACACACACACACAGACAGCCATCAATTCAAAAATGTTCGATTCGTGATCAGGGGTGCTTAAAACGTGCTCTCCCGTCGAAAACTCGAATTCGAATTTTCGACCCCGCCACAATACTTTCCTTATACATTATGTATATAAGGAAAGTAATACAACCTATAAACGACTACTAAACATAAATTCATACTTAAACGTAGATTTCAAGAACCGTTTGATGGATTCTTAGAAATATTTTTATGCTTAGTGTCAGAAGACAATGCCTTCTGACATGGTTCGGCCTTTCTTACTAATTTACCCTCACACTTAGTAATAACATCATTATCCAAAAATTGTAGTAGATGTATAACTTATAAGTTTAGAAGCAAAATGTCGTGAGAAATTCTGAAAAAATTGAATCAGAAAAAATATTAACTTGCCCCATTAAAAAAAAATAATTAAATAATACTACTAGTACGCAGGTATATTATGAATGTTGTGATTTATAAAATCCCAAACTAGTTTGATTATATCCATAAAAATATGAGGTATCATGCTCACAACAGCATATTATAATTTTATCGACAAAAACAGAGAAAAATTATAATTATTTTTTAAATAATATTTTTCAATTTTTAATTATTATTTATTTATTTTAAAGAAGAATAGTGTTTTTCTCTATCCTGAAATTTTCATTCCAATAACTTTAATAGATTTTATTTTTAAAATGCTTAAACTTTTGTTGATTTTGTCAGCATTTTTGCATTTTAAGAGTAGAGTGTTTTTCAAAAGGCTGAGAACAATACAAAGTCAGGAAAACATTCTCATTGAAAATAACAGCATCCACTCGCTGGTTTCGTCCTTATTATGTGCTCGTTATCCGTCTAAATAATTTCATAAAATTTCAGCTTAGTTACAACGGCCACGTTTATATCACAGAAATTATATATAAAATAGTTATTTATTTATTTTTGCTTTTTCGATTTCCCGAAATGTTCGAAAAATAAATTGCTAGTTTTTTGGAAATGAATGGCTATTTGGTAGCAATCAAATATGTCATCTATATTTCTACTACAAACTTTTTTTTAAGAATCTATTTCTCAGGATCTATTATATACAGTGCTTAGATGATGACTGATATGGATTCAGCATCAAATTTCGAAGGAGGTAGGGGGTCCTTAGGAATTTAAAAATCTGGTTTAAAATTTTTCATTTACCTTGTAACGTCTATTCTTCAAGATTGGCTATAAACAGGGTTTAGATGATAACTGATATGGATTTAGTATCCAATTCTTCAGATAGTATGTGGCTCATTAGATATTTCATTTCCGGTTCCTTTTCCACTTACGCTTCAAAAAAAATTTTTTGAAACATCTATTTATCAAGATTGTTTACAGATAGAGCTTAAATAATGACTGATGTGAAATTAACATTAAATTTAAGGGGATAGGAGGTTCACTAAGAATTTTCACTTCTTAAGGTTCTCGATATATCAGTTTCGAATCCAATATTCTAATTTTCCTCGCAGCATCTATTTTTTCAGAATCGGCTGTAGAAAGAGCTTAGATGACAACCTGACATGGATTCAGTATCAAATTTCGGAGTTGGGGGTTCACTAAGGAATTCTATTTCCAGTTTTGGAGATGCCGCTTATTTTTCCAAAAATTCGCAGACTGCACGGAGAACGTTTTGAATAAAAATTCTTAATAGTTACATGGAAAATAAAGTGTATACACCACTTGTTAGGCTATAAAAGTCTTTTTATCAACTTATTGTTATGTTTATGGATTGAAGCGATCGTACCTAATTTCATTTGAATCGCTCCATCGGTTCGAGCCCAGACTCAGACAGACATACTTCATTAAACATGCTCAATTCGTATTAAGGGATACTTCAAACGTGTCCATCCACATAGATCCGAGAGACTGATTTCCAATACTATAACTACGTATAGCACGGAAAGCAAGAATAAACAGCGAAATCCAAATGCCTTTTCTGAAATACATTCTTCAAATTTCAAGTTTTTAAAATTATTTTGAGCTGAAGGTTTTGATTTTATTTCAACCACTTTGCTGAACCCAAGGCAACAGGGGCCACCAAGACAACAGGGGGTCACCAAGTCAACAGAGGGTCACCAAGGCAACAGGGGTTATCAAGGTAACAGGGGCCACCAAGACAATTAACAAGGGCATCTCAACAATGGAATGAAATGAGAACTATAGGCTACATATTTATCTTGCATTTGAGCACTATCCAATGAATAAAATAACAAATTATTACACTTCGATATTTCTTTTTTAAGATTATAAATACTTCTTGGTATTTAAAACAAAACGTGATTGCATTTGAATTATGATTATTACTTTCCTTATTTACATAATGTATAAGGGAAGTATTGTGACGAGGTCGAAAATTCGAATTCGAGTTTTCGACTGGAGAGCACGTTTCAAGCATCCCTGATTACGAATCAAACATTTTTGAAGTGATGTCTGTGTGTGTGTGCCAGTGAGTCTGTGGAGACGATATCTCACTAACAAATAGAGCGATTCGAATGAAATTTGGTACAAAAATTACAATCCGTGAATGCTGGAAGCCTATTGGTTTTAAACATAATCGAATGTTCAGAACTCTCCTAAATTTTCGAGTGAAATTTTGAAAAAATCATCAAAAAATCCAAACCTTTAATAAAGTTACGCAAAAAGACATTTCTTATGTAATTTTTCTTTAGAAAACGATTGATAAACTTTAGAACGCTAGCATGAACCGTTCTCGAGATATTGTACATTTTTTAAATAAATGTATAAAAAAAATCCTATAAATTAAAAAATATATATTAACTGTTGAGAAACATGTTCACTTTTCATATGTAATTTCATGCGATACATTTGGTGACATCATTCTAGTGGATCTAGCTCGTATTCATTCATGAGAAAAGATACTATGAGTAATACATTTGTATTTGGACGCCAATAGTTATTTATCTGCTATAAGAATAAATTATTTCTCCGCCCATAACTCATTGCATTATCATTCATTGCATTACTCATTGCATTATCATTGCTCACTCAACAAAATTCATTGCATTATATAAGGAAAGTCATGTGTTGCCCACATCATATTTTTTTTTAGAGTACTTCTACAAATACGTAGGCCTTATCATTGTACAAAATTAAGTAACGTTACGAAAGTCAAATGAAGCCCCACGTCAGCTATTTTAATAGTCAAAGGATGGACACACACTATAAAAGTCAGGGAATCATCTGTTTAGTTTTTAAACTCCACGCGATGTAAGCTAAAAATATAATGAGGTGTTTTGCGAAATCGTGGCTTTTTAATGAATGAAAAATAGCTTTAAAAATGACAAGATTTTAAGAACGTCGGTCCGCTCGATGTATTAAATTAACAAAATTAATGAATTTAAGAATAAAGTTTCATGTCTGGTGATTTTGATTTTCCCCCCACAACCGCTCGAGATAATAGGATTAACGCGATTCCCAAGTTTGGTGGCATTTTTCTTGCACCGCTGTCTTTGACGCAGGCCTCATGCTGGTGTCGAATTACTTGTGTAATGGCAGCGACAAGAAAAGCAATTTATTATAAAAATGGCCGGTACAATTTATAGAGAAAAATATTTCAACTGCAGACATGGACCCTTGAAAATGTATAACGCTTTTCCGCTAACAGTAATTGCCTAAATCAAATGAATATTTCAAAAAATATAAATGTAGAAATAAACAAATATGTGGAAAATAAAATGGTCAAAAACAAATAGGGTGAAAAAACAAGTATGTGGAATAAACAAATATGGTTAAAAACAAATATGTGGAAATAAAATGAAATTTGTGGGGACTACACAAAAGTCAACGACCAGGAGTCAAATTGAAATTTCTGGTATTGTAAAACGATATAGATTGGATTAACGCGCTAGTTTTGGCCACATAAAGATCCATATGACGGGGATCTACAGTTTTAAGTGGAATTCCATTATCAACGCAATAACATATGAGGGTTTGTGACCAACGCCATAACATATGCGGTAATGTTACCACGTATCATCTGGAATTATGGGTGTACTATGAAGAAAAAGTATGAGTCCAAATTTTTGGATAACTAACACGTTTATTTACAAGCACAGCGTAAACAGAAACTATATACAGCGACTATATGCATTGACGTATCTCACAATTCAATGTGGTTCGTATCACGTCATCTACTCTTTAACTGAGCGATTTCCCCTTTTATACGAGGGTCACACTGAAATTTTTGAGGCAGGGGCAGATGATATGCGCTAGATAAAACTTATTGGTCGGATATTTGAACTCTTTTATGTCCGTAGACAATAATTTGTGGCAACAATTACAATTTAGCTATCGTAGAATACATTTTGAAAAAAAAAAGAAAATGGAGTTGACGCGAGAGCATTATCGAGTTATGATTTTCAATGATTTTAGAGTGGGGCTAAATCAAGAAGAATGTCTTCAACATCTACAATAAACAAATCGAAATGATGCTCCATCTCGTGCCACTGTATTCAGAATGTTTAGAGTTTAGAAGAGGTCGAAATTCTCTCTTGGATGAAGAACACTCAGGAAGACCTTTGTCAGCTGTAGTCCCAGAAAATGTGTCGGCCATTCAAAAATGTTAATGGCTGTACCTACCAAATGATACAGAAGGAACTTAACATTGGATCCGCAGCTATACATAAAATTATTCATGAAGAACTGCATATGAAAAAATTAATTTGTCGTTGGGTCCCATATAATTTAACAGAACAACAAAAATCGGAGAGTCTATCAATAAAGAAACCCTAAAATTACTTAATGATGGTGGGCAACGCATTATTTCTGAAACCATAACTGGTGATGAAACGTACATACCGTTTTCTGACGTTCCAACAAGTCAAGAAAGCAAAGTATGGGTCTTTGAAGATGACCCCAAACCAACAATGGTGAAAAGACAATGAGCAATGAAAAAAGTAATGTATGCCGTGTTCTTCAGAAGTACAGGTCTGATCAAAGCCATAAAGCTAGAGGAACATAAGACAGTTACAGATAACTGGTACACCACTAAGTGTCTTCCAGAAATTCTTCAGGAAATGAATGCTAGGGGACTCATGCTTCACCATGACAATGCAGCTTCTCATTCAGCAAGAATGACAGTCGAATTTCTTGAAAAAAAAAACATCAAAGTGATAGAACATCCACCCTATTCTCCTGATCTTGCTATGTTGTTGTTGTTGAGACCCAGACCGTCCGACCTTCCAGAAAGGTGTAAGGTAACCGTTTGGACAGCCAAGAAATACCACCCAAATCTTTTGAAACTAATATCAATGCATTTGTTTATAAAATGGCAGTGAAATACAGTATCCCTATTGAAACCTTCGAAGAATGGAGTTGTGCTATTCGGAAGGCATTTAAGTTAAAATATCATAATGCTGTAACCCCTACTATAATACATAGATATAGCAAAGATGCATTGTCATCTTTACACAAAAAATTTGTAATAACATACGTCGACAAGGTAACGACAAATTATGCATTTACTTGTGTTTTACTTTATAAACAGTTATTATACAAAAGTTATCACGATCCATGCGTATACCTACCTTTACAGCAATCTAAGTCAGAAATTGAGAATCGCATTAAATCAAAATACATTAAATTGGGATACAGAATGGGGCAAATCCGTTTTCCGTATATTACTTTAATACCTAAACTTCATAAAGATCCTGTTAAATTTCGTCCCATTACTAATGGTTTTCAATCATATTTGACAACAGCTAACAAAAAACTCTTATCTATTTTAAAAATAGTAATGATTAAGATTAAAAATAAGGGTGCATATTTTATTAGTAATAGTATAGAAGCTATTAAAAAAATAAATGTAATTAATGAAAATTTGTATTATAAAAGTTTTGATTTTAATGATTTGTTTTCAAATATAAACATCAAGGACTTATACCTTATTGTCATGGAGATATACGAAAAATACAATCTGCAGTCGATTATTGACAAATATAAATTTAAAACATTGGTGGAAATGGTTTTGTTCGAAACTGTACTGTTTGATGGTACATCTTATTTTAAACAATTACATGGAATACCCATGGGGGGTGGTTGTTCATCAATACTTGCTGATATATATCTGAATAAATATGAAGATGGAACACATATATTAAACGAAATTCTGTTCATTCGCTACGTTGATGACATTTTGGTAGCATATCCATGTGAAGAATATCAGATGGATTTTACTTTCTATCCACAACATTTAAAACTAACTGAAACTCCATATAATGTCAACAAAAGTCTTAATTTTCTGGATATAACGATATACAAGCAACCAGGAGGTTCTACTGGTTTCTGTTTGTACGATAAACGCAACGACTTCCACTTCAAAATCAATTATATCATAAACTGGAACTCGTGTATGCACAAAAATGTTTTTAGAAATATTATACTGGGACAATTAATACGTAGTCAAAGAATAAACAGTAAAATGGAAGATCGATATTTATGCGATTATCGTTTCCTACAAAACACCATCTCACAGGGTTTTCCCAAGAATTTTTTAAGTGACATTATCTACAAGTTTTATAAAACAACTGTAACCGAAAGTTACCGTTTATATTTAAATAAAACTGTTGGCAATATACATACTGGATTGTCACAGGTAAAGCGTGTGATAACTGATATGGGACCTCTTGAATAGGGTATAATGTATAATACGTTATAGCAAATTTGCATGGTCTTATATGATACAATATGGGATGTACATCTGCATGTAATATGCTATTGTTTGTCATTCAGGTATATGGTTTTAGAAATAGACTTTGTTATTATTATCGTTCTATTATGTGTCAATATTTAAATTCTTCTTTAAGTGGAAGCTTTGTAATTTTGTTAATTTATACTTGTGAACATGTTTCAAACATTATTCACACACTTTTTAACATATTTCAAACATTTACTGTAGATGAATTTCGATAGGGCTGGATCTCGACAATTATATCTTATACTTGTTTCTGTATGATGTATATTTACATCTTACAATTTGATACATTCGTATTCCTTTTTGCAATGTACCGGCTCTCCGGGAGTGTTGTCGCGACGTAAAGCATGCTTAACCGGGGTGAGGGGGTCACAACTCCCCCCGGCCATCTTTTGGTATATTGTTTCCATCCATACCTCTTTTCTTTTTGACAATATTTTAATCCTCTTTTTAGTGCAGCTTTGCGCCTTTTAAGTGTGATTTCAGATGACTTTGTAATGTAGTATTTCACGGTGTTTTATTATATATATATATATATATATATATATATATATATATATATATATATATATATATATATATATATATATATATATATATATATATATATATATATATATATATATATATTTATTTATTTATGCGTGTGTGTACCATGTTGCTAAGCAACGGAATTAAACCCAATGAGTTTAAACAGTAGACCAATTTTATTAAATCCTTTTCAATTTAAATAATTAAGAAATGTATATAAAATACATTTTATGAGAATTACATTTTTGACTGGATTGTAATTTCTTAAGTCATTTGTTTTATTTTGCCAAAGATTATAAACTTTAGCCAATTGAAGCCATTTTTAGCTCTTTTATTTTGGCATATGTTGAACCAATTTCATAGTGCTTTTATTTTGACATATATTAATCAAATTTCATATTTTTTGTAAATTTATTTACAAAGAGGACTAGGATGTTTAAATGTTTTATTCTTCAGTTCTGCCGGTGAAGATAATTTTGTATAGCGAGAGTAGAGATTCTTTTACTTCTTTTTTAGAAGAATTAAATATTTTAATAGAATGCTTTAAATAACAATGCATATAGAATACTATAGGAATTGGCATATAATTGTGAATTTGAAGTTTCTTTGCATTATATATTCCGTACGAAGAACGGGTACACTACTAGTATATAATATATTTGCTTTAAACATGAACAGATATTGGACATATCTGCAAGACAATAATATGTCATTTTTTAAGAAATTTTTGTATCCTGGTGACTTATAAATAATTAGTTAAGGCAATGTTCATGGCTATTAGATTCCACCATTTTAAAAATGTATTTTTTAACTTTTGGTATTGAGGGAAACACATGGCCTGCAAAGTAAACATATACGGCAAAAATATTTTTTGTATAAATATTTATGCAAAAGAAAAAAAAATACGCAATTCAATCTAATACATATTAAAATAAAATAATACTTTTTTAATGTGTGCTTGAATACGTTTTGCATTGCTTTTCTTAAGTTTGTATATTTACAATTTTATTTTAAAGGGCACATGTCTTTTTTTTTCAACTTTTTAGTTATTGCACATCATATAACACTTCACTCAATAAGTCTCCGGTTTGACACATATATGGCAACACTGTTGACAGACCCGTATGATTTCTGGATAGTACCAACCTTCAAACGACACGTGTCAAAATTTCATGACATTCTGACAATTAGTTTATAGGTTACAGTGGTTTTAGTGACCCCAGTTTTGTAATTTTCAAAACAATGGATAAAAAAGAATTTCGTGTGTTGATTAAACATTGCTTTTTGTTGGGGAAAAATACTGTTGAAGCCAAACAGTGGCTTGATAAGCGTTATGGAGACTCTGCACCAGGGAAATCAACTATTATTGACTGGTATTCTGAATTTTAACGCTGTCGTACAAACACCGATGATGCTGAACACTCTGGTCGCCCAAAATCGGCAGTTGTCCCGGAAAACATAAAAAAAGTCTACAAAATAGTTTTGAAAGACCATGAAGTGAAGTTGCGTGAGATAGCTGACACCTTAAAGATATCAGAAGGTAGTGTGTTTACAATTTTAAACGAAAATTTGTGCATGCGTAAGTTGCTTTCGAAGTGGGTGCCGCGTTTGCTCACACCGGACCAAAAACAACAACGAGTCGACGATTCAGAGCGCTGTTTGGAGCTGTTCAAACGAGATAAGAAGGATTTCTTGCGTCGGTATGTGACAATGGATGAAACATGGATCCATTACTACACACCTGAATCAAAAAGATCGTCAGCTGAGTGGACAGCAGCCGGTGAAAGTCGTCCAAAGCGACCCAAATTCAGCTGGCAAGGTTATGTCAGCTGGCAAGGTCCGTATTTTGGGACGGGCATGGTAGTTTATTCATCGACTATTTTGAGAAAGGTAAAACTATTAATAGCGAATATTACATGACATTATTGGATCGATTGAGTTGTTGTTGTTGAAACCCAGACCGTCCGACCTACCAGAAAGGTGTAAGGTAACTGTTTGGACGGTGGATCGATTGAGTGTAGAAATCAAGAAAAAACGGCCTCACATGCAAAAGAAAAAAGTGCTGTTCCACCAAGACAATGCCCCGTGTCACAAGTCGATGAAAACGATGGTTAAATTATATGAATTACGCTTCGAACTGCTTCCTCACCCACCGTACTCTCCAGATCTGACCCCCAGCGACTACTGGCTTTTTGCAGACATCAAAAAGATGCGTCAAGGAAAGAAATTTGGCTCAAATGAAGAAGTGATTGCCGAAACTGAGGCCTATTTTGAGAGCAAAGACAAATTGTTCTACAAAAAAGGCATCGAAAAGTTAGAGGAGCGTTGGAATGAATGTATCACTCTTGAAGGAGAGTATGTTGATGAATAAAGTCAAATTTCTAAAAAAACAATTTTTTTCTTAGTTAGACCGGAAACTTATTGAGTGGGCCTTGTATATAATAAAAAGGATTTTGATAAATATTATTGTCTGTTGTCATTCATTAAGATTGAATAATCACTTTTTGCTTCATTACAAAACCCTTTAAAGTAACATCGATATCTTACAAAACAAAAATGAATAATAATCGTGTTTTTAATTATTATGTTTAAATAAAATATGTCTATGCACAATAAAAATAAATGCCGTAAGTACAATAAAATGAAATACAAATTGTAGGTTAAAATCTTTTGAAAAGTGGCCAGCTACTAATAGTTTCGTTACGGGCTGCAAAGAGATGATAAACAGTTCGGGGGAAAAAAACTAACCAAATTTCTGAAAGATGCTTTTTACTTTGAAAAAAAAAAGGAAACAAAAAACTTGAAATAGTAACTTTCTAAAAGATAAATTAGAGCAAAAATACGGCTTTGAAGATAAAATTAAAATTCCCCAATCATAAGAAGTGGCGCGCCTACTCTCTCGTAAAGAAAGAACTTCAGGTTTTCTGCAACCATAACTGCCAGCAACATCTGGTCTCACTTCACTTCTATTCGAGGCAATGATTTATCGAGGGCAGCCTGATTTGGGAGATAATAATTTGGATGGAAGCTTGAAACTTTGATCTTTAACCTACTAAAACATGCAAATAATAATCATCCAGAAATATAAATGATAGCTACATGGCTCAAATTAGGCAAACATTTTTTCTACAAAAACTAATATGTGTTACTTTCGATTTACATTCTTTCTGGCGTTCTCATTTGTAACAAATTTATATGAAAGGGAATTCTGACTTGAATAATACTTGAACTTCCCAAGTGAAATATTATTATTATTATTATTATTATTATTATTTAAATGGGTATTAGTTTCATTCGTAAACTTATATTTTCAGGAATGTGCTTGGCGCGATTTTGATTAATGCCAACTGGTTAAAAACTAAAATACTTCAACTATTAAAGCATGTGTGTGGAGTGCCAGTTCAGGAATTTAAATCGCCAATTCGGGGTGTGTAAAGTAGAGATCTGTCTTGAATGGGAGGTTCGGGTCTTACGATAAAAATTATGATAATGACAACGTAATAAATTGAATAGAATTTAGATAATTTATCAAATCTGTCCCAAAACCCAAAAATTCGTAGAGTTGGCCTGCTTAAAGATTTAAAATGCAAATTCTCGCCATAGAAAAATGATGTTTGTTTTGGAACAGATGTAGTATATAGTATAATCCCGTTTTCATTCTTGACAATTTTAGGTGAGATTGATCTTGCTATGATATGGAGAACACTCCATTCTGGAAACCCTTTCCGCGTCTTTTTTCGCCAAGATAAAAATCGCAACATTCCATTCTGGCAACGTTTTCCGCGTTTTTTGTCATCCTTTTGTCGCGAAGGTAAAAATAGCCCTTTTGTCGCCGTTTGTGCAACAGTTGATATGTAGCAATTCAAACATGGGTCTACGCCTGCTTAGCTTAATTCGCTACTCTCGCTCGCTAAAAAAGAAAAAAAAAAATCACAGAATATGGGCCCCACTGGCTGTCGGAGGTTGCACGGAGCAGTAGTTGTTTGTGCAGCATGTGTTTTGTGGCTCATAGAGCATATGAAAATTAGTTTTTTTTTTATTTTTACCTTGGCGACAAAAGATGTAAGAAACGTTGCCAGAATGGAATGTTGCGATTTTTACCTTTGCGACAAAAAGGGCGACAAAAGACCCGGAAAGGGTTGCCAGAATGGCGTGTTCTTCAAATCATAGCAGGGGCTGCCAGAATCTCACCTAAAATCGCTAAGAATGAAAAAGAAATTATACTACATCCGTACCTTTGTTTTACATGGGATGTCTAGATCTTGAGACGAAAGTTATGTGCATGAAAATTTAAAAAGTTAATACATTTTTAATTATTTTCAGTTAACAAAATAAAGCGAAAGATGCTATCGGCAAGTTTGCAGACCGAGTATCTCAGATGTGAGACTGATGAGAAAGGACGGAGTGAGACTGCGATGATAAAATCGAAATTTTGACTTTCTCAATTCTTCTCAACTTCTCCAAAGCAAAGATTCGGGCTTAATATCGAAATTAACAGACTATTGTATCGGTAATATTTCCATAACGATTTTTTGGGGCATTCAGCTCAAAGAGAATAAGTTAGCAGTGCGGACGCAAAGGTATTTCCCCCATAAAAAAAATATACACCTGCAACGTGTTCTAAGACAGGCTAGTACCGAGGTAGCACTGGGGTGGTCCTATGACCATTTCGTCCTTGTTCCGAACATCATTCAGGTTAACATTAAGCCTATTGGGAAAAATAATGAGTGGTAATTTTACACACACAAACTCGTTCGTAGTTATGCCCAACACATACCGTATAGGAAGGTTAGAAGAATGTACAGTTCAGAGAATGATGTATATAACAAATTAGACAAGGGGTGCACGCGAAATGACAAGGCGAATTTCAAAGAGAAACACAAAGAACAAAATTCGAAATTTCCCGTCTAAAGCATTCCATAACGGAAGCCGACTGCAACAGTGAATGCCGAAGGAATTAACATAGGCAAGATGGATAGGGCAAAAAGAACAAGACAAGAGTGATATATTCTGCAGGAAAATGCGTGGCATGAAATAGAAGTCATAAGGGGAGGAAAGTACGAGGGCAGCATGCGTGAATCATTTAGCAAATATTTCGAAAAATATTCCGTATTTTGGTAAAGGAAAATAAAATTTCAAGAAGTTCAATGCAGACTATTACAAAAATCAACTGGGGCCTATACAGGACTTATAACCCTATTGGTTAATACACCTCATTCTACTACTGTGATAGAATTTTTTTTTATATTCGTTTCAGTGAGTTAATTTATATTTAATTCACAAATCACGAATGAAGTCTAAAGATGTCCACTCACTTAACCCTGAATTCAGGGCTGTCCTGACGAGATTCTAAGAGTTATGTGAAACGGTATAAAAAGTCTGTATTTTCCCCTGGAGCACGATACCAGCTTAACAAGACCGCCCATGGAAGGGGGGGGGGAAGACATATCTGGAGTTGGGATCGGGTGTTACGACAGTGTTTTTTAGAGAGCGAATGATATGAAAAGAAGGGAAAATTAAATATGGAGGGGGCTCATGATAAGAATTTGTAGGGGGCGCACACTATATATGGGAGGTCCTGCTACACTAAAACAAAATATATACATGATACAAAAATTTTAAGCCTTTTCCAATAACGCGCCCTTTTCTTTCATAATTATTATTTCAAATTCCTATTTCATGTCCAGCACATATTGCAACTATATTAAATTCTATCCCACGCTACTAATATTAACAAAGTCTGCCAGCACTTCCTCTTTTCCTCGACCATACCATATAGGGTCACTAATCTTAACCTCTATTTAAACTTTCTCATATGAAAATGCATTCCCAATCACATTTTTAAAGCCTAAAGAACGCGAAGGCAGCATCATTCCCATACCACCATATCCCTCTCCCTCGGATGTAACTGTACATTATGTGAACAACCGCAGACTGCAATGAGATTTTGTGAGAGCAAGCAGGTCGATGATCGGGAGCTCGGCCACCCTATGTAACTATATTTGTTTCCAGTATAATATAATCATATAATAAAGGAGATTTTTAGTAATGTGAAATGTCTCTTCCCTAGACTATTTCAGCCAATAGTACAGAAGTCGACAGCAATTGTACCGTGCAGTGGGGAAAATATTAAAAAACTGATTTTGAACCATGGATGAATCTGTGCTAGAATGAAAAAAAACTCTTATCACGAGGATGTGTTGCGCCGGTTATGTGGTCAAAACTTCTATGAAATACCAAAATGGACTTCAAATACTTCAAACCTTCATGTACTTCAAAAAATACTCGCATATATCTAGATATTTTCTACAAAAGCTCTGATTACCGAAACTTTTCCCACCGATCGTGATCGTCATACTGCCCCCGGTGTTTTTAAGTATTTTCTAATCAAGAGAATCGCCGTTTCATCGACATGTGTGGTGCTCCTGATGCTATGGAAGTCTAAACTATCTCTTCCGATTCCATTTTCTTTTCTGCCGACCAACCGTGCTTTCTAGTTATTATCCTGATTATAATTTCCTTTTCGTCTTTCAACTAAACTACCAAGATGTTTTATAAAAGAATTTACAATTATGTTAATCATTTTCCATCTTCTAAAGTGTCGCAATACCCAAGCCAGAATGAACAAGAAAGATCAATCATGGTTAAAGCATTGATTATGAAACACTTTCCAACTTCGATGCAATTTTATTTAAACATGTCTAAAATGCAATACATTCCTCGGTACTATTTTAAAACTTATCACAGTACTACATTAATTTATTATATTTAAAAACTTAAACCTTCATCGAAAAAAATGAACTTCATTCAAATGACGGCATTGAAATATAAATTGCCTGGTTTAAACATCTCTAAAATGTTATACATTCCTCGGTAATAGTTTTAGAATTATCATAATACTACAATAATTTATTATATTTGAAAACTTCATCGAAAACAACTGAAATTAATTCAAATGACGTCATAGAAAAAATAACACGCCTGGATCTCTCTATAAAAACAGGATTTCATTCATAACTTTCTCCCATTCATTTCATTCATCACAATACTATAATAATTTATTTAATTTAAACATTTTGTTTAAGACCATGGAGCTACAAAAATTAAACTCTATGCTTGAAACTTCATCGAAAAAAATCGTCCTTCTCTTTATGAAATCAATGAATATTTCATTCATATCAGCTATACAGACTCCATGAGCTAAATAATTTTGTGTTAAAGAAATGCAGCAGTTCTAATACAACTCATTCTACATAGTTTGCTGTTTACATTTTACATAAGTGAAAAACAGGCTTCGTTGTAGAAATAATCAAATTTGGATGAGCATTTAAACTCAAATATATTGTAATTGCGTTGTTTCAGTATGTAGATGCACAGAATTCAAGCAAAAATAAAGTAGTTTTAGGACGGATACAACACTCAATATGAATTAAAAAGAAATTTAAAAATCACGATTTTGAGACAAGATGGATTCCATATATCATTTTGAAGTGGGTCACGTGATCTTTTCATATCATGGTCACGTGATCCCTTCATATAAGAAGTGTTATTATTATTTTAATTTTTATTTAAAAAACTACTGAATATATTTCGCTGAATTTTTTTTTATATATTTTATGAAACAATTTGAATATAACCTAAAATTTTCGAAGCAATTTGTGAATTTTAAATCCGCTTACAAAATGTTTGAAAAATTAGGTCCCATAGGATTCAATGTATTTCATTTTTTCAACCCGGGTTCAATCCAAAACTAATTGGGTGATATTATTCATTTATATTCCCATAGGTCCTACAGACCGTCTGAACAACATACTAAAATTTCATTTTGACTAAGTCATTTTTACGGCAGTTATCGTGCTAACGGACAGACAGACAGAATGAACAAAGTCGTAAACACTTTTCGACTTTGTTGTAAAGTGTTAAAAAAAAATACATGTTCTTATTATCTGTTTTTCTTATTGTCTGTTATTCTGTTTTTATTATCTGCACCTAAACCAACGAAGTTTATCTTGTATTACAATGTGGAACACTTTTTAACACTTTACAACAAAGTTGAAAAGTGTTTATGACTTTGTTCATTCTGTCTGTCTGTCCGTTAGCACGATAACTGCCGTAAAAATGACTTAATCAAAATGAAATTTTAGTATGTTGTTCAGACGGTCTGTAGGACCTATGGGAATATAAATGAATAATATCACCCAATTAGTTTTGGATTGAACCCGGGTTGAAAAAATGAAATACATTGAGCCCTATGGGACCTAATTTTTCAAGCATTTTTTAAGCGGATTTAAAATTTACAAATTGCTTCGAAAATTTTAGGCAATATTCAAATTGTTCCATAAAATATATAAAAAAAATTCAACGAAATATATTCAGTAGTTTTTTAAATAAAAATTAAAATAATAATAACACCTCTTATATGAAGCGATTACGTTACCATGATATGAAACGATCACGTGACATACTTCAAAATGATATATGGCATCCATCTTGTCTCAAAATCATGATTTTTAAAGTTCTTTTTAATTCATATTGAGTGTTGTATCCGTCCTAAAACTACTTTATTTTTGCCTAAATTCTGTGCATCTACATACTGAAACAACGCAATGACAATATATTTGTGTTTAAATACTCATCCCAAATTTGATTATTTCTACAACTAAGCCTATTTTTCACCTATGTAAAATGTAAACAGCAAAATATGTAGAATGAGTTGTATTAGAATTGCTGTAATTCTTTAACACAAAATCATTTAGTCCATGGAGTCTGCTTAGCTGATATGAATGAAATATTCATTGATTTTAGAAAGAGAAGGACGATATTTTTCGATGAAGTTTTACGCATATAGTTTAATTACTTGTAGCTCCATGGTCTTAATTTTTAAATAAAATAAATTATTATAGTATTGTGATGAATGACATGAATGGGGGAATTATTTATGAATGAAATGTTGCTTTTATAGAGAGAGCCAGGCGTGTTATTTTTTCTATGACGTCATTTGAATGGATTTCAGTTGTTTTCGATGAAGTTTTCAAATATAATAAATTATCGTAGTATTATGACAATTCTAAAATTATTACCGAGGAATGTATCACATTTTAGAGATGTTTAAACCAGGCAATTTATACTTTAATGCCGTCATTTGAATGAAGTTAATTTTTTTTTATGAAGGTTTAAGGTTTCGAATATAATAAATTAATGTAGTATTGTGATAAGTTTTAAAATATTACCGAGGAATGTATTGCATTTTAGACATGTTTAAATAAAATTGCACTGAAGTTGAAAAGTGTTTCATAATCAATGCTTTAAGCATGATTGATCTTTCTTGTTTTTTAACTCTCATGACCAAAACAACAAATTCCCCAAGTCAGCTACAATACCGCGTTCATTTTAACGAGTCTGAATCATCTTATAAAAGTTATCACGGTCATCGGTTTTGCTGGATGTTTATGAAACTTCGATGAACAGTTCTGCGTGCTCTAAAGCACTTGAAGTGCATTCATTCATTCTATTATAATTGTGATTAATAGTAGTGATGATTATTATTATGCGACATCCTCATTATTTTCAAAATAAAATACCTGTCACGGTAAGTCCTGAAACTCAATATAAAGTATTTTTTAGAATAATCCATTGAAATTAAAATTTTATTTTAGAATGTTCAAAATTTTGTAATAATATATAATAACTTTAGTCAAACTTCTTTGTTTTTATTAATTTAACTAATTTAAGAATATTTTGAAATGTATTTAACTCTCCTTGATATCACATTATCTATTATAAAATTAAGAACTTTTAATCCAACCAAGTCACTTTTACCACATAAATACAAGTAATTCTTGATGCTGGATCTAAGGAAACCTAAACTCCTTGGTTCTCAGCATAATTTCCAGTTTTTAATTTTACCTCTTCCACTTTATACAGTATAAATAAAGTTTGAAGATAACCAGTGACAGTCACATGAAGTTGTCTATTGTAAATAAATAAGAAGTACTTTGTTAGTGATGATTTTGATTTACCATGATTTTGATTTTATAAATTTTTAAGAAGGATATTATTTAACATGAAATAATTATTATGTTGTGTAAATTAAGATAGGAGAAATGATGAAAATACATATCAGAGGATCGATGACACTAGCAGAGATCTTAGACGTAAAGAAAAAGTAACTGATTCTGTGTTGAAAGTAAACTTTTTCTTTTGTAATTACTTTTACTTACCCCTTGTCATTGGTATTGGGATGAGGATATACCAATCACAAGTGAGAATAAGCTCTTTTTAACTGCCAATGTTATTGGATCAATGTAGGAATAGAAACTTGGATAGAAGTAATTTGAAGAAATTAATTATGAGTTGTGAAAGAATAAGTAAGGAAATAAGACAGTTGATAATATAGAGTTATTGAGAAGTAATGAATAAACATATGAAAATAAAGACTTTCTTTTTTGAAGAAAAAATAAGTTGATGATTTAAGTGAGATTTAAAATGTAAATAATGAGAATTTTTATATAAATAAATATTACAGTGTTCATGTAATACGGAATTAAGAGGATAATTATGTAAACAAGGAGTGAGATCGTCAACAAATACTTATTTTATATTCAGTGAAAAATTTAAATATTATTTTATTTTAAAGTGTTATATTTGAAGTGTAATTTATTATTATAATAAGAGAGATAAATCTATTGGTCTTATGGGTTTATCAAATGAATGGCAATAACGAAACCGTTTGGAGTTATTGTCAGGATGCACTAAACTCAGGATCAATACACTCAACATTGTATAAATGTATTATAATTAGTTTAAATAATGGAATTTTGAGTAACTACCTATTTTAATGAGATTTGAACTTATATTTAAACACATAGTAGGTTATTGTATGAAGTACATGTAATTTCATTTAAGTATTTAAAAATCATCTTTAGTCACATATAACCTTGGAATTTATATTTTAATTGTTGAATTTGTTGAAAATTGTTTTATTATTAGGTATTTTATAAATTTATGGAATCCCATCAAGCACATCAACACAAACATAAACACAAACTGCATAACACTGTGAGAAGAGTGAATGGTGTGTGCGAGTTCCCCTGATCAAGGGACTCTCTCTATATATTTTTTGAAACATAAACTAATTCATCACATTTACACAACATAGAAAATAATCATTTATTGAATTATTATCATACTGTGTCGTTTGTTTATTAAATTAATTATGCTTATGGAAAATCTTCATAATGTTGTTATAATATAGGAAACACAGTTCTCAGGTTTGTAAATATTTATATTTTTACTGCTTTTTATATTAGAAATTTTACTTTTGAAATTTTCTTTTGATTTTATATTGAAATGTTATACTTTGTAAAGCCTTGGGCATGGAGTGTGTCTATGCTCAAGCCTTTGTTTTTGGAGGGGGGTATGATACAGAAATTTTAAGCCTTTCCCAATAACGCGCCCTTTTCTTTCATAATTATTATTCCAAATTCCTATTTCATGTCTAGCACATATTGCAACTATATTAAATTATATCCCACGCTACTAATATTAACAAAGTCTGCCAGCACTTCCTCTTTTCCTCAGCCATATCATATATGGTCAGTAATATTAACCACTGTGTAAACTTTCTCATATGAAACTGCATTCTCAATCACATTTTTAAAACCTAAAGAACGCAAAGGCAGTATCTTTCCCATACCACCATATCCCTCTCCCTCGGATGTAACTGTACATTATGTGAACAACCGCAGACTGCAATGAGATTTTGTGAGAGCAAGCAGGTCGATGATCGGGAGCTCGGCCACCCTATGTAACTATATTTGTTTCCAGTATAATATAATCATATAATAAAGGAGATTTTTAGTAATGTGAAATGTCTCTTCCCTAGACTATTTCAGCCAATAGTACAGAAGTCGACAGCAATTGTACCGTGCAGTGGGGAAAATATTAAAAAACTGATTTTGAACCATGGATGAATCTGTGCTAGAATGAAAAAAAACTCTTATCACGAGGATGTGTTGCGCCGGTTATGTGGTCGTACAACCGCAGACTGCATCGAGCTTTTGTGAGAGCAGGTCGATGATCGAGAGTTCGGCCAGCTTATGTAACTATATCTGTTTCCAGTATCTTTTAAAAAAGGAGATTTTTAGTAATGTGAAATGTATTTTCCCTGGATTATTTCAGCCAATATTACATACATATATATTTGTAGGTTAAAAATACTCATTTCTAGCATTCGTAGTTTCAACAAATGCCCTTGCAAGTATGGCTCAAATCGACTTTCTCATACCAGAATCTATTTTTATGTAACTTGTGATTTTTTTTCCTTTTTTTGCAAATTTTGTAAGGAAAATCTGTATTTTCTGTCCAAATGATCCCAATTATAGCATGTAGCCATTCATTTTAAAGGATTTCAAAATTTTTTTGATTAATACCATAATTTGATAATATAACCCCTGGGGGGGGGGGGAGCAATGACGTCAAGAACACAAAAATTTTTTCGCGGCTATTTTTCACTACAACCATTGAAACTGTTGAAGTTTTGTAACCATTGAGCCATAAAAAAAAACTTTTATGCATAATTTTAAATTGTTTGTGATGTATTTATTTTTTTTGAAGGAAAATTTGTGAAAATTCTGCATTGTTGGTGCAAATGATCCCAATTATAGCATGTAGCCATTCATTTTAAAGGATTTCAAAATTTTTTTGATTAATACCATAATTTGATAATATAACTCCTGGGGGGGGGGAGCAATGACGTCAAGAACACAAAAATTTTTTCGCGGCTATTTTCACTACAACCATTGAAACTGTTGAAGTTTTGTAACCATTGAGCCATAAAAAAAAACTTTTATGCATAATTTTAAATTGTTTGTGATGTATTTATTTTTTTTGAAGGAAAATTTGTGAAAATTCTGCATTGTTGGTGCAAATGATCACAATTATAGCATGTAGCCATTCATTTTAAAGGATTTCAAAATTTTTTTGATTAATACCATAATTTGATAATATAACCCCTGGGGGGGGGGGGAGCAATGACGTCAAGAACACAAAAAATTTTTCGCGGCTATTTTTTACTACAACCATTGAAACTGTTGAAGTTTTGTAACCATTGAGCCATAAAAAAAAACTTTTATGCATAATTTTAAATTGTTTGTGATGTATTTATTTTTTTTGAAGGAAAATTTGTGAAAATTCTGCATTGTTGGTGCAAATGATCACAATTATAGCAGGTTACCCTTCAGTTTAAAGGGCTTGAAAATGTTTTTCGATTAATAGTAATCTTGATAATGTACCCCATCGAGGGGGGGGGGGGTAACTTGATGATATCAATGATGTTACGAACACAAAAATTGTATCGCGGTTATTTTTCATTACACTAATTGAGACTGTTGAGTTTCGAGATTATTAAGTCATAAAATAACACTTTTATGTATAATTACGTCAAATTTTGTTCTACGCTGCCATGTTAAAAAATATAAAAGTTCGAAGCTTTCAATCGAATTTGAAAACATTTTATGTAGTTCCAGGTATTTTGTTAACGAAGCCGAATATAACGCTTCGTGAAAATCTATATTTGTGACAGCTATCTTGTACAAAATAAATCAAACAGACAGACGGACATCCTAAAATATCCAAAACGAGTACAGGAATCCTAAAAACATATATTGGTATCACAATCTCGAAAGCGAAAACTATCGTGAGAGCAATGCTTTCTCTATGTTATTCAATAGTATGGAAAAGAAAAATATTACTTTCTAAGGTCGAAAAAATACTGGTAGGAAAATGAGGAAGCGAGACGAATCCATATAAATAAAATTGAAAATCTGTGTGTGTATGTATTTCATCATTACGGAAGAACGGCTGCACAGAATTTCATGAAATTTTGTGTGTAGCCGGAAATAGCCCGATGTCCATGTTTCGAGTTTCTAGGACCAGGTATTGTCGAGTTAATAATGAAAACTGTACCTTCCATAGGGCTTTTACCTCCTCTTTAACTCTATGTTTCCCCCAAACCACATACATTGGAAATCATTGGTTTAAATCATGAAGGTAAATGAAAACTCTATCACCATGATTTATTTTCCACAGGCCTTTACAATGAAAAAAATCTGATGTGGGCAACACATGACTTCCTTATATAATGTAATGAATTTACTACTTTTACAGTAAAAAAAATAGGTTTTTCTTATAGTAGATACTAATATTCTTTCCAACATATTGAATTTTCGACAATTAGTCGTCATTTTCATTGATTTAGCGTCATTTTTATCCATTTGGCGAGATTTTCGTTAATTTGGCAACATTTCAAAAAGTCGCCAAGTTGGCGACATTCCGCCAAATTCGTCGTCAAAATCTCGCCAAGCGTTATGGACGAAGAAACAAGTTATTCTTACAATAGATAAATGACTATTGGCGTTCAAATACAAAAGTATTACTCAAAGTATCTTTTTTCATGAATGGAACGAGTTAGATCCACGAAAATGATGTCACCCAATTTATCGCATGATATTACATATGAAAAGTGAACATGTTTCTCAATAGGAAATATTTTTTATTTATTTTATATGACTTTTTGATAATTTTTTGAAAATTGTGCAATATTTCGAGAACAGTTCATGTTAGCGTTCTAAAGTTTATGTCAATCGTTTTCTAATGAAAAATTACATAAGAAATGTCTATTTGTGTAACTTTATTAGTGGTTTTGATTTTTTGACGATTTTTTCAAAATTTCATTCGAAAATTTATGGGGGGGTTCTGAACATTCGATTGTGTATAAAAACAATAGGCTTCCAGTGTTTACGGATTGTGATTTTTGTACCGAATTTGGTTCGAATCGGTCCATTGGTTCGTCAGTAATCGTCTGCACAGACTCACTGACACACACACACACACACACACACACACACACACACACACACACACACATCACTTCAAAAATGTTTGATTTGTGATCAGGGATGCTTGAAGCGTGCTCTCTCGTCGAAAACTCGAATTCGAATTTTCGACCCCGTCACAATACTTTCCTTATACATTATGTATATAAGGAAAGTAATAGGACGATATCAAAATGATTAGCTATTTAATTATGAACATTTTATGAGGAAGATTCTTTTTTCTATCATGTTGCTCAGCAACGCCGTTAAATCAAATGTGGTTATACAGCAGACGATTTTTTTAATTAACATTTTATTCCGATTTAAATAATAAACAAGAAAGTTCTATCATGCATAAAGCATTGATTATGAAACACTTTCCAACTGCAATGCAATTTTATTTAAACATCTCTAAAATGCGATCATTCAGCGGTTATATTTTTTAACTTATCACAGTACTATAATAATTTATTTTACTTAACTTAAAACCATGGAGGTAAAAGTATTTAACCACATGGTTAAAACTTCATCGAAAAAAGCAATGCTGTAAAAATCGTCTGCTTCTCTATGTAAAATCAATGAATATTTCATTCATATCACTTTTATTCCAGACTCCAGAGCTAAATAATTTTGCGTTAAAGAAATTCAGCAATTTTATACAACTCATCTTACAGCTTGATTTATTTACATCCAGCATACAGTGAAATTAGGCTTCGTTGTAGAAATAATAAAAGTTTGATGATCATTTAAACTAAAAAATATTGCAATTGCGTTGGCGCAGAATATAGATGCACAGTAAATACGCAAAATTAAAGAGGTTTTAGGACGGATGCAACACTAAATATAAATTTAAAAGAACTTTAAAAATCACGATTTTGACACTGGGAAAAAAATATGTAAGCCATATTTTAATTTAAAGTGGGTCACGTGATCTCTTCATATAATATGGGTGTAATTATTATTTAAATTTGTATTTAAAAAACTGCCGAACATATTTTGTTCAAATTCTTTTATATGTTTTATGGGATAATTTGAATATTTCCTAAAATTTTCAAAGCAATTTGTAAATTTTAACTTCGCTTAAATGTTTAAAACATTAGGTCCCATAGGGTTCAATGTATTTCACTTTTTTAACCAGAGTTCAACCCAAAACTAATTGGGTGATATTATTCATTTACATTCCCATATGTCCCACAGACCGACTCAACAACATACTAGAATTTCATTTTGATAAAGTCATTTGTACGGCATTTGTGAGAATGAACAGGCAGACAGAATGGACACAGTCATAAACACTTTTCAACTGTGTTGGAAAGTGTTAAAAATGAATATAAAAATATATCTCATAAAGGAACGGTATTGTATTTTTAACTGAATTATATTAATTACGGACTTCGTGTTTAAAGATTATGGGAATTGTTAATATTTTCAATTTCTTGCATCATTTGTTTTATTTTAGCAAAAAGTTTTCAAACTCATATATTGTGTTTAGCTAATTTAACTTATACATTGAGTTTAGCCAATGAATTCATATACTCTTTTGTTTAGCCAATTGTTGAAACAAAATAAGAGTATTATAGTACGGGTGTATCTTCTATTACGATTTTTGCGTTTACATTTTGGCATATACAAACGGGATCAGAATGTTTTATTCTTCAGATCTGCGAATTCATCTACGAATTTGGCGGGATATAAATAACTTTTCTTAACTGTTGCCAATTTTACGAAAATGCCGTCAAATCGATTAAAATGTTGCTAAATTGATAAAAATGACCCTAAATAAATGAAATTAATTATGTTTTGTTAGGAGAGAGTACTGTAATAATGTTTTGATAGCATTTGTCTGTCAGTCTCGTTCCGCTGGGAGACAAATTTGGCGACTTTTTAAAATGCCGCCAAATTGTTCAGAATTTCGCTAAATCGATAAAAATATCGATAATAGAAATTCATAGAATTATGCTAAATCAATGAAATTTATTGTGTTTTGCTAGAGGATAGTATTGCAATAATGTTTCGGTAGGGCCTTCTGTCAGCCCGATCGTGCTACTTTGAGGGCAAATTTAGCTACATTTTTTTTAAGTCAACAATTTGATCAAATCAACGTCAAATTGACGAAAATATCGCCCAATTGATAAAATGATGCCTGATTAATGAAAATTCAATATTTTGCAAAATTAACTTCAATTTCCTTGATAATTTCAGTCGTTTTTTGTAGGAATTAAAAAACATTTTTTGTAAATTTGTTTTCAGACAGGACCAGGATGTTTTATTCTTCAAATCTGCCTGTGAAGATAATTTTGTATAGCGAGAACAGAGATTCATATACTTACTTCTTTTCAGAAGAAATTTTAATATAATGTTTTGAATAATAATGTCATTTAGAATACAATAGGAAGTTGCACATATACTTGTAAATTCTATGTTTCTTTATATTATATGTTCCTTACGGGTATAAAAGTGAGGGAGGGAGAGAGGGAGGGAGGGAGAAATAGGGACAGAGAGGGAGGAAGGGAGAAAGAGGGTCAGGGAGGGAGGAAGGGAGAAAGAGGGACAGGGAGGGAGAAAGAGGGAGGGAGAGAGAGACGCTAGAAATTAATAAAAAAATGTAATTGTAGAAAATAATACAATGTATAGTATAAAGATGCAACTAATATTTATTGATTAGAGCCAATTTTAATTCCCTGTGTATTTCCATTCACGTGCAGCTGAGTGATCAATTTCGTCTAATTGCTAGATAATTATTTGAGCCTTTCCGAGTTTAATCTATCACGGCGGTATGCGAAATCGACAGCTGTTATACATTTGCCCTAAGGATGGACCTTCTGGCCTATGAAGTCACACATAAATTTGTTTCAAAAGCAGAAATCAAAAGTCCCTCCGTATGTTTGTAGTATTTCAGCAAAATTCTAACTGGTCTTGCATATTTCGGTACATAAGTGACCCTGCAGAAATGAAAGTGATCACGGTCTCAAGCTTAGCCAAAGGGAAAACTGACTTCGGCTAAGAGCAAAAACTAATAAAAAAAGAAATGATGCAACAGGGAAGAGATAACAGGATAGAAACATAACAGGGAAGAAATGATATTACAGGGAAGATCGACATGTACATAGTGGCAAATAATACTAATAGACTATTTGTGGCTTTGAACATTCTTCTAATGACCCTTCAATCGGATCCTCCAATCTGGGAGGAAAAGAAATAATTCCTTTCACCAAAATTGAGGGTCAGTAATATTAAAGTCTTGAAGGATACAGCGAAACATGGTATTTTGCTGATAGTCTTTCAACACAGCGCAAACCAACCAAGAAGTGTAGAAGTATCACTTCCTTCAAGTAGTAAAAAAGCCCGTAAGCAGCACCAACATTCAAATCATCTCACAATTATTAAGGAAATACGATAAAAATTATTTTAATTATTGTACTTTCATTATGCTGTATTATTAGTGGTGTAAATTTACAATACAGATAGACTATAGAAATGTATTCTCCTATGTATTAAAAGCTGATCGTGTGTGTATGTATGTACTGAAATTCCGAAGCCCCTAGTCGGTCAAGTAACGTGTGGTATTATCTAAATGTACGTATTAAACCGAAAATGGTCCCAAAACTTTCGAAACATTTGATAGATTTATAAATATTTGTAAAAACCCTCCAAATTCAAAATATGAAGAAGGATGTGCGGAAAAGCCATCTCCACCTAGAAAAAAGGGCTAGAAACTTGATTTTTGGCTTGAATGGGAAATGGATAAATTTTCAACAGCCTCTAGAAGTCGGATTTTTTGATAGATGTTAACAGATTTTGAAAAAATCTTGAAAAACACCGTAAAATATATTGAGAATAACGTGGCTCGAATTTCCTCTGCAATCGTTAAAAATACCCCAAAACGCACGCAGAAAAATTCGGCTCGAGTTTCATTCGAGGAACGGCTGGCAAAATCATAGACAAGCATCTCGCTCGCGAAACTGGGAATCACAGATGTTTTTGTGCTTTGGTAGTAGGATTTAGAATTCAGAGATCTTAAAGTTTTACAGATAGAGATTTAAATTTTTAAATATAAGATTGTAACAACATTATAAACATTCTTTGAAAAAAAAAAACGTTTCTACGATAATAATTTCTAAAGTTAGCAATTAAAATTTTAATTCTACTTAAATAAGAAATAATTCATTATTGAAACGGCCTTACAAAGACTTTTTGATGTACGGTCTTGCCGTGGGTGGGGTTATAAATCTTAGTTTTTAAAATGTGGGCAGTGAGAGAAGGGAGCGGGGACGGCCAAAAGAAGGGATTCTTTGAGAGGCGGGCCCTTTTTAAAATCGTTTTCTATCTTAGCGACTCTTGCTCCGATTGTGATGCAGTTTTCAGGTTGTATTTTCTGCTCTGCCATGAATCCACTCGACCTGCTCAAGTTAAATTTGGGCCCAATTTTGTTGCTTTCTGACTTTAGTGTCCGCGCGAGAAGCGAGGAGAAGCAGTCAAACTAAGAGGACGGAGAGAGGACTTTTGCGCTCGCTACTCCACGCAGAACTTGTCAAAAATTGATTGCTATAAAAACTGGTTGCTAGTGGTCGCTAGCGGGAAAAGGCCGCTATTCAAAATTTTAAGTTATATTAAAATATCACTCAGTATTTGCCATATTTAATATACTATTTATAATATACATCCCTAAATATTCATCAAAATTTCTGTACCATTTTTTTTATGAAAAAGAATAAAATTAGAGGATACCGTATTGAAGATTATAACAAGGAAGATCAATCGTGCATAAAGCATCGATTATGAAACACTTTCCAACTGCAATGCAATTTTTTAACTGCAATGCGTTTTATCTCTAAAACGCGATACATTTAGCGGTGATATTTTTAAAATGATCACAATATTTACAATAATTTATTATATTTGAAAACTTCATCAAAAACAAATGAACTTTATTCAGATAACGTCATCGAAAAATAAAACGCCTGGCTCTCTATATAAAAGCAGTGAATATTTCATTCATGAACGTTTTTCCATTCCTTTCATTCAATGGCGATATTTATAAAATTATCACAATACTACAATAATTTATGTTACTTAAAAACTTAAACCATGGAGGTAAAAGTACTTTATAACTTCATTTTAAAATCTTCATCGAAAGAGGCAATAGAATCGACTGCTTCTCTATGTAAAATCAACGAATATTTCATTCATATCAGCTATACTGCAGACTCCAGAGCTAAATAAATTTGTATTAAAGCTATTCAGCAATTCTTATACAACTCATCTTACAGTTTGATGTGTTTACATTTCACATAAGTGAAAATTAGGCTTCGTTGTAGAAATAATCAAAGTTTGATGATCATTTAAACTAAAAAATATTGCAATTGCGTTGGCGTAGTAAAAATGTACAGAAAAAAAGCAAAAATAAAGCTATTTTAGGACGAATGCAATATTAAATATAAATTAAAAAGAACTTTAAAAATCATAATTTTGACAAAAGATGAATGCCATATTTTATTTTGAAGTGGGCCACGTGATCTCTTCATATGATATGTGTGCAATTATTATTTTAATTTTTATTAAAACACCATCGATCATATTTTGCTGAAAATATTTTTTATATATTTTATGGGATAATTTGATTATTTCGTAAAATTTTCGAAGCAATTTTTGAATTTTAAATTCGCATAAAAAATGTTTGAAAAATTAGGTCCCATAAGCTTCAATGTAATTCATTTTTTTTCAACCCGGGTTCAATCCAAATCTAATTGGGTAATATTATTCATTTACATTCCCATATATCCCACAGATCGTTTCAAGAACATACTAAAATTTCATTTTGATAAAGTCATTTTTACGGCAGTTATCGTGCGAACAGACAGACAGAATGAACAACGTCATAAACACTTTTCAACTATGTTTTAAAGTGTTAAAAATGATTTTTAAATGTCGTCCTTACACCCTTAATAACTGGGTATTCTAATCCTGTCTATTTATAGGGGAATGCAGACTGGGATAGTACCGTATGTAAAACCGATATTGATATATGTTATGAAAGAATCCATCTTTGCCCGATAACTTTGTTTTTCTCATGATAGAAGGCACAGGTTACAGTTAAGATAGGTGGAAGTATGACTTTTGACTGGCCATTCGAGGAGAAATGTAGTCAGAATCGTTTCAAAGCAAACTGAGGGCGATCATTAGTAAATATAGTAAATCCCATGCTTTCAGTTCTATGGAGGCTAATTAAGCACAGTAATTTAACCCCACCCACAAGAAGAGAATGTGTGTCACCACCCCATCACCAATGAAATTCTACTGGAAAATAGTTGCCGGCTGTATTTGTAACGAACTTAAAATTACGCTGTCCAGAAAAATGATATATGTCTCAAATTAGTTAATAAACGTTCGGTTATAACCGCAAGAGGTGCACGCGAAATGACAGTATAGCGAATTGCAGAAGCTATAGATAGAATTATAATCTCCGCCCAGGGGCCGTACAAAGTACCACATCGGAAAAGAAAGCTGCGATACAGAACGGCGCGAGCATTAAAATAGACAAGCAAGATGGATAGGTCATAGAGAACATGAGCTCAAGGCAAACGTGATGCAGTTTTTGCAGAATTAGCTGACTGCTGAGCCATGCGTGGCATAGTATCGAACAAATTAGGACCGGAAAGGAAATACGAGAGCTGCATACCACCTAACTTAGCTACAATTCCGGGAAATATGGGATATAAAGGTAGGGAAAATAAAGAGACGTATTGAAAAAGAAATTTCAGAAAAAAGTTCAGTGTTTTACGAAAATGCCATCGATCTGATTCACTGATCTGCAGAATTCTCCATGAAACACATTTACCCGGTGACAAATGGAAATATATTGTGATAATTGAATAAGCATGGATCTATTTAAATGACTGTAACAATAAAGCGATTGATTTATTATCACAAAGGAGGGGAAAAAGACCTAAAACATTGGCTCCAAAAATGTAAAAAAAGTTACAGTAAAGGATTCGTGATAACTGCTGGCTTTTCGTATAACGATATAACTTAAGGTTAAGAAAAATCGAGGAATAACCGTCAAAATCAAATCAAGATATTACAAAAAAAAAAAAATAACTTCTTTATTTAAGGAAGAAATACCATCCCTTTATCCACAGAGTCTTAATAGAGAGTAGAACTTTATAAATCTACAATAGTCACACATCAAAATCTACCGCTCACTTTCTTGACAAAATGAGAAAAGATACAGGTATTAAAGCTATACATTTTGCTCATATATTCCTTTAAACCCCTCTCATGCATCACCGATGGATTATTGTGCCTTCGTATTGTTAAAAAGAGAACTTTCTAAACGCAGACCTAAAAGAATGGATGGATCATGGAAATCTGTGACAAGAGGAGTAGAATGAAATACGAGTACCACTCATAACTTCAAGAAAAGCTTTATTATCTGGCAAACAAGATGTAGAATGATAGTTCGGAGGAAATGCCATCAGATAAGAGCATTTAAGGAAAATTGTTATTTCAAACGTTAATTATATTGCTTTAAATTTGTTCTCAAAATGTGTAAAAAGCCTCAGTATTTTGGAAAAATATTTTTTAAATTCATATTTTTCCAAATGTGCTTAAATTTATCTTCGCTTATACTTTTTATTACTTTCCTTATATACATAATGTATAAGGAAAATATTGTGACGGGGTCGAAAATTCGAATTCGAGTTTTCGACGGGAAAGCACGTTTTAAGCACCCCTGATCACGAATCGAACATTTATGAAGTAATGTCAGCGTGTGTGCGAAAGTATATGTGTGAAAGTATGTGTGTGTGTGTGTGTGTGTGAAAGTATGTGTGTGTGTGTCAGTGAGTCTGTGGAGACGATAACTGATGAACGAATGGACCGATTCGAACGAAATTTGGTACAAAAATCACAATCCATAAACACTCGAAGTCTATTGTTTTTATACGCAATCGAATGTTCAAACCTCCCCTAAATTTTCGAGTGAAATTTTGAAAAAATCTTCAAAAAATCAAAACCGCTAATAAAGTTACGCAAATAGACATTTCTTATGTAATTTTTCATTAGAAAACGATTGGCATAAATTTTAGAACGCTAACATGAACAGTTCTCGAAATATTGCACATTTTTAAAAAAATTATCAAAAAGTTATATAAAATAAAAAAACATATTTCCTATTGAGAAACAGGTTCACTTTTCACATGTAATATCATGCGATAAATTGGGTGACATCATTCTCGTGGATCTAGCTCGTTCCATTCATGAAAAAAGATGCTTTAAGTAGTACTTTTGTATTTGAACGCCAATAGCCATTTATCTGCTGTAAGAATAACTTATTTCTCCGTCCATAACGTTTGGCGATATTTTGGCGACGAATTTGGCGGAATGTCGCCGACATGGCGACATTTTTAATTGTTACCAAATTAACAAAAATCTCGCCAAATTGATAAAAATGACGCTAAATCCATGAAAATGACGACTCATTGAAGAAAATTCAATATCTTGGAAAGAATATAAGTATCTACTATAAGAATAACATTTATTTTAACTGTAAAAGTAGTAAATTCATTGCATTATATAAGGAAAGTCATGTGTTGCCCACATCAGATTTTTTTTATAGGGAAATAAAATTTAATGTCTTAATACATTTTTTGAAAGCAACATGAATGCGTTTACAATTTTCACACATTTTAAATAATTATTTCAACAGGGTAAAAAGTGGTCCGAGAGTAACTTTTGCTGCCATTTTAGAGTCTTCATTTTGTTTTACCAAACTTTTACTTTTATACATTGGTTTATAAACGGGACCAAGACGCGTAAGATATGCCTCAGCTTGTACTTTTTATTTTTTACAGGAGAATAAATTGTAATGTTTTAATGAAATATGAAAAAACAAGAAAGATCAATCATGCTTAAAGCATTGATTATGAAACACTTTCCAACTTCAATGCAATTTTATTTAAAAAAGTCGAAAATGCAATACATTCCTCGGTAATATTTTAAAACTTATCACGATACTACATTGATTTATTATATTTGAAAACTTAAACCTTCATTGAAAAAAATGAACTTCATTCAAAAGACGGCATTGAAATATAAATTGCGTGGTTTAAATATCTCTAAAATGCAATACATTCCACGGTAATATTTTTAAATCTATCATAATACTACGATAATTTATTATATTTGAAAACTTCATCGAAAACAACTGAAATTAATTCAAATGACGTCATAGAAAAAATAACACGCCTGGATCTCTCTATAAAAGCAGCATTTCATTCATAACTTTCTCCATTTCATTCATCACAATACTATAATAATTTATTTTATTTAAAAACTAGCCGCCTTTGGCGACCAGCCTGTTCGCTACCCTTGAAAATTCTGACCGTGGCAAACTCGTTGGCGCGACCTACCAGAAAGGTGTAAGGTAACTGCTTGGAAGGCCAGGAAGTGCCACACAATTTAGACCGGAACCCAATGGGGGAGGCATCCAAAGAGACCGTACCCTCCTTCCCCTACCACAAACCTCTCGGAAGGACTTGCAGTCCCACACGTTTAACGTGATCGTACTCCGCGTGAACACGGCTGCAGTTTTGGCAATGGCGGGAATCGAACCCGGGCCTACCGAGTGAAATTCCCGCGCGCTAACCACTGGGCTACCGTGCCATCCGCGACAATCTCCATAACTTTATTTTTATTCGGCAATTTTGGGAATCGAACCCGGGCCTACCAAGTGCAAATCCCGCGCACTAACCACTGGGGTACTTCACCCTCCGCGATATTCTTCATAACTTTCTTTTTATTCACCCAATTTAGACCGGAACCAAGTGGGAGAAGCATCCACAGGGACCGTACCCTTCTTCCCCTACCACCAACCTCTCGGAAGGACTTACAGACCCACATGTTTAACGTGATCGTACTCCGCGTAAACACGGCGGCAATTTTGGGAATCGAACCCGGGCCTACTGAGTGCAATTCCCGCGCGCTAACCACTGGGCTTCTTCGCCCCCAGCGACTATCTCCATAACATTCTTTTTATTTACCCAATTTAGAACGGAACCCAGTGGGAGAGGCATCCACAGGGACCGTACCCTCCTTCCCCTACCACCAACCTCTCGGAAGGACTTCCGGACCCACATGTTTATCGTGATCGTACTCCGCGTGAACACGGCGGCAGTTTTGGAAGTGGCGGGAGTCGAACCCGGGCCTACCGAGTGCAATTCCTGAGCGCTAACCACTGGGCTGCCTCGCCCTCCGCAACTTTCTTTATATTCACCCAATTTAGACGGGAACCCTGTGAGGGAGGCATCCACAGGGACCGTACCCTTCTTCCCCTACCACCAACCTCTCGGAAGGATTTCCGGACCCACATGTTTATCGTGATCGTACTCCGCGTGAACACGGTGGCAGTTTTGGAAGTGGCGGGAATCGAACCCGGGCCTACCGAGTGCAATTCCTGAGCGCTAACCACTGGGCTGCCTCGCCCTCCGCAACTTTCTTTATATTCACCCAATTTAGACGGGAACCCTGTGAGGGAGGCATCCACAGGGACCGTACCCTCCTTCCCCTACCACCAACTTCTCGGAAGGACTCACGGACCCACATGTTTAACGTGATCGTACTCCGCGTAAACACGGCGGCAATTTTGGGAATCGAACCCGGGCCTACTGAGTGCAATTCCTGAGCGCTAACCACTGGGCTGCCTCGCCCTCCGCAACTTTCTTTATATTCACCCAATTTAGACGGGAACCCTGTGAAGGAGGCATCCACAGGGACCGTACCCTCCTTCCCCTACCACCAACCTCTCGGAAGGACTTCCGGACCCACATGTTTATCGTGATCGTACTCCGCGTGAACACGGCGGCAGTTTTGGAAGTGGCGGGAATCGAACCCGGGCCTACCGAGTGCAATTCCTGAGCGCTAACCACTGGGCTGCCTCGCCCTCCGCAACTTTCTTTATATTCACCCAATTTAGACGGGAACCCTGTGAAGGAGGCATCCACAGGGACCGTACCCTCCTTCCCCTACCACCAACCTCTCGGAAGGACTTCCGGACCCACATGTTTATCGTGATCGTACTCCGCGTGAACACGGCGGCAGTTTTGGAAGTGGCGGGAATCGAACACGGGCCTACCGAGTGCAATTCCTGAGCGCTAACCACTGGGCTGCCTCGCCCTCCGCAACTTTCTTTATATTCACCCAATTTAGACGGGAACCCTGTGAAGGAGGCATCCACAGGGACCGTACCCTCCTTCCCCTACCACCAACCTCTCGGAAGGACTTACGGGCCCACATGTTTAACGTGATCGTATTCCGCGTGAACACTTCGGCAGTTTTGGCAGTGGCGGGAATCGTACCCGGGCCTACCGCTAACTTCCCGCGCGCTAATTTACAATTTAAAATGACCATATGCTCTCTAAGCTCTTAATTCCATCATCCTCATTCCATTGTTCCATCATTTAAAATATCCATAAAATTTAAATATCCATCGTTCCATCATTTAAAATATCCATAAAATTAAAATATCCATCGTTCCATCATTTAAAATATCCATAAAATTAAAATATCCATTTAAAAAATCCATATCGTTCCATCATTTAAAATATAAATATAATAATTTCTACAGTGCATATGTTAAGCTCTTATTTCATTTAAAATCGGAAGCGCGGGAAACGGAAAGTAAAAACTAATTCGGTTTCTTATTGTCCCACCCATCGAGGTAAACTCGTTGGTCCCACCCATCACTATGCATATACAGAACTAAGGCTCCTCTATATACGAGCTGACTTATCAAGCATATTGAAGCCCACCGTAGCTGGAAGCGCAATCCATTAGCATTAGCTCTATTCGTATTTTCACTTTAGGAAGTATAAATGAAATAATTATGGGTGGTTGTTTTGCACCGAACTACTCTAATCATTCTAGAAAGGGTTTTTGGCTATTTCGCTTTCCTAGAAACGAAAAAAGAAGAAAACAATGACTAACAAATAATTGGAAACCCGGTACTGGAGCATACTCGTGCGAGCTAAATTCCACAATATTCTAATTGAAACTTTTTTTTTATATAAATAATTTATTTTAAATACTTATTTTATAATCTCTGTAACTGTAATATAGAACCCTATGGGCTTCAATATGCTTGATAAGTCAGCCTGTAGTAGAGGAGCTCTATACAGAACCGTGACGTCACCTCCACCTTGACGTCCCCACCCACCACCTTCCCTGCTTCAGCGGGGGAGAAACGAAGCGGTACGCCGAGCGGAACGCCGAGAAATTTAAAATCATGACGTCTTTAAAATTGCGATCCTGAAGGCAATTTTCATTATTTCTGGACCAGATTAGACTTGTAAGAATGCCAGATATTTCAGCTTTCTAAAAATGTAAATTATTAGTCGAAATTATGAGTACTTTTTACTATGCGAGAATTTAAAAACCAAAAATCGTTTTTTTGAGCCAAAAGTGACTTTTGTTTTAAAATCTTTAAAAAATATTAGAAATCGAAATGGAGATTTGAAATTGATATATTTTTACTCGCAATTGTCTGCTCTTTCCGATGGTGTGAATTGTTTTTTTCTACGACGTCTGGATCGTGGAGAAAAAAGGGCAAAAAAAGGTCGAAATCGCATAAAACATTAAATAAATAAAAAAATAATTAGAATTTGGAAATCGGTTTTCACGTGTCCCCTTCCCTCCCCCCCAGGTCTCCGATTGCCAAATTTCGTAGCTCTCCGACGCGCGGTCGCGAAACGTATAGTGTATAAGACAGACACACACACACACACACACACACACAGACATTGCCTTTTATTATTTACTAGCCGCCTTTGGCGACCAGCCTGTTCGCAACCCTTGAAAATGCTGATCGTGGCAAATTCCAACCGTGGCAAACTCGTTGGCGCGACCTACCATAAAGGTGTAAGGTAACTGGTTGGACGGCCAGGATGTGCCACCCAATTTAGACCGGAACCCAGTGGGGGAGGCATCCACAGGGAACGTACCCTCCTTCCCCTACCACCAACCTCTCGGAAAAACATACGTACCCATATGTTTAACGTGATCGTACTCCGCGTGAACATGGCTGCAGTTTTGGCAGTGGCGGGAATCGAACCCGGGCCTACCGAGTGAAATTCCCGCGCGCTAACCACTGGGGTACTTCGCCCTCCGCGACATTTTCCATAGCTTTCTTTTTATTCACCGAATTTAGATGGGAACCCAGTGGGAGAGGCAGCCACGGGGACCGTACCCTCCTTCCCCAACCACCAACCTCTCGGAAGGACTTACAGACCCACATGTTTACTCCGCGTGAACACGGCGGCAATTTTGGAAATCGAACCCGGGCCTGCCGCGTGCAATTCCCGCGCGCTAACCACTGGGCTACTTCGCCCTCCGCGACAATCTCCATAACTTTCTTTTTATTCACCCAATTTAGACCGTACCCTCCTTCCCCTACCACCAACCTCTCGGAAGGACTCACGAACCCACATGTTTAACGTGATCGTACTCTGCGTGAACGTAGCGTAAGTTTTGGCAGTGGCGGGAATCGAACCCGGGCCTACTGAGTGAAATTCCCGCGCGCTAACCACTGGGCTGCCGCGCCCTCCGCGACAATCTCCATAACTTTCTATATATTCACCCAATTTAGACGGGAACCCAGTGGGGGAGGCATCCACAGGGGCCGTATCCTCCTTCCCCTACCACCAACCTCTCGGAAGAACTTACGGACCCACATATTTAACGTGATCGTATTCCACGTAAACACGGCGGCAGTTTTGGCAGTGGCGGGAATTGAACCCGGGCCTACCGCTAACTTCCCGCGCGCTAATTTGCAATTTAAAATGACCATATGCTTAATTCCGTCATCCTCATTCCATTGTTTCATTGCTCCATCATTTAAAATATTCATAAAATTAAAATATCCATTTAAAAAAATCCAAAAGTTAAACTATACATTTAAAAAATCCATATCGTTCCATCATTTAAAATATAAATATAATAATTTATATGGAGTAAATGAGCTCTATTCAGAACCGTGACGTCACCTCCACCTTGACGTCCCCACCCACCACCTTCCCTCCTTCTGCGGGGGAGAAACGCCGGTTAAGAAGCGGAACGCTGAGAAATTGAAATTCGGAAACTTTTAAAATCCCGATCCTGTGGGCAATACGGAATATTTCCTGACCAGATTGGACTTGTAAGAATGCCAGATGTTTGACCTTTCTAAAAATGTAAATTATGAGTCGAAATTATGAGTACTTTTTACTATGCGAGAATTTAAAAACCAAAAATCGTTTTTTTGAGCCAAAAGTGACTTTTGTTTTAAAATCATAAAAAAATATTAGAATTTGTCCCTGAGATTTGAAATTGATATATTTTTACTCGAAATTCTCTGCTCTTTCCGATGGTGTGATTTGTTTTTTTCAACGATGTCTGGATCGTGGAGAAAAAAGGGCAAAAATGTCAAAAAACGGTCGAAATCGCATAAAACATTAAATAACAGAAAAAATAATTAAAATTTTAAAAATCGGTTTTCACGTGTCCCCTTCCCACCCCCCAGGGTCTCCGATTGCCAAATTTCATAGCTCTCCAACGCGCGGTCGCGAAACGTATAGTGTATAAGACAGACAGACAGACGCACAGACACACAGACATTGCCTTTTATTATATAGAAGATTAAGACCATGGAGCTACAATTCATAAACTATATGCTTAAAACTTCATCGAAAAATATCGTCCTTCTGTTTATAAAATCAATTAATATTTCATTCATATCAGCCATGCAGACTCCATGGACTGAATTATTTTGTGTTAAAGAAATACAGTAATTCTAATACAACTCATTCTATATATTTTGCTGTTTACATTTTACATAGGTGAAAAATAGGCTTAATTGTAGAAATAATCAAATTTGAATGAGAATTTAAACTCAAATATATTGTCATTGTGTTGTTTTAGTATGTAGATGCACAGAATTTAAGCAGAAATAAAGTAGTTTTAGGCTGGATACAACACTCAATATGAATTAAAAAGAACTTTAAAAAATCACGAATTTGAAACAAGATGGATGCCATATCTCATTTTGAAGTGGGTCATGTGATCGTTTCATATCATGGTCACGTGATCGTTTCATATAAGATGTGTAATTATTATTTTAATTTTTATTTAAAAAACTACTGAATATATTTAGCTGAATTTTTTTTTATGTATTTTATGGAACAATTTGACTATTACCTAAAATTTTCGAAGCAATTTGTGAATTTTAAATCCGCTTAAAAAATGTTAGAAAAATTAGGTCCCATAGGGCTCAATGTATTTCATTTTTTCAACCCGGGTTCAATCCAAAACTAATTGTGTGATATTATTCATTTATATTCCCATAGGTCCTACAGACCGTCTGAACAACATACTAAAATTTCATTTTGATTAAGTCATTTTTACGGCAGTTATCGTGCTAACGGACAGACAGACAGACAGACAGACAGACAGACAGACAGAATGAACAAAGTCATAAACACTTTTCAACTTTGTTGTAAAGTGTTAAAAAAGTAATATGAACGCGCTTAGAATGTTCAAATATTTCACATCACGAGTAGCGTTATATCTGCTAGTAGTTTTATAATTCGAAATTTCCTTAGCAGGCATTTTCCCGGACAGTACGAATCCAAATGATTCGCAAATACGGACACACACCAATATCAGGACAGCTGCAGGCGTAAGATTTCAAAGCCGATTACTTCATTGATTCTACTTAATGCTACCGGTGGCAAAGATTTTAAAGTCAGAAGATAATTTAGTTTTCGGACGGCAGATGTTTCAAAACATGCAACATACAAAACGAGTCTTAATGGATATCTGAAACCTGGCAGGAGCGACGGTATGAAGTATCTTCGGTGCTACAAATGCCGTTTTAAAAACGATTTGGAATTTTGTTAAAAAAAAAAACACAATTCGAGCGCAAGATCAACGAAACGTGACACCATTCGGGTTAACCATTAGATGGACTGAAATGTCTGTGTGATGTACGTATCCAATCCAACTCAAAAATTATCGGCCCGAGTTTTGTACAATTGGGTAGTCAGGTAAGTCATGCGCTATCCTGGTGTTGATTCGGTTTTGTACGAATCAGAAAAATAAAACTGGCTCTTTAAAAAAATGTGAAAGGGACAAACTAAATTTAAATTGGTTAACCTTCCCAATATCAACTTTTCTTGTTTGTTTCATTAAGTATCATTGGTATATAAGAGACTCCGCAGCTATTATTGTTATTTATTGCTACAGTCCCAAGACAAAATAAAAAAAATCTGATGTGGGCAACATATGACTTTCCTTATATAATGTAATGAATTTACTACTTTTACAGTAAAATAAATAGATTTTTCTTATAGTAGATACTAGTGTTATTTCCAAGATATTGAATTTTCGACGATTAGTCGTCATTTTCATTGATTTAGCGTCATTTTTATCCATTTGGCGAGATTTTCTTTAATTTGGCAACATTTCAAAAAGTCGCCAAGTTGGCGACATTCCACCAAATTCGTCGCCAAAATCTCACCAAGCGTTATGGACGAAGAAATAAGTTATTCTTACAGCAGATAAATGACTATTGGCGTTCAAATACAAAAGTATTACTCAAAGTATCCTTTTTCAAGAATGGAACGAGCTAGATCCACGAGAATGATGTCATCCAACTTATCGCATGGTATTACATATGAAAAGTGAACATGTTTCTCAAGAGAAAGTATTTTTCTTTTTTATTTTATATGACTTTTTGATCATTTTTTTTAAAAATGTGCAATATCTCGAAAACGGTTCATGTTAGCGTTCTAAAATTTACGTCAATCGTTTTCTAATGAAAAATTACATAAGAAATGTTTATTAGCGTAACTTTATTAGTGGTTTTGATTTTTTGACGATTTTTTCAAAATTTCATTCGAAAATTTATGGGGGTCTGAACATTCGATTGCGTATAAAAACAATAAGCTTCCAGTGTTGACGGATTCTGATTTTTGTACCAAATTTGGTTCGAATCGGTCCATTCGTTCGTCTGTTATCGTCTCCACAGACTCACTGACAAAAACACACACACACACACACATCACTTCAAAAATGCTTGATTCGTGATCAGGGATGCTTGAAACGTGCTCTCCCGTCGAAAATTCGAAAATTCCCCGTCACAATACTTTCCTTATACATTATGTATATAAGGAAAGTAATTATAACTTACATATAAAATAATAAATGTATGAATTAAGTCGATTTTTGTATGAAGCCAATTTTTCTTCTACAATTGGGTTGCGAAACGATTTGTGGTCAACAGCGACCCTAATTATGAGGATTAAGCAAATTGTAATTTTTTTATACTGTCGCGAACGTTTTGGTATACTCGACAGAGAAGACAAAGTTTTGAAATCAAACACATTTATTAAACATGAAATAACAAGGCAGTTGATCGAAAACAGTGGAGTACAAGCATTTCTCGCAATAACTCAGAGTTACACTCGGTAGGGTGACCATTAAGAACACCCCTGGAGGAAGAGGAACCAAGAGAATACACATATTTTCTGATACATAAAATAAACACAATATTCCTCATATTATACTTGACATTTATATATCACATTTGTATACTTTGAACATATACGACATTTTCATATAACATCATCAATGACTTGATACTCACGAGGATTTGACAATTAACACTCTATTCGTTAGGTGGAAGACTAAATATATATAAAACTTTACCTCGTCTCTTTTAAATATAACATTTACAATTCTGTACCATGGGAAAGGATATCAGGATGGACTCTCGGCATAAACTCATCGAGATTCTTGCGCAGAACAAAATCCATAATGGTCGGGAAACTTGACTACACAACATCATGCTGGCGGAATTCGACATCTTGGTTGGTTACGGAGATTGGTTGATTCGTACCTTAGGACACAAGGAGGAGTCAGGCAAATACAAATCGCTGTAAAATGAGCTTTCCCTCTAGCCCTATTAGCGATTCAAGCCGACCAGTGAAAGAACCATTTTCTCTTTTCACAAGACTCATTATTCCATTACTACCAGGCTGATTCATTTAAAACACGAGTGACTCATCTCTGAACCGAGCCAAACGACTCTACGCACAACTTGTCGAACTATGTTACATATTTTAATCACATCCTTCCACTTTCAAAATTAATCCACCTTTTCTTAAAATTCGCGATCATACGCGAATCAAACACACACGTCTACATTTTTCCACGACTCCTTCCACACTGCTTCCAAAATCCTTTTTCAAACGCGCGCGTGCGCAAAACCTGCAAGTTCCCAACTAGCGACTGAGAAGCGAAAATACAAAACTATTACTATTTTTCTGGAACATAAACACTTTTGCGATTTTAGAGTTCACTTCCCTTAAAAGTCAATGTAATTGAAAACATGTAGAAAAGACATTTACATTTCGAAATTGACACTTTCAATCACACAGAAATAAAACAATACTTTAATATACAATTTTAACACAGAGGTGTGAAAGCCTTATCACAATACCATTTTTATGAAAGTTAAGGAAATTGTTGAAGAATCGTTGAAGTTCTCGCAATACTCGAAGAAATTGTTGAAGATCTTCCAATTTTTGGAATATGTGTTTACACGATGCAAATAAGCTCACCCCATTTCATTTGCATCGCTCAATTTGTTCGTATTATGTGTGCGCAAGAGACAAACGGACGATAAACTAAAAAATATATATATTATTCATATTCTAAGGCGCTCAAGTCCTGTAAATCAGTCAAAATCCAAGAGTTAGATTATTTGGCCCCATAATAAAATACTTTCTTTTATCACATGGTTGAGAAAATAATAACACGAACTCTTCTGGGAAAATCTAAATTAAGACACAATCATAATGGAGAATTACGAGCAACCGGCTATCATTATTACAAAGCTATACATAGAACGGAGATTTGAATAAATAGGACTTGAGTGGACTAGAGGGTTACAAAATAACATTTCCTGCATGTTCGGTATTTCAATGGCACTATATAGTTACATGGTTGGCATCCAATAGCATAACGGAATTCAGACGTTTACAGAGTCAGTTTTACTTTCCTTATATACATAATGTATAAGGAAAGTATTGTGACGGGGTCGAAAATTCGAAATCGAGTTTTCGACGGGAGAGCACGTTTCAAGCATCCCTGATCACGAATCAAACATTTTTGAAGTGATGTCTGTGTGTGTGTATGTATGTGTGTGTGTGTGTGTGTGTGTGAAAGTATGTGTGTGCGTGTGTGTGTCAGTGAGTCTGTGGCGACGATAACTGACGAACGAATAGACCGATTCGAACCAAATTTGATACAAAAATCACAATCCGTAAACACTGGAAGCCTATTGTTTTCATACGTGATCGAATGTTCAGAACCCCCTAAATTTTCGAATGAAATTTTGAAAAAATCGTCAAAAAATCAAACCCGCTAATAAAGTTACGCAAATAGACATTTCTTATGTAATTTTTCATTAGAAAACGATTGGCATAAATTTTAGAACGCTAACATGAACCGTTCTCGAGATATTGTACATTTTTCAAAAAAAATTATGAAAAAGTCACATAAAAAAAAAAATTCCTATTGAGAAACATGTTCACTTTTCATATGTAATACCATGCGATAAATTGAGTGACATCATTCTCGTGGATCTAGCTCGTTCCATTCATGAAAAAATATACTTTGAATAATACTTTTGTATTAGAACGCCAATAGTCATTTATCTGCTGTAAGAATAACTTTTTTCTTAGTGCATAACGCTTGGCGAGATTTTGGCGACGAATTTGGCGGAATGTCGCCAACTAGGCGACTTTTTTGAAATGTTGCCAAATTAACGAAAATCTCGCCAAATGGATAAAAATGACGCTAAATCAATGAAATGACGACTAATTGTCGAAAATTCAATATCTTGGAAAAAATATTAGTATCTACTATAAGAAAAACCTATTTATTTTACTGTAAAAGTGGTAAATTCATTACGTTATATAAGGAAAGTCATGTGTTGCCCACATCAGATTTTTTTTTAAATGTCCAAGTTAAAAAATGTTTCATAATAATGAGAGTGAAGAGTTTTAACTCGGGAGTTACCCACAAGTGTTCATCGCGAGACCCTTGTGCTTTGAGCAAATCTCTTATCTTAGAAATCAAGATGTAGAATGGCAGCTTAGAGAAAGGGCTATCAGATGGAACATTTAAGAAATAAATATTGTTACTTCAAACCTTAATTATATTGCTCTTCAATTTGTTCTAAAAATGCGTAAACAGTATCTGTAGTAGGGATGTAGAAATAGCAAGGTGTGCTAGGTTTTCAACGTCCACGGAATAGCCAACAGGGGCAAAAGACAGCAACCTTTTTGGAGAAGAAGAAATCTCCGAACTGTTAAAAAGGTTTCAACTTAATGGGAGGGAAATGCTATGTTTAAAGAATTTTCAAAATCATTAGACTCAATGTCTATAAAGCTCTTTCAACTTAAAAACACAATACACATAATTTCAGTATCATCAAGTGAGTGCGAGAGGCGTTTTCAGTGATAAGCATGACTGTACCACCAGGCATATTTTATGAAGACACCATAAAAACCTCATGTTCGTCAGGATTGTTGGATTCTCCCCTCCCCCCTCCCCTTAACTAGTTTTGGTCCCCCCAAATTATGTGAGGTCATGGTTACTTCATGGACGACACTGTGCCATAGACACCAGGAGCAAGGCAAGACAGAGAGATAAATCAGCAGAAAAAATGACCAAATTGTGGAAAATGATTTGATAAACAGTTTATCAAGTTTAAACAGTTATTCAGTTTATATCTAAACTGAACAGACCTGTGGCTGGCTGGTAGAATAGTAATTATTGTAATTAATATAACTAATGTAACTTGCAATTATTGTAACTAATGTTTTTACATTTTTGTAATTTTCATGAGGCTATAAGTTATTAAAATCAATAAAGATCCCCCCCCCCCGTATAAACCTTAATCTTATATGTCATCATAAGTATAAAAAAGTTAAGTATAAAAAAGTGAGTTTTGTCCAGTAATGGGGCATTTTAGAAGTTAAAGATGAATATTTCAGAAGAAAAAGAAATATATGTGCCCATATTTCTGCATGATACAGAAATGTGATAATCTTACTATTTCGTAAGTGGCAGAGTATGAAAAAAATAAATCACGAATATTTCAATGTATTAAAAATAAATAAATAAATATAAAGTAATTATGTTATGGATTCAGTTCAAACATCGTTGGAAAGAACCTTCTTAGATCTTACCGATGATGTCAAGATGCAAATTCTGTGATAATGTTTTCGATCACTAAGGCACTGTTCTGTGTAAATATCGCTCAAAAACGTGCTCCAACATAAAATAACTAAAACACCAGTTCAAATTAAAAAAAAAAAAAGGCAGAGCATGTTGTACAGGGAGCTCAACTAACCCGATACCGAATTTTGTGGCTGTCCGAAGCTTAGATTTTTCCGCTACAGTCGGCTAAGACCGACAGACAGAAAGACAGACAACTTATTTTATTATCTAAGATAATGGCGTGAGTAACTCATACTGGAGAAAACACCCGCCGCAGCCATAAAAATAAGTTTCTACAACTTTTTTACTATACACATGTAACTAACTGTACGTACAACCACCTGATGCATCAAAACTCGCCAGGGATTTTCAATTGTTTTACCTGTATCATCTGATTTAGTGGATAGTTGGGTCGAAACATTGTAGTTCGAGTCCCTTGGCGACCATTTCGAGCAACGAAAGCGTGCAGAAACAGAAACAGCGCCGCAATAACGTGATCTTTTAAATACCGAATAAATATTTCTCGTTTTAGGATCTTTGATCAGTCAGGAACTGGAGCGGAAAATGTCTGAAAAGCAAGTCAGATCATTCTCCGCCATTTCTTTGCTTTGTTTCAATTTTTTTCCCCTTTACGTTTATACGAAAACTAAACTGAAAACTTAACGCGTTCTTTGAACACTTAATCCTTAAATAATCTGGTGCGTGTTTTAACATGTTAAAAAAATATTTTTACGCGCGTTTAATGACTATTAACATTTAGAAATTTTAAAATAATTAAAATACACTTCATACACTTAAACTTTCAATTGTTTTTTAATACATATCCAAGACGGGTTTTTCTAATACGTACCCGTATTTTGAGATTTGATCAGTTTTATAATTCTTTCACAAAATCACTAAAATGGATGAGCTTTTGGTTCTTTGTTATTAACAACGTATATCTACCCAATACTTAAATTTAATAATACATTTTCAAAACAAATATGACAGTTTATTAAATATGTCATATTTGTTCAAAAGTTATACGTCAGTAGCGTTACAGACATAAGTGAGATAGCTGTTTAGTTATAAACTATTAATTAAAGACAACCAACACAGGTTTGAAAAGTCATTTAATAAAACACCTTTATTCGACGTACATAAAATTACAAAGTCAAAGTGCTTTCGGGCATCACCATGTCCTTCATTAGTGGCGATCGCCACTGATGAAGGGCATGGTGATGTGCGAATCGCCACTGATGAAGGGCACGATAATGCTCGAAAACGCTTTGGCTTTGTAAATTTATATACGTTGAGGAAAGGAGTTTTATTAAATGACTTTTTAAACCTATGTTGGTTGTATTTAATTTAATAGTTTATTAAAGTTGACGTATAATCCTTTCTATTTATCGTTTAAGAAAGAGCAACATTTTCAGAACATGCAAGTTATAGAGAGAAAGATTAAAAGTTAAAGAGAAAGATTAAAAATTAAACAAGCAAAGAGAAACAAAATGATCGAAAGAGACGACTTAGTAGCTCTTCGTCACCTGATAATACCTCTCGTTGGCCAATGCAACTTTTGTTTCAGACACGTAAACCATGGTAAGCGGGAAGAAATAAGCATTACCGTAGAATGAAAATAAGCTCAATGACTGCGAATTTTTTTTGGCAATCTCTGTTAAACTTTTCTAAATGACTATACTTCTCCTGGCATGCATGATCCCTCAAGAATTAACCCTTTTTACCAATTGTAAACTCCAAGTTGCAAATTTTTTACTAAATATTTAATCTATTTTCTGACTGGTCACTGCCCATTTCTTGATTACCTACACTATTTTAAAATTAAATCTACTTAATTGCATCTGCAACTAATATGGAGATGTTGATCACTATGTTTTACTTGTCCTCATTCAAAAGCATTTCATTTAACGAAGCCTATATTGTAAATAAACCGCTATGGTTTTCTAACATCTGCAAAAATAAAAATTCTATTGATAGGATTAAAACCTGTATTCTTGTTGCAAAAGATATCTCAGATAGTGTTTATTAATTTGTTTATGAGCAGCTTATGCTCTCAATGTTGTTCTGATCAATCAATAATTGTTTCACTATCTAAGCTGTTCCATTCTGTCTTTGTGTTTTCATTTTTTATTAACATGCATTTTCTTTTGTGTCTTTGTTCAGACATTTTTTAGTTTAGGTTTTTTCTTTCTACTCTTGTTTCATTGACTAATACGTATTGTATTTCTATGTATATTTTCTTTATCTCGTTTATGTGTTTTCTGTATTGTTTTTTTTCCTGACCGTCCCTTGTAACTGCTCTATACCCTTTGGGTGAACTGGACGGTCTGGGTAATAAAAAGAAATAATAGAAAACAAAAACAAAAAATGACTGTGAATGGCCGATGGCCAGTAAGCACAGACAGCCACAAGTAACTGCACAGACAGCCACAAGTAACTTGTTAACGTAACTCCTTAAATATCGACATTCCAATATTACAGTATTATTAGTTTGTAACAACACTTTCTCAATAGTGTAGATAGACTGATCCTTTAGGGAAATAACCAAAGCACTCAAGAGATTCGCAGAAATATTAAATAGTGGTACCACATCTTAGTATTTTAGTTTTGTTACGATGTCTCTAAAAACCTTAATTTTGTTATGATGCCTTTGAAAAAACCTTAATGTTACGCGATGCCTTTGAAAATCTTTAATGTTACGATGCCTTTGAAAAACCTTAGTTTTGTTATGATACCTCGCATGCAGCAATGCGTTTATTTGTCTAACAGTTTGTGGCGGGGCTAGCGTCACTCTCTGCTACGAATGCCATCCTCGATTATTCTTTCGGACCCGAAGAATTCTTTTGGCCTAACGGTGTAGCGGATGTCGTATCAACTTTGGAACACCTTATCAATTTCTTGGAATCACCTTATCAATTGGAACACCTTATCAATTTCTTCAATTAATTCCTGTTTCCATAGGCTAACGTGGAATTGTGCGAGTTTGTCCGGAGCCTTGTTTATGCCGTTACTGGTCTCGCGCCGGCGTTCGTCTAGAAAAAACGTGTACTGCAATTTTAATGACGATACGTCACGGATGCAGGTGTTAGTTAGCCAATGAGGACTTGATTAATGAGTGACGTTTGAGCGGTTCAAAGAAAGCTCGAGGCTCTCGATCCTTAACCTGGGAGGTGTGTGAACGTTCGGAGAGCAAGGCGAGATGGAATAATATAGTTTATGTTCGAACGATAATAATTTAAAATGTGTGATTAAATTTAGGTATGGAGAAAAATAGGAAGTTAATGAAGGGTAAAGATCCCTCCTTTTATTCACGGAACTAACACCACTAAATACTATTGCCTGCAAGTTTCGATTCATCATGTTCCGATAGCAGGCAGAATACGGAATGGAGCTTCGGCACGGGTTGACAACTCTGTTGCCTGATGAACTAATTTCGACTCCGAGAATTATAGTGCTGGAAATTTAAATTGACAGTTGTCGTCTTGGCCATCCTGGGCCCATCCAGTGTTCGAGAATGTTTAGAATGTTTATCCCGATCTCCCCTCGACTTGGACTGGAACAAGTAGTATTTGAAGTATTCCTTAACGGTGAGTACAATTTCTTAATTTTATTATGAACTAGCAGCATACCCGTTCTTCGTACGGAGTATATAATATAAAGAAACTTAAAATTCTCAATCATGTGCAAATTCTTATAAAATGACATTTTTAATCAAAATATTCTGTTAAAATATTTAATATAATGCTCCTAAAAATAAGTTTTAGAATATCTGTTCTCGCTATACAAAATTATCCTCACGGGCAGTTTTGAAGAATAAAACATCCTGAACCCCTTATGTAAGCGAAATTTACAAAAAAAATATAGAATTGAATCAATATGGGACCCGTACTAATAACATACGCGAATATTAGAAGATATAGCCTGTATTAGTAGATTACGTGTATAAATTGAAAATATCAATAAACTCGTAATCTTTAAATCTGAAGGCAGTCATTTATTCCAATATATCTCAAAATGAAAGTGCTAAAATTATATGGGAAGATATACCCGTACTACTTATAATGCGTAGATTAGAAGATATGTCGGATTATTAGTAAAAGACTAGCCGAATACCCGTTGAAAAATCAACGGTCTCGCAATAAGCAAATCCTGAATAATGTAAATTTTTGAAAAATTCGTGTTTCACATTTATTCGGCAAATCGAATATTTTAGTGTGCAGAAGCCCTCAAAGAAGAAAATATTGGAAAAATTTAAGTTGCGCACGTCGTCCTTTCGAATTATCTACCAGTACACCAAATTAAAGTCTCTATCTCATCCCGAAGCATGCTATTTTATCATCTCCCCTTTCGAAAGTTTTTCTTGGGAGCTTCCCCATAAATGAACATTTTTGAAAAACTCTGTTCGTGCTGTGTTTTTATCAGATGATTGGCCCATATACCAAATATCAAGCCTCTATCACATTTAAAAGCAAAAGTGTCTCATTTATTCCGAAAATCGAGCATATTAGCATGCAACACCCCCTAAAGTAGCAAATATTGGAAATCTGAAATTTGCACACTTTCTTCCTTTCAAAGAATCTACCAGTACACCAAATTTGATGTCTCTATCCTATTGTGGAGCATGTTTTTCTATCACTTCATATTTCGAACGTTTTTACGTTTTTATAAGTTGCACCCCCTTAAATGATCATTTTTGAAAAACCGTAATAATCTTTCTGTGAGTTTTTTTATCAACTGATTAGCCCATATACTAAATTTCAATCTTCTATCACACTCTAAAGGAGGAGTTTTTCAGGTGTTCGTGAAATCGAACATTTTAGTGTGCGGCAATCCCTACAATAGCAAATGTTTGTAAACTGAAATTGAGCACTTTCTTCCTTTCAAACTATATACCCGTATACCAAATTTGAAGTCTCTAACTCATCGCGAACTATACTTTTTCTATCATTTCACCCTTCGAACGTTTTTCTGTGGAGTACCCACCCCCCTTAAATATATATTTTTGAAAAACTCCATTCTTCTTGGGTTTTCTATCAAATGATTCGCCCATATACCAAATATCAAGTCTCTATCACGTTCTAAAAAGGATATTTTTACTTAATTCCGAAAATCGAACATTTTTGTGGGCAACACCCCCTAAAGTATAAAATATTGAAAAACTGATATTGTACACTTTCTTCCTTCCAAACTATCTACCCGTACACCAAATTTCAAATCTCTATCTCATCCCGCAGAATGTTTTCTTATCAATTCACCTTTCGAATGCCTTCCTCTAGAGCACCCCCTTAAACGAACGTTTTTGAAAAACTATATTCGTTTGGGTGTTTTCATCAAATGATTAGTCCATATACCTAATTTCAAGCTTCTAGCAAATTTTAAAGGAGACGTTTCTCATTTATTCGGTAAATCGAACATTTTGGTGTGGGGCACCCCCTTTAAGTACAGAACATATTGGTTATCTGAAATTGCACATTTACTTCCTTTCGAACGATTTACCCATACACCAAATTTCAAGTCTTTATTTCATCGCAAAGCATACTTTCTTATCATTTAACTTTTCGAACGTTTTGGTGTGCGGCACCCCCTAAGGTAGAAAATATTGGAAATCTGAAATTGCACACTTTCTTTCTTTCAAATGATTTACCCATACACCAAATTTGAAGTCTCAATCTCATTGCAAAGTATGCTTTCCCATCATTTCACTATTCGAACGTTTTGGTGTGGGGCACCCCCTCTATAAAGAGTTTTTGAAAAATTCGATTTTTCTAGGGGTTTTTATCGAACGACCGAGCCGTGTACCAAATTGCAAGTCTATATCTATTCGGGAAGTGCCTGAAAAAAACGTGACAGACGGACACTTGGCAATTAGTATATATAGATTACCCGTATTACAATATGAGTCTCAAATATATTTGCTAAAATACAACAGACGACGTAATAAATTGAAAATATTAATAATCCCCTTAATCTTCATACCAGAAGGCCGTACTTGATTCCAATATATATGCCAATACATGTCAAAATATATGCCAATATACCTGTACTACTTATAATACGTAGGTTAGAAGTATACCCGTGCATTCCTAGAAGATTACTCGTACATCGAACAATATGTGAGTGTCAGCAATTTTTGCCGCAATAAAACAATGGCGTAATAACTTAAAAATATCGATAATCTCTGAATCAATAATCCCGCAAAATATCAATAATAATAATAATGTTTAAACCTGAAGACCGTAATTCATATTATCCAGTCAAAAATGAAATGGCAATGAAATTTATTTTATATACATATCTAGAGACCCTCAAAATTCGCGACTCGCGAAATACGCGAAAAATTAAAAAATTCAAATAATGATGGGAAACATGCTTTTAAGTCAAATGGAACATATTTACGTGGGTTTTGACTCGCGAACTACTCGAGAATTTTTGCAAATCTGCCCACATGAACGAATTTTTACTTCTACTCAAGAACTTTAAGAGTATCTGCCGAAAAAAATCGTAAATTTAAGCCTGTGGCTGATCTTTTCTATAGACAGAACGTGATCTCACAGGCAGCAACAGAAGAAAAGCTGAATACTCTATTCACCAAAATACCGACATTGAAGGACATTTTTAGCGACGAAGGGGAATATGCTTACACGGAACTGAAAGAAACTCTGAAGAACAATCCAGATATCTTGGTGGAAGACGCTCTTCAGACAATGCTTGAGCACCATCAATATTTCGTTGATGGTGCACTAGGAGCACTTTGGGTTCCTGTTTCAAACGTAAACTGTGAAAGGTTCTTCTACAAATTTCCCTGTGTTTAAACTGACCGCAGGACAAATCTCAGCTTGACGAACTTTGAACTGCTGACAACATACAATTATGAAAGTCAAAACTGAAATTTTGTATATTTTAGGGAGCTAAATTTAATTGCATTTGGCTATTAATTATAATTATTAAATCGTAGCTATGTATGATTTTCTTGTGTATTGTTTGTGTTTAAAGTGTCGATATATAAAAAATGTGCTTCAGTTTTTAATTCGGATAGCCTCCAGAACCCAGAACCTTTTCAATCAAGAATTTTTCCTATTTACTCAAGAATTTTTGTCTATGTTACTCAAGAAATTAAGGGTATTTCATTCAAGAGTCTTGAGGGTCTCTATACATATCTTCATTATTCAAATCAGAAAAGACTTAATAAAAATCGTCTGCCGCATAAACACATTGGATTTAAGTCCGTTGCTAAGCGACATGATATCATTCGCTTCAAATAAATTGGTGGAATAATATCGTCTAAAAAATACTATCTTTATGAAAAGTTTGGCGACATTTTCGTCAATTTAGCGACATTTTAAAAAATCGCCAAATATATCGCCAAGTGGGACTGTAGAACTGACAGTCCCACATGGCGATAAATTGACGAAATATCATCACAATACTATCCCCTAACAAAACACAATTAATTTCATTTATTTAGCGCAATTTTATCAATTTCAAAATACTTTTATGGATTTGAAAACACTTTTATCAATTTGGTGACATTTTAAAAATTCGCTAAATGTATTACTAAGTAGGAAGGTTAGTCTGACAGATAAATGCTAACGAAACATCATTTCAGCACTCTCTTCTAACAAAACAAAATAAATTTCATTGATTTGCGTCGTTTTTATCAATTTGTCGACGTTTTCGTCAATTTGGCAAAGTTTAAGAAAAGTTGAAAAATTAGCGATATCCCGCCAAATTCGTAGCTCTGAATTTGCAGATCTGAATGAAACAGCCGGATCCCGTTTCTATATACTAAATGAAAACACTACAATTGTATTAGAAGATATACCCGTTCTACTCTTTTTCTGTTTCAACAATCGGCTAAAAGAATTTATTGGCTAAACACAATATATGAGTTTAGTAGCTAAACACAATATAAGCTTGAAAACTCTTTGCCAAAATAAATGAAAGTGATGTACGCAGTCAGCAATTAATATAAATAAAAGAAAAATCAAACCGTTCATTCATAAGATATAATTTTATATCCATTTATTTATTATTCAAATCGAAAAAATAATAATAAAAACATTAACAAACACATTTAATTTAATTGCGTTGCCGACAACATGATATATCCTCATAAAATGTTAAAATTAATTAACGATTTTGATTTCTTAATACTTTTCATTGTTGCGTAAAAGCTTGTGGGAAATAAACCATGGAGATAGATTTTCCATTTAAATTCATGTTTCAAACAATTCATAATTTCATATAGTGACTAATTTGCACAAAAAATCTCCACCAAACTCAGAAATAAAGTTTTATTTCACTTTGACGTTTTAAACAAACGATTTTCATCCTTTCCGTTTGGATAAACCACGGAGTTAGAGAATAGAACCCCCAGGAAAAAGTTCTGTTTTTCATCAATATCTCGTCAACCCCTGGTCTTAAAAATTAGAAACTTGGACTAAATTTATGGGGGGTCATTTCAAAGCTATCCACAAAATATCATTAAATTCGATTTAGCCGTTCTCCCGTGATGATGAGACAAACGAAAATTTCGTTTTTTACTAATATCTCGAGAACCACTGGTTATAAAAACTTAAAACACGGACTTAATTTTAAGTGGGGCGATTTCCAGGCAACCCACAAAATTTCATCAAATTCGGTTCAGCCGTTTTCCCGTGATGATGGGACAAACAGACAGACAGACAGAGACAGATTTTCAATTATATATATATAGAAGACTAGCAGCATACCCGTTCTTCGTACGGAGTATATAATATAAAGAAACTTATAATTCGCAATCATGTGCAAATTCTGTTAAAATATTAAATTTATTGCTCATAGAGAAGTTTAAGAATATCTGTTCTCACTATGCAAAATTATCTTCACGGGCAGATCTGAAGAATAAAACATTCTGGACCCTTTTGTAAGCAAATTTACAAAAAAAAAGGAATTGAATCATTATATGCAACCCCGTACTAATATTGTCGTAGATTAGAAAATATGCCAGTGTGTTAGTAGAAGATTACCCGTATTACAATATGAGTCTCAAAAATATTTGCCAAAATAAAGGAGATGACGTAATAAATTGAAAATATCAATAATCCCCGTAATCTTTTACCAGAAGGTCGTATTGATTCCAATATATGCCAATATATATCAAAATATATGCCAATATACCTGTACTACTTCTATTCTCGTAGATTAGAAGATATAATGCATTTGTAGAAGATTACTCGTACAACGTACTATATATGAGTTTCAACAATTTTCGTCATAATAAAACAATGTCATAATAACTTGAAAATATCAATAATCCCTGAATCAAAAGTCCCCGAAAATATCAATAATAAAAATGTTTAAACCTGAAGACCGTAATTGATATTATCCAGTCAAAAATGCAATCTCAATGAAATTTATTTTATATACATATCTTTATTATTCAAATCGGAAAAGATTTAATATAAAATCGTATGCCGCATAACACATTGGATCCGTTGCTAAGCGACATGATATCATTTGCTTCAAATAAATTGATGGAAATCATATCATCTGAATAATGCGACCTCCATGGAAGGTTTGGCGACATTTTCGTCAATTCAGCGATAACTTAAAAAATCCCCAAATTTATCGCCAAGTGGGACTGTAGAACAGATAGTCCCATTTTGCGACAAATTGACGAAACATCATCACAATACTATCCCCCTAACAAAACACAATTATTTTCATTTATTAAGCGCGATTTTATCAATTCCATGATATTTTTATGGACTCACAAATATTTTTATCAATTTGGTGATATTAAAAAAATTCGTTAAATGTGTTACTAAGTAAGATGGATGGACTGTCCGACAAATGCTACCGAAACATCATTTCAGTACTCTATTCTAAAAAAACAAATCATTGATTTGCGTTATTTTTATAAATTTGGAAACATTTCCGCTAATTTGGTAAAGTTTAAGAAAAGTTACCAAGTTATTTAGAGATATTCCGCTAAACCCGTAGCTCTAAATTTGCAGATCTGAAGAATAAAATATTCTGATCCCTTTTGTATATACTAAATGAAAACACTAAAATTGTATTATAAGATACAGCCGTTCTACACTTTTTCTGCTTCAACAATCGGCTAAATGAATTTATTGGGTAAACACAATATGAGTTTATTAGCTAAACACAATATATGAGCTGGAAACCTCTTTGCTAAAATAAATGATAATGATGTACGCAGTTCGCAATTTATATAATTAAAAGAACAACCAAACCTTTTATTTAAAAATATTTTTTTACATCCATTTATTTATTATTCAAATAGAAAAAATAATAATAAATATTAACAACACATTTAATTTCATTCCGTTGCCGAGCAACATGATATAAGATAGAATCTTCATCATAAAATGCGAAATTAAATAGCCATTTTGATTTCTTTATACTTTTAATCGTTGAGTAAAAACTTGTGAAATATAACCACGGAGGTAGATTTTTCCATTTAAATTCATGTTTCAAACAATTCGTGTTTTCCGATAGTGACTAATTAATGCAAAAATCCTGCACCAAACTCGGAAATAAAGTTTTATTTCATTTCGCCGTTTTAAACAAACGATTTTCATCCTTTCCGTTTGAATAAACCACGGAGTTGGAGAGTATAACTCATAGGAAAAAGTTCCGTTTTTCATTAATATCTCGACAACCCCTGGTCTTAGAAACTCGAAACTTGGACTAAATTTATGGGGGCTATTTTAAGGCTATCCACAAAATTTCATTAAATTCGGTTCAGCCGTTTTTCCGTGATGATGAGACAAACGAAAATTTCGTTTTTTACTAATATCTCGAGAACCACTGGTCGTAGAAACTCAAAACACGGACTAAATTTTAAGTGGGGCTATTTCTAGGCTACCCACCAAATTTCATCAAATTCGGTTCAGCCGCTCTCCCGTGATGATGGGACAAACAGACAGACAGACAGATTTTCAATTTTATTTATATAGATTGTTAATATACTTAATATCAATCCAGTGTTATCATGGAAGGACATGGAATGTTTGTATCTGCTAAATGCTAATTACTTACAATTTAAAATAAATATATTTCCATTTAAGTATTTGTTAGGCTTTCCACTTCTTGTAGAATTATGTGTGCTCTTTCCATTATCTTCGAGTTAAGGCTGACCAACCGATTCTTTGATCGGCCGGGGAAATAGAATCTGGATAAACCACAACGCAAATCAAGATTACAAGTTTGATAATCCAAAAATAAATATCACAAATTAATCTTTAAAGTCTTTTTTACACGGATGATCAGCAAGCTCCAGGTTCTGAGTTCGAACCTATCCCCCACAATTGGGAATCAGCTGCCCCCACAGTTGGTGACCACGGATGAAAAACAAGCACGCAATTTTCTCTCTTTCCAATGATCACCTCTCCCACGAGATGGCAGCACTACAGATGACGCACACTTCCATTCCTCCTCTTTCTCTCTCTCTCCTGGACTATGACTGACGTCACGCAGTCGAACGCTTGAAGTGCGACATGCCTCACAGGCTATTAAAAAGCTTCCGATTGAGTTTTGGCTGGGGACACGGAGGAGTTTTCCGGGCGATCCCCTTCTCATCAAAATTTCAAGTTTCTCACCAAGGAAGGGAGTGTCGAAAGCCCAGACCATCCGACTCGTCCGTAGACATAGAGCAGCTGTTTGGATGGCCGGTCCAAGGAAGGGAGTGTATGGCGTGGCCAGATCTTGCGTTACTCGCTGCTACGAATGACATCCACGATTATTCCTTCAGTTCGAAGTATTCTTTTGGCCTAATGGTATAGCGGAGGATAAGCAAGCACCAGGTTCAGAGTTTCAACATATCCTACATCATCGGGGATCAGCGTTCCCCCACAAATTCAATAGCAGCGTAGAAGATAATCATGTAGCCTTATAAACATAGACCCATGAGGTCAATATCTCCGAAAAAGGTGCAATATTTCGAGAACGATACAAGCAAGGTTATGTAATTAGTGACATTTATTTTCTAATAAAAATGACATTTAATGACAATACGTGTGTAAATCAGTAGTATATTAGAATTTAAATTTTCGATCCTGTTACTATTATTTTCCCTATTATATTTATTTCGCATGCAAGAAAAGTAAAAAAATCTGATGTGCGCCTAACATGACTTTCCCTGCAGATTCAAATTTATTTTTTTTATTTCATTATGCATTAAATTGAGTTTAATTGCAGAAAATAACATGCATACTTTTCTGATATTATATCAAATTTGTCTTTTAAATGCATTTTCGTTTCATTTGGCAACTTAATGCACTTTAAATTCTTCAGCTGCTCAAAATTAAAAAAAACTAAAATATCTCGAGAACGGTCCATCCCACAGTCATGGGGTCAGTCTTATTCGCTTTGTTGTCGAAACTTACCTGAAGAACAAGTACGTAATAATTATATTTCAACCATTTTAGTCATTTATTTTAGATTTTCATTATTGACTTGCCTATAAAACTATATATTTACGGGACATTTTGCAAAAAAGATTCTATAATATTTTTCCGAATCATATAAAAATCTAATCAGTATCAGAATAAGCATCAAGGGACTCAACTACTAAGTTTTAAGAAATTTCATTAAATATTTTTACTTTCCCTTCAATGCATGGTAATGTACAGAGAAAGTATTGGAATCATGCCGAAAATCGCAACTCGAGTTTTCGACGGATCTACACGTTTCGAGACATCTAGAATACGAAAAAACTATTTTTAGCGTGGCGTCTGTGTGTGTGTGCAATGTATGTATCCACTCTAACTCAAAAACTAATGGACCCAATTTCATAAAATTTGGTAGGTAAGTCACTTGGATGTGATTCTGGTGCTGATTAGTTTTTAGTACGATTCGGGATAAGAGAATCCGCCTTTTTTGCGAAATGGCCCGCAAAAATTGCCTGTATCCATTCTAGCTGAAAAACTAATGGACCGAATTTTATAAAATTCGGTAGGTAAGTCGCTTGTGGGTTACCCTGGTGTTGATTAGATTTTGGTACGATTCGGAAAAACCTGCCTTTTTTTTTTGCGAAATGGCCCGCAAAAATCGTCAAAATCTAAAATAAAAACTACGTATGCGTAAATATATACATTAAATGCTTGTTTTATACGTAATTTTTAACGAAGAAACGAATAAGACCAACCCCATTACACTAGAAATAGCCGTTTTCGAGATATTTTATCTTTCCGTATTTTCTCTACGACACCTTTAAAAATATGTCCAGTTATCAAATGAGAACTAAAATTGGATAAAAAGTGAATTAAATTTAATTAAAATAAAGAGAGCGTGGATATAAGTCTCCTGCAGGGAAAGTCATGTGTTGCCCACATCAGATTTTTTTAACTACAGTGAAAAACGTCTTCAGTTCCTATCAAAATTAAAAATTTAAATATGTCGAGAATGTCCATCATAGAGTAATGGGTTTGATTTCATTCTCTTTGTCGTTAAAAATTACGTATAAAACAAGCAAGCAATTGATACATTTTGAGCATTGTAGTCTTTTATATTAGATCGGATAGTTTGTATTTGCGGGCCATTTCGTAAAAAAGATTCGATTATACTGTTCCGGATCGTACCAAAATCTAACTAGCCACAGTATGTATCCACTCTGTATCCCCACAAGCGAGTTATCTACCAAATTTTGTGTAAATTGGTCAATTAGATTGTCCGCTAGAGTAGATATATACGAATTTTGCTGGTTATTTTGTAAAAAAGGCAGATTCCCTTTTCACGAATCGTACCAAAATCTAATCAGCACCAGGGTCGCACACAAGTGACTTGCTTATAAAATGCTTATGAAATTGGGTCCATTCGTTTTTACGTCAGAGTGGATACATACATTGCACAGACAGACCGACACACAGACAGATACACAGACAAACGTCACGCTAAAAGTAGATTTTTCGTGTTCTAGAAGTCACAAAACGTGTAGAACCGTTGAAAACTCGATTTGAGATTTTCCACACGATTCCAATACTTTCACTATACATTGCCATGAATTGCAGGGAAAGTAAAATACTTTCAAAATATTTCGGCAAAGAGTAAGCTTTCATGCTTTCTAGGTTCTATTAACAGATCTTCCTAGCTGAAGAGCTCCTACAGAAGCAAAACACATCAAGCGATGCTGTTCTAGCGCAAGAGGAAGTGGCGTTAAGTCCTCTTTTTTGCGAATGTTTAAAGTGACACTATTTTCGATTGATTCAAGATAAATTAATTATTAACCATTCACAAGTTTTTTTTTTCCAATGACCAGGCATTGACTCTTTCATCTTCGCCTATACATTGGCCAGAACAGTGAACCTCTTAGCCGTCAAAGACGTTGCCCCAGCGCACCAGTAGGGGTGGGAGCATATTGCGTCCAATAACACAAACATCCATGTCTTACGTGGGACTCGAACCCACAACGTGGTAGCCGATCAATCGCTGGAAACTCTCGTCTTGACCGTTCGGCCACCACGTCGACTGACATGAGCCAACAGTACGCTGTGTTCCCAGGTGGTCACCCACCCAAGTACTAACTGCGCCCGATGCTGCTTAACTTCGGTGATCTAACGAGAACCGGTGTTTTCAGCACGGTAGAGCCGTTGGCTTACCATTCACAAATTTATCTATATATATAAAGAATAAAAGTATGTATGTATGTATGATCCAACATCAAGGGAGAACGGCTGAACCGAATTTGATAAAATTTGGTGGGTAGTCTTGAAATAGCCCCACTTAAAATTTAGTCCATGTTTCGAGTTTCTACGACCAGTGGTTCTTGAGATATTAGTGAAAAACGACACTTTCGTTTGTCTCATCATCACGGGAGAAAGGATGAACCGAATTTAATGAAATTTAGTGGGGAGCTTTGAAACAGTGCCCATAAATTTAGTCCAAATTTCGAGTTTATAAGACCAGGGGTTGTCGAAATATTGATGGAAAACGAAAATTTTTCCTAGGAGTTCTACTCTCTAACTCCATAATTCCCAACGAAAAAGGTTGAAAATCGTTGGTTTTAACATGAAAGTCAATTAAATCTCCGAGTTTTGTGCGAGTTTATTAAACGTATTAGTCACTTTTGAAAATCACAGGTTTGAAATATGAACTTAAATGGAAACTCTATCATCACGGTTTATTTTTCACAGGCTTACTCAACAACGAAAAGTATTAAGAAATCAAAATGGTTATTTAATTTTCAGCAATTTATGAGGAAGATTCTTTCTTATATCATCTATATATATAAAGAAGAAAAGTATGTATGTATGTATGATCCAACACCACGGGAGAATGGTTGAACCGAATTCGATGAAATTTGGTGGGTAGCTTTAAATTAGGAACCCATAAATCCAAGTTTCGAGTTTCTAAGACCAGGGGTTGTCGAGATATTAATGGAAAACGAAATTTTCTCTTAGGAGTTCTACTCTCTAACTCCATGATTCCCAACGAAAAAGATTGGAAATAGTTGGTTCAAAACGTGAAAGTCAATTAAATCTCTGAGTTTTGTGGGAGTTTATTGAACGTATTAGTCACTTTTGAAAATCGCAGGTTTAAAATATGAATTTAAATGGAAACTATCACCTTGGTTTATTTCTCACAGGCTTACTCAACAACTAAAAGTATTAAGAAATCACAAGAAAGATCAATCATGCATAAAGCATTGATTATGGAACACTTCACAATTTTAATTTTACTTAAACATCTCTAAAATGCGATATATTCAGCGGTAATATATCACAATACTGCAATAATTAATTATATTTGAAAATTTAAAACTACATCGAAAAAAAAACGAACTTGATTCAAATGACGTACGTCATCGAAATATAAATCGTCTGGCTCTCTGTGTAAAAGCAGTAAATATTCCATTCATACATTTTTATTTCATTCATCACTGTACTACAATAATTTATTCTACTTAAAAACTTAAAACCATGGAGGCTTTCTCTATGTAAAATCAATGAATGTTTCATTCATATCATCCATATTGCAGACTCCTGAGCAAAATACTTTTGAGTTAAAGAAATTCAGCAATTCTTATACAACTCATCTTACAGCCTAATCAGTTTACATTCTCCATAAGTAAAAATTAGGTTTCGTTGTAGAAATAATCAAACTTTGATGATCATTTAAACTCAAATATATTGCAATTGTGTTGTTTCAGAATACAGATGCACAGAAATTAAGCAAAAATAAAGCGGTTTTAGGACGGGTACAAGTCTAAATTTAAATTAAAAAAACTTTAAAAATCACAATTTTGACACAATATGGATGGTATTGATTATTTAAACTCAAATATATTGTAATTGTGATGTTTCAGAATGCAGATGCACAGAAATTAAGCAAAAATAAAGCGGTTTTAGGACGGATAAGGCACTCAATATAAATTAAAAATAATTTTAAAAATCACGATTTCGACACAAGATGGATGCCCTATTTTATTTTAAAGTGGGTCACATGATCTCTTCATATAAAGTGTTTTATTATTATTTTAATTGTTATTTAAAAAAAACTACGGAATATATTTTGCTGAAGATTTTTTTTATATATTTCATGGGATAATTTGAATATTTCCTAAAACTTTCGAAACAATTTGTGAATTTTAAATTCACTTAAACATGTTTGAAAAATTAGGTCCCATAGAATTCAATGTATTTCATTTTTTCAACTCGGGTTCAATCCAAAATTAATTGGGTGATATTATTCATTTATATTCCCACATGTCCCACAGACGGTCTGAACAATATACTAAAATTTCATTTTGATAAAGTCATTTTTATGGCAGTTATCGTGCTAACGGACACACAGAATGAACAAAGTCATAAACACTTTTCAACTATGTTGTAACGTGTTAAAAATGGTTATTTAATTTTCAGCATTTTATGAGGAAGACTCTTATGTAGCTATGACTTATATAATGCAATGATTTTTTTTTCTTATATAATGCAATGATTTTTTTTCTTACATAATGCAATGAATTTACATCTTTCCCAGTGAAAAAACAATGTATAAGATTCACGGCCCTATATGTTCGGGTGTAATTTTTATCACAGTTGTGCATGGCAAATCCCGAGCAACGGCGGGTAATCGCTGCTAGTCTTCTCATAAAAAAAACATACACACGTTTCAGAAGTGATTGGCATGCGATATGCCTAGTTGGCGGCGAAGAACTGCGATTTTGCATAATAACTAGCACTGGATGGCCCCATAAATTTGTGGGGCACTTAATTTGGCGAAACAGTTCCCAGAAAACGACATTTTATGGTTACTGTGTTGCGAATTTAAATCGCAAATAAGCTACTTAAAGACTGTTTGCAAGCGGCATTAATGTACGAGTCTTTCTCAGTAAGGAGATGCGTGTTTGCGCGATGCTCAGCATGACCTGTTGCTGAAACTTACACAGCTATTTTTACTTTCCCTGCAACACATGGTAATGTACAAGGAAAGTATTGGAATCATGATGAAAATCGCTACTCGAGTTTTCGACGGATCTACACGTTTCGAGACCTCTAGAATACGAAAAAAATTATTTTAGCGTGACGTCTGTGCGTTTCTGTCTGTCTGTGTGTCTATCTGTGCAAAGTATGTATCCACTCTAACTAAAAAACTAATAGACCGAATTTCATAAAATTTGGTGGGTAAGTAAGTCACTTGGGTGAAACCCTGGTGCTGATTAGTTTTTGGTAGAAATCGTGAAAACAGAACCCGCCTTTTTTTGCGAAATGGCCCGCACAAATTTCATTTATCCCCTCTAGCTAAAATACTAATTGACCAAATTTCACAAAATTTGGTAGATAAGTTACTTTTGGAAAACTCTGGTGCTGATTAGATTTTGGTACGATTCGGAATAGAACAACCTGAATTTTTTCAAGAAATGGCCCGCAAAAATCACCAAAATCTAAAAAAAAAAGGACTGCGTATGCTGAAATGTATCAATTAAATTCTTGTTGTATACGCAATTTTTGCGGAGGAAAAGACTATAACACACTCCATTATACTTTAGGACAAATCGTTCTCAAGATATTTGATATTTCTTGCATTTTTGATACGCCGCTATCGGAAAAATGTCCAATTACCAAATAAAAACAAAAATTGAATTAAAAATGCAAATTTAGTGTTATTTGGTGCAATTAAACTCAATCTAATAAATTATTAAAGAAATAAAGAATATCTGAATTTGAGTCTGCAGGGAAAGTCATGTGCTGCCCACATCAGATTTTTACTTTCCCTGCAATACGTGGTAATGGATAGGGAAAGTATTGGAATCATGCCGAAAATCACAACTCAAGTTTTCGATGGATCTACACGTTTCGGGACCTCTAGAATACGAAAAAACTATTTTTAGCGTGACGTCTGTGTCTGTGTGTGCAATGTATGTATCCACTCTAACTCAAAAACTAATGGACCCAATTTCATAAAATTTGGTAGGTAAGTCACTTGGATGTGATTCTGGTGCTGATTAGTTTTTAGTACGATTCGGGATAAAAGAACTCGCCTTTTTTTGTGAAATGGCCCGCAAAAATTGCCTGTATCCACTCTAACTGAAAAACTAATGGACCGAATTTCACAAAATTCGGTAGATAAGTCGCTTGTGGGTTATCCTGGTGCTGATTAGATTTTAGTACGATTCGGAAAAAAATAACCTGCTTTTTTTTTTTTGCAAAATGGCCCGCAAAAATCGTCAACATCGAAAATAAAGAACTACGTATGCTCAAATATATCCATTAATGCTTGTTTTATACATAATTTTTAACGAAGAAAAGAATAAGACCAACCCCATAACACTAGGACTAGCCGTTCTCGAGATTTTTTTTTTTTGTATTTTCTCTATGCCACCTTTGAAAATAAGTCCAGTTACCAAATGAGAACAAAAATTGAATTAAAAGTGAATTAAATTTAATTAAAATAGGGAAAGTCATGTGTTGCCCACATCAGATTTTTTCTTTATAGTAGAAGTAATAAATACAATCATTTAATATTTTATTTTACCCAGTTCCAATATTTTTAACCTAAAAATGTGGCTTACAAGAATATTTTGATGTCAATAACATTGACGGTTGGGGTATTTTTGTCTCAAATCGGAGTGTTACAAAAATGTAAACATTTTGGACTCTTATATTTTCGACTAATTTCGATATGTTACAATTTTGAACTGTTTTCAAAATGTCAAAAGAGGACAACCACCTACAAAGAAATATGCTATTCTCGTAAAATCATTTCGGCTCTTCCGAACTAGAGAGCACTGCCGATTTATTTATTGTATTTTTGTCTCATTTTCACTATTTAGTGCATATTTTTAATGTTATTTATAGTAAAGAAATATGTTACATTTAGTGCAGTTTCATATTTAATGTCTTAGTACCAAGAAATGAAAATCATTAGTTTTAAAAATCAGAATTTACAGACAATTACTAATTTTAAAATAACGACAGAGGATTCCATAATTTAAATCGATGTTATTTTTATATTAATTGTTCGAAGTAATAATCATTGCAATATATATATATATATATATATATATATATATATAAAATATATATATATATATAAAAATATATATATATATATATAAATATATATATATATATATATATAAAATATATATATATATATATATATAAATATATATATATATATATATATATATATATATAAAATATATATATTATATATATAAAATATATATATTATATATATAAAATATATATATATATATATATAAAATATATATATTATATATATAAAATATATATATATATATATATATATATATATATATATATATATATATATATATATAAAATATATATATATATATATATATATATATATAAATATATATATATATATATATATATATATATATATATATATAAAATATATATATATATATATATATATATATATATATATATATATATATATATATATATATATTGCAAATATATATATAATTTATTTGAATTAATAATTATTGCGAATATATATATTCTTACTAATCAATTTTTTTACTTTCCCTGCAATACATCGTAATGTATAGAGAAAGGATTGAAATCATGTCGAAAATCGCAACTCGAGTTTTCGACGGATCTACACGTTTTGGAACCTCTAGGATACGAAAAAAAAACTATTTTTAGCATGAAGTCTGTGTGTGTGCGAGTCTGTCTCTGAATCTGTGTGTCTGTCTGTGTAATGTATGTATCCACTCTAACTCAAAAACTTATGAACTGAATTTCATAAAATTTGGTAGGCAAGTCACTTGTGTGTGACCGTGTTGCTGATTGGTTTTTGGTACGATTCGGGATAAAGGAACTCTCCTTTTTTTTGCGAAATGGTCCGCAAAAATTGCCTGTATCCACTCTAGCTAAAAAAACTAATTGATCAAATTTTACAAAATTTGGCTCAGAATATATTTTGACAAAACTATTTTCTAAGTATAACTGCGATTCGTATTAATTCCTTACGGAAAATAATTCATTTTATTTTTCTAAATCAAAGTCCTTTCTTTCTTTCGACCCAGACCAAATTTTACAAAACTTGTGAATCACTCTGGTGTTTATTAGATTTCGGTATTATTCGGAAAAAAGTAACCTGTGTTTTTTTGCAAAATAGCCCACAAAAATCGTCAAAATTGAAAATAAAAAACTAGGTATGCTGAAATATATCAATTAAATGCTTGTTTTATACATAATTCCTAACGATCAAAAGAATAAGACCAACCCCATTACACCGTTCTCGAGATATTTTAGTTTTTTCGCATTTTCGCTACGCCACCGTTGACAAAAAGTCCAGTTACCAACTGAGAACGAAAAGTGAATTAAAAGTGCCAATTCAGTGTCATTTTAAATAATTATAAGTGTTATTTTGTGCAATTAAACTCAATATAATGAATTACTGAAGAAATAAAGAGAACGTGAATATGAGTCTGCAGGAAAAGTCATGTGCTGCCCACATCAGATTATTTTTATTATGAAACTATAATTTTTAGAAAATGTATAGCAAGGTTTTCAAGTTACACATGATGCAGACTGTTTAAAAAAATTGAATACTGCAAAAGAAAAATAATAGAAAGAAAAAAAACATTTCTTTTCTTTCTTACATATTTGAATATCTCCCCAGTCTTTAGAATACATTATCAAAACACTATGTGAACGTATTTTGAATTTAAATATCTTTATGAAATAGAAGAAATATTAGCCTTTTGTTTACGAGTGGGACAGCGTCCACCCCAAGCTAAGAACCTCCCAAAAAGACAGGTAATTGGCATACCCCATCCCAGGCAGTTCGATCCCCCTTAGCGTCCTTGGACGCCAATGCCTGCAAGAAAATATTTGCAGGCATTGGCAATTTGGACAGCGCCATCCCTCTTTGCAGGCATTAGCGTTCTTGGACGCCAAATCTTGCAAAGGGGGATCGAACTGTCTGGGATAGGGTATGTCAATTACCTGTTTTTTGGGGGAGGGGAGGTTCTTCGTTTGGGATGGACGCTGTCCCACCCCCTAAGCAAAGGGTTAAACCTGCCGCCAAAAAGAGGCATTTTTTTTTTTAAATAGGTTAAAAATGGGCTTGCCGGTCAGTCTAAAAATCCATAAACTAAGACATCTGCGTTGACCTGTACTACAGAAAAGAGAGAGCTAGCTGCATCCTACATTTCTGTCGACAGCAAAAGTGACAGCTAAACAGAATACTGCTACAAATCACCTGCAACTCCATTTGTCTTTTCGACTTTCGTCGATTGACAAATGGAGTTGACATAATATTGAAAAGCAAAGGTACACACTTCTGCTTTTCAATAGAAAAAAAGGCCTCGTGTTTAATAATATTCGCGTTCTGATTATTTGTTCGACACTGCAAATCGGATTCATGTCTGGGAAGACTGATTTAGGCCAGCTGGCAGTATTGTTGCATAGTTTGTAACACAACCCGTTGGTCTGTCACGAAAAGAGAGATTATGACACCTGTAATTGTACTGTCAAATCCCTTTACAAGGGAGCCGAAAATAACGAAATGAAGGTTGTAATGACGAAATAAATCAAGTTTGCATTGCATTCAAGAGAACGTTCTGTTTCAAATTTATTTCCTGTTTTAATAATGGCTATTTGTTGTAACGCATTATATATATATATATATATATATATATATATATATACAGGGTGTCCCAAAAACATTGACCTTGGCTTTTTTTCCTTAAATATTGATCTTAGACATATATAATAAATTACAAAGTTTCGTAAAAAATGGTACAGAATTTTATGAAATCGATTAAAATTTTCAAGGGAATTAAATTTTAAGAAATATAAAATTTAAATTTTTATACGACCCCCGTACAAAAACATTCCCAATTAGTAAAATGGGCCCCATACTAATAAGGTGATGTACAAAATTTCAGCGTTTTAACATAAAAAGTCCCAGAGATATGAAAAGACAAAAATGCTGACTTAAACCACTTTTCGATGCATCGACATGGGTTCTCAGAGGGAAAAAATCATGTCGGCAGATCGCGTTTCAGGGGTCATACACAAATTACGAAAGAAAACAATGATTCCATAAATAAATAATAAGTTTGCTATTTATTGGTACAAAAGTATCTACACTATGAAGAAATAACAACTTCACACAAAGATTACAAAGCTTGTTCAAAATGTTTTCCATCCATGCTAAAGATCCATTAAAGATAAGAGGCAGATATTATTTGCCTATGATGCATTTCTGCGTCGCGTCCTTTGCATTCTTGCTGTAAACATTTACATTTTAATTTGTGATTAATCCGTCACAACTTTGTTTAAACATATCTCTGGGGCTTTTTACGATAAAATGCTAAAATTTTGTACATCACCTTATTAGTATGGGGTACACTTTACTCATTGGAAATGCTTTTGTACGGGGGCCGTATAAAAATTTAAATTTTGTGTTTCTTCAAATTTAATCCCCTGAAAATTTTTATCGATTTCATAAAATTCTGTACCTTTTTTTACGCAACATTGTAATTTATTATATATGTCTAAGATCAATATTTAAGGAATAAAAGTCGAGGTCAATGTTCTTGGGACACCCTGTATGTATATATATATATATATATATATATATATATATATATATATAATAAAAATATTATATGAAATTCCAATGCTAGATTAGATATAAGTTCCAACTCATATAACCATAATTTAAATATAAGATAACTACGTAAAAAGATGTAAAAACATAAATTCATCAATTAAGAGAAGAATAAAAAGCATATATCCAGTCATCAAGCTAAAAATAATCAACATATATCAACAGTGAGATTTCGAATATTGAAAAACAGAGAAAAACCAAGCATTAAAGCCAAATACGTGTAAAAGCACTAGGTTTAAAAAAAAAAAGCTTGTTTCTGAAGAAGGAGATAGATAATATCTATAAACTCTGTCTACTTGGCCTTCAAGCTAAAAGACTGAAAAATAAAATAGGAATATAAAAATATTATAGCTGAGAAAATTCTGCACATGTCCTATCATAAAGCAATAAATAACGAGACTACTGTTGCCATTCGCAGGAGATAAAAGTGGAGATCAACTGTTGCCAATCGTGAGATATAAATAACAGTATTGCAAATAAGTATAAAATGTTATAAATTCACTTATAAAAGCTACGTAATAAAAGGCCGCGAAGAATAACGAAAACAAGGAGGAAAATGATTAAAAGGATGTAAATACATCGTAATGCTAATACAAGATAATATTGACAATTAGCTAAAATAAGATACATAGGAGGAAAGTTATGAATATTCAGCTAATTTAAATTTATTAACTATACCATTTACGAAATATATTAGATATTTATATAATATCCTGGTCTTTTTTAGGTTAAGCTAATTTAAATTTATTAACTATATCATTTACGAAATATATTAGATATTTATATAATATACTGGTATTTTTTAGGTTATTAATGAGCAAAGCATAAAATTTTTTATCTGATAATCTATAAATTCTGAAAAGTTGATTAAGTATAATATACCTAAACAATTGAATAGCGTTACAGGAATTAAATGGTAATATTTTATTAATATTTAAATGAAAATATTCTGTTTTATCATATAAATTAGTAACTATCATATTAATTAGTTCAATAATTACATTTAAATCCAAAAAATAACATTATTACTAATAGAGGCTTCATTAGAAATTAATTCCAAATTATCGGGATAGAAATCTATATCTATGGCATAGTTGTCACTAAATACTAAACAAATCAGATCATCAACATATCTGTAAATTTTATAATCATTTGAAGTAAAAGCATTTTCATAATGATAAAGATATAAATTAGCTAACATACTGCTACTACAGCCACCTTGTGGAAACCCAGGGACTTGTAAGTATAATTTATTACCTTGAAAAATATGATTATTGAATGGTACGAAGTGGAGAAGTTCAGGAAATTTTTTTAATTTAATAAGATTAGAATGATTAGTAATAAAAGCATTATAAAGAGCTAAAATTGCATCATAAAGATCAGTAATATTAATATTATTAAAAATAACTTTAAAGTCACAAATTTGAAACCTATAATATTACCAAGAGATATTAACTTATTTTTTAATTCTTTACTGTTATTTAGAATAAAGTATTTATTACTATAGAATAACGTAAACTATCATTTAGTACATTTGAAATATTAAGTAGTAATTTGCTAGCAGTAGTAGAATATGTATTATGACCACTAGTTGCAGTTCTAAATTTAATAGGATATTTATGAAATTTAGGATTAACACACAATATATAGAAATTTCAAAAAGATGGTTATTTGTCTGTATCGTTTACATATCCAAAGTTTTCGATTGAATTTATTTTTTTATATTTGGTATGGTTATTGACTACACTGTGGGTAATCCCGTTCATGTTTCGAGCTTGTAGACTCGAAAGTTGATAAAAAATTATTTAAGACAAAAATAATAATAATAAATAAAACTTACATAGAATTAGTAAAAATGTATTATTTTTTATTCTAGAATAGTTCATACAGAATAGCTGATTTGTAGCTCGCACATAAGCGAAATGTCAATTTCCTATGCAGCGAATAGCGCATTTACATAAATATATGCAAGGTCGAACACGCTTTAACAGTGTAGATTCTATGGTAGTTTCCCATGACTTAAAAACTATTTTGCTTAACATTATTTGAAAAGCCGTAAAGTACTAGACAGTAACTACAGGGTGATGACTCTTGAAATTTCTTCCAGTCCATTTATGCAATCCAGGTACACCCGCACAGAGAGCGTGATACGCTCTAAATAAGAGTAAAAATTGAATGTTAATTGAAGCATCAGGTGCTAAAGTAGATTAAAAAGTAAATGGAAACGGGAGGGTAAGGATTATAATTGCAATTTTGACAATTTTCACAGGATTTCAGCGATTTTTGGAGAAAACACTTATAATATTGAAATAATGATAGACTAAAAAAACTGTAACTGTATCTTTAAAATCCACGAAATTAGAAAATCACAAATTATACCGCACTGAAGGGTCTAGACATCTAGCACAGCCGATAAAGAAAATCTTTGTAGACGATAATAAAATGCATATCATAGTATTTTATCCATCTTTAAAAATCTGTATAGAAATAATCTATTATACTTTTTTTCATTTTTGACTGCCACTTGCAACTTTGAGCACAGGATATACAAACATACTCACATAGAAATATAGTCACATGCAGTGGTGCGATTCTAATTTAATAAAAAAACCGGTTGGTGGCAGAGGTATAAGAGTGGTTCCGGATTTTTATTTTCTAATTTATTTATTTTTACTTTCCTTATATACATAATGTATAAAGAAAGTATTGTGACGGGGTCGAAAATTCGAATTCGAGTTTTCGACGGGAGAGCACGTTTCAAGCATCCCTGATCACGAATCGAACATTTTTGAAGTGATGTATGTGTGTGTGTGTGTGTGTGTATGTGTGTCAGTGAGTCTGTGGAGACGATATCTCACGAACGAATCGAGCGATTCGAATGAAATTTGGTACAAAAACCACAATCCGTGAATACTGAAAGCCTACTGTTTTAAAACACAATCGAATGTTCAAAACCCTCTAAATTTTCGAGTGAAATTTTGAAAAAATCATCAAAAAATCAAAACCTTCAATAAAGTTACGCAAGTATGCATTTCTTATTTAATTTTTCCTTAGAAAACGATTGACATAAACTTTAGAATGCTAGTATGAACCGTTCTCTAGATATTGCACATTTTTCAAATAAATTTATCAAAAAATCCTATAAATTAAAAAAAATATATTAACTGTTAAGAAACGTGTTCACTTTTCATATGTAATATCATGCGATAAAGTCGATGACATCATTCTCGTGGATCTAACTCGTTCCATTCACGAGAAAAGATACTTTGAGTAATACTTTTGTATTTGAACGCCAATAGTCATTTATCCGCTGTAAGAATAACTTATTTATCTGTCCATAACGCTTGGCGAGATTTTGGCGACGAATTTAGCGGAATGTCGCCAACTTGGCGACATTTTTAAATGTAGCCAAATTAACGAAAATCTCGCCAAATGGATAAAAACGACGCTAAATCAATGAAAATGACGACAAATTGAAGAAAATTCAATATTTTGGAAAGAATATAAGTATCTACTATAAGAATAACATTTTTTTAATTGTAAAAGTAAATTCATTGCATTATATAAGGAAAGTCATGTGCTGCCTACATCAGATTTCTTTATTAGGAAACACAGGGAATACTATTTCAAAACTATTTTGATAGATTGTAGATTCACACATCATGAATATTTAATTTGAAAATAGAGAATAAGCAAGCGCCTCCGCAACAGTTACAAAATATTTGAAATAAAATGATTAGATTAAAATAAAGGTATAATACGAAAATAACATAACGTTCTTAAAACGCACAACGGAATTTATTGGTGGCAAAAATTCTGCTATACCATAATTTTTGCAAAAAATGTCTTTTGAAGCATTTTCTTTTCCTTAGAAACTGCTATATAAATAGAGCTCAGGTGATGACTGAGCACCAAATCTGTTAAGCATCAAATTCCTCAAAAGAAAGGAGGATTCACCAAGGATTCTTGTTCTTTATTCATTTCGGTTTCAAAAGTATTTATTTTTTTTGAAACACTTATTTTTCAAGGTTCACTATAAATAAAGCTCAGATGATAAATGATACAGATTCGGCATCAAATTACGGAGGAGATAGAGTGGTCCACTAAGAATTTCCACATACGGTTTCTTAAGCTACCATTAGCCTTTGGGTTGGTCGTGTGGTCTGGGTTTTCTACATACGGTTTCTTTTCCACTTCCAGTTTAAAAATTTTCATTGAAACATTTATTTCCCAGGATTAGCTATTAGATACAGCTTATATAATGACTAATATAAATTTAGCATCAAATATTGAAGAGATTAAGGCGACTCACTGGGACATTTGGATTGGAAGATGTCATTTCTGATTCATTTTTCTTTTTGCTACATCTATATTTCTTTATTAGCTATAGATATATAGATTGGATAACGACTCAGATAGCATTGAATTTAGGAGAGAGAGGGATTGAAGGATTCATTAAGGCTTTCCACATTTAAATTAATAAAAATATTTCTACATTTTAAAATTGGAATTTTTAAAAAATCTCGACAAGTCGTATCGTACCGTGAGCCGAAGTCTGTACCGAATTAAACTGAAACTTTTAACAACCGGTTCGGCGAACCTAGATATTTTTAACAACCGGTTCGGCCGATGCCACTAGGCACAGGGTCGGACGGAAATTAATAGAATAGATTATGGATTTCGACACTGAACGCATTTATCTTACGGAAGCTGGCGTATGCGTACGATAAGTGAAATTCGAAATGCGTACAGTTGAAATTATATTTTGCTTTCGCTTTAAAAATAACACATTGCATCCAATGAACTATCGTGTAACTTAGAGATCAGACATTATTTGCATCTAAATTCCATGCTGAAATATAAAGTTACAAAATAATGGAATTATAAATAGGTGCTCCCTTGCTACGCCACTGCAGTTTGTTGACAAATCGCAAGATAGCGGAAACTCGTTCAGAAACACTACTTGGTTGGTTATATCATTACAAATATAAAAAATGTTTTTTAACGGTATATTGTTTATAACCGAGGAGAAACAGCATATTCAGGCAAGAATTGTTGTTATTTGAAAGTCCGCGTTCTAAGCCTCGACGACAAATCTGATAAAACTTATCACCAACTTAACGACTTTCGGAAATAGCTCGAATTTTTTAGTTTTGGTAAGAATTTCATGAGTTATGTCGGTCTTCCGAGATATTTCCAAATATATGAGCGGGTCGTCATTCGGTTAGACTGAGTTGAACATGATGCGATTAAAGTACAAAATCTGATATTCTGTGAATAAATTCAGAATTTAATGGCTATACAGAATTTAATTATACATGTCAGATATTTAGTGGCTTGTAAGCTAGCTAGAGCAGTTTACGATTACTGGTGCGCTTAATAAAGCGTTAGTTATCCAGAAATTCGACCGCATCCTTGTATCCTGAGAATACACCCCTGATTCTGGAGGATACGTCATAATGCTACATTGGAAGCATCACAATTTTTTTTTACTCGACAGGGTAAATGTAAAGTAAAGTCTGACTGAATGGTTTAACGACCTTGTTTTAGTCATCTAAGATCAAAAGAAGTAAAGTGTAACACACATGTGCGGCACATAGGGCGATTTACTTCAGCCATTACAAAAAATTTAGCATTTCCTAGCCATAGGTGAAAAATAAAGTGCGCTAACTTCCTTTTCATTGCGCAAACACACATTTAAATTGAATTTTGAAGCCGACTCTGTTTTCCAAAGCAATATGTAGAGCAGCGGTGGAAGACATTAATTTTATGGGTGCTCCCTTTGCTAAGAAATTACCCTTTCAGGTTTACATATTTTAGCGGGAAACGAGCGACGAGCGCAGTGATGAGTGATGCGCCCGCAGTTTCAGTAAACGAGATTTTGATTATGCGGAAACGAAATATCAAGGACCCGACAATGTGTGCGCCCTCTTTAAGCACAGTTACTATCAAGCGGAAGAAAGTAATAAAATGAAAGAAATCCGCACATGATTTTCACTACAGTCCTCCCTTTTGTTTTAGAACTTAAAATTCACAATCACAAGAAACTTAAAATTTACTATCATGTGCAAATTCCTATAGCATACTAAATGACATTTTTAATCAAAATATTCTGTTAAAATATTTAATTTAATGCTCCTAAAAAGAAGTTAAGAAGGCTGTTCTCGCTATACAAAATTATCTTCACGAGCAGATCTGAAGAATAAAACATCCTGGCCCCTTTTGAAAGGAAATTTACAAAAAATATGGAATTGAATCAATATCTGCAAAATAAAAGCGTTAAAATTGTATGGGACCCGTAGTACTTATATATACGAATATTAGAAGATATGACCTGTATTAGTAGATTACGTGTATCAATAAACTCATAACCTTTAATCCAGAAGACAGTAATTGATTCCAATATATGCCAAAATGAAAGTGCTAATATTATATGGGAAGGTATACCCGTACTACTTATAATGTCGTAGATTAGAAGATATGTCCGAGTGTTAGTAGAAGATTATCCGTACTACAATATGAGTCTCAAATATCTTTGCCAAAAATAAGACAGATTACGTAATAAATTGAAAATATGAATAAACCCTGTAATCTTCATACCAGAAGGCCGTACTTGATTCCAATATATGTCAAAATATATGCCAATATACCTGTACTCCGTATATTCTCGTAGATCAGAAGATATACTCGTGCATTTGTAGAAGATTACTCGTGAGTTGAAAATATCAATAATCTCTGAATCAATAATCCCTGAAAATATCAATAATAATAATGTTTAAACCTGAAGATCGTAATGATATTATCCAGTCAAAAATGCAATGACAATGAAATTTATTTTATATACATATCTTCATAATTAAAATCGGAAAAGATTTAATAAAAATCGTCTGCCGCATAAACACATGGGATTTAAATCCGTTGCTAAGCGATATGATATCATTTGCTTCAAATAAATTGGTGGAAAAAATATCGTCTGAATAATACTATCTCTATGGAAATATTGGCGACATTTTCGTCAATTTAGCCACATTTTAAAACATCCACAAATTTATCGCCAAGTGGGACTGTAGAACTGACCGTCCCACTTGGCGTCAAAATGACGAAATATCATCACAATACTATCCCCTAATAAAACACAATTAATTTCATTTATTTGGTGCAATTTTATCAAGATATTTTTATGGATTTACAAACATTTTTATCAATTTGGTGACATTTTAAAAATTCGCTAAATGTGTTACTGAGTAGGACGGTTGGACTGACAGACAAATGCTAACGAAACATCATTTCAGTACTCTCTACTAACAAAACAAAATAAATTTCATGGATTTGCATCCTTTTTATCAATTTGGCAATGTTTAAGAAAAGTTGCCAAGTTAGCGATATCCTGCCAAATTCGTAGCTTTGAATTTACATATCTGAATAAAACATTCTGATCCCGTTTGTATATACTAAACGAAAACACTAAAATTGTATTAGAAGATATACCCGTTCTACTCTTTTTCTGTTTCAACAATCGGCTAAATGAATTTATTTGTTAAACACAATATATAAGTTTTTTAGCTAAACACAATATATAAGCTTGAAAACTCTTTGCCAAAATAAATGAAAGTGATGTACGCAGTCCGCAATTAATATAATTAAAAAAAATATCAAACCGTTCATTTATAAGATATATTTTTATATCCATTTATTTGCTATTCAAATCGATAAAATAATAATAAACATTAACAAACACATTTAATGTAATTACGTTGCCGAGCAACATGATATAAAATAGAATCTTCCTCATAAAATTCTAATAATTAAAAAACCATTTTGATTTCTTAATACCTTTCATTGTTGATTAAAAGCTTGTGAAAAATAAACCATGGCCATAGATTTTTCATTTAAATTCATATTTCAAAGAATTCATGTTTTCAGAACGTGACTAATTAGCGCAAAAATCTTCCACCAAACACAGAGATAAAGTTTTAATTCACTTTCATATTTTAAACAAACGATTTCCAACCTTTCCGTTTGGAGGAACCAGGGAGTTAGAGAGTAGAACTCCTACGAAAAAGTTTAGTTTTTCATTAATATCTCCACAACTCCTAGTCTTAGAAACTAGAAACTTGGAATAAATTTAAGGGGGTCTATTTCAAAGTTACCTAGAAAATTTCATTAAATTCGGTTCAACCATACTCCATTGACGATGACACAAACGAAAGTTTCGTTTTAAACTAATATCTCGAGAACCACTGGTCGTAGAAACTCGAAACATGGACTAAATTTTAAGTGGGGCTATTTCAAGGATACTCACAAAATTTCATCAAACTCGGTTCAGCCGTTCTGTCGTGATGATGGGACAGACAGACAGACAGATTTTCAATTTTATTTATGTATACTAGCAGCATACCCGTTCTTCGTACGGAGTACATAATATAAAGAAACTTAAAATTCACAATCGTGTGCAAATTCCTATAGTATACTAAATGACATTTTTAATCAAAATATTCTGTTAAAATATTTAATGTAATGCTCCAAAAAAGAAGTTTAAGAATCTCTGTTCTCGCTATACAAAATTATCTTCACGAGCAGATCTGAAGAATAAAACATCCTGGTCCCTTTTGTAAGCAAATTTACAAAAAATATGGAATTGAATCAATTTATGCAAAATAAAAGCGTTAAAATTGTATGGGACCTGTACTACTTATATACGCGAATATTAGAAGATATAACCTGTATTAGTAGATTACTTGTATAAATTGAAAATATCAATAAACCCGTAATCTCTAAACCTGAAGGCAGTAATTGATTCCAATATATGCCAAAATGAAAGTGCTAAAATTATATGGGAAAATATACCCGTACTACTTATAATGTCGTAGATTAGAAGATATGTTCGCGTGTTAGTAGAAGATTACACGTATTACAATATGAGTCTCAAAAATATTTACCTAAATAAAACAGATGACGTAATAAATTGAAAATATGAAAAATCCCCTTAATGTTCATACCAGAAGGCCGTACTTGATTCCAATATATGCCAAAATATATGCCAATTATACCTGCACTACTTATATTCTCGTAGATTAGAAGTGCATTTGTAAAAGATTACTCGTACAGCGTACAATATATGTGCTTCAACAATTTTTGCCGCAATAAAACAATGGCATAATAACTTGAAAATATCAATAATCTCTGAATCAATAATCGCCGAAAATATCAATAATAATGTTTAAACCTGAAGACTGTAATTGATATTATACAGTCAAAAATGCAATAGCAATGAAATGTATATTATATACATATCTTAATTATTCAAATCGGAAAAGATTTAATAAAAATCGTCTGCCGCATAACCACATGGGATTTAAATCCGTTGCTAAGCGACATGACATCATTCGCTTCAAATAAATTGGTGGAAAAAATATCGCCTAAATAATGCTATCTCTATGGAAGATTTGACGGCATTTTTGTCAATTTAGCGACATTTCAAAAAATCGTTAAATTTATCGCCAAGTGGTACTGTAGAACTGATGAAACATCATCACAATACTATCCCCTAATAAAATACAATTAATTTCATTTATTTGGTGCAATTTTAACAAGATAATTTTATGGATTTACAAACATTTTTATCAATTTAATGACATTTTAAAAATTTGCTAAATGTGTTACTAAGTAGGACGGTTGATCTGACACATAAATGCTAACGAAACCTCTCTTCTAACAAAAAAAAAATAAATTTAATTGATTTGCGTCTCGTTTTTATCAATTTGGCGACATTTCCGTCAATTTAACAACGTTTAAGAAAAGTTGCCAAGTTACATTTATAAGATATTTTTTATATCCATCATTTATAAGATATATTTTTATATCCATTTATTTATAATTTAAATCGAAGAAATAATAATAAACATTAACAAACACATTTAATTTAACTGCGTTGCCGAGCATCATGATATATCCCCATAGAATGCTAAAAATTAATTAAGCATTTTCATTTTGATTTCTTAATACTTTTTATCGTTAAGTAAAAGTTTGTGAAAAATATACCATGGTGACAGATTTTCCATTTAAATTCATGTTTTCAAACAAGCCATATTTTTTTCAGGCGATTTATCGCCAATTCGGCGCCTTTTCCGAACATACTACAACTTTTTCGGATATTTTGATATATGAGCACTCTTTAGAAGTCTCTATAGATAGTGTATAAGAGAGTCATCGCACTGAAGTTGTTGACGCGATACGAGCTAAATTGAATTGTGAGATGTGTCAGTGTATTGGGTTTTCAACATTATCTGCTATTTCGTGAATTAGCTGAGAATTTTAATTGCATCTAACAGTTAGTGATTTTGTAAGATAGTTATCAAGCTATTCACGTTATATTATTCCTCTTTACGCTTATTAAGGTTTTTAAATACAAGCGCTTATTATCCAGACATTTGGACTCACTTTTGTATCCTGAGAGTACGGCTGCGATTCCACAAAAATTGTCGATTTTAAGTTTTTGATGACGATATATGCTTTAGGACCTTCTGAACACGTTTTGACTAATTTTACAGTAGTGTCCATCTGTCTTGGGTCGATTGTTTCGTGTACAAATAGTTGTAGCTGCCACAAATAATGGATTTTCACGAAACGTCATATTCGGCTTCAACAAAACATCTAGAACTAGATTTAATTTTTTGAAATTCGAGTGAAAATGTATTCCAATTTTTTTAACATGGCAGCATTGGATAAAGTTTGACATAATCATGCATAATAGGGGTTATTTATGGCTCAATGATAAGGAAACTTAATATGGCTTTTATCATTGTAATGAAAATTAGCCGTGATACAATTTTCGTGTTCGTGACGTCATTAGCAGAAGGTTCAATGTCAAACTTGGTATCGATAGAAAGATTTTTTTCACTCCCTTTAAAATTAAGAGTAATATGCTAATCATCTAGAGAAACGATACAGATTTTTCAAACATTCTTGTATGAAATCTGAAAAAAAATAAATAAAATAAAAACAGATAAATAAATCACACGCTACTTATAAATGGATTTTGGTATGAAAAAGTCGAGCGAATCTACACTCCGGTTCATTTTTACTTTCCTTATATACATAATGTATAAGGAGAGTATTGTGACGGGGTCGAAAATTCGCATTCGAGTTTTCGACGGGAGAGCCCGTTTCAATCATCCCCGATCCTGAATCGAACATTTTTGAAGTGATGTGTGTATGTGTGTGTGTCAGTGAGTCTGTGGAGACGATATCTCACGAACGAATGGAGCGATTCGAATGAAATTTGGTACAAAAATCGCAATCCGTAAATACTGAATCCGTGAAAACTGAAATCCTCTAAATTTTCGAGTGAAATTTTGAAAAAATCATCAAAAAATCAAAACCCTTAATAAAGTTACGCAAATAAACATTTCTTATGTAATTTTTCCTTAGAAAACGATTGACATAAACTTTAGAACATTAGCACGAACCGTTCTCGAGATATTGCACATTTTTCAAAAAATCCCATAAATTAAAAAAAAATATTAACTCTTAAGAAACATGTTCACTTTTCATATGTAATATCATGCGATAAATTGGGTGACATCATTCTCGTGGATCTAACTCGTTCCATTCACGAGAAAAGATACTTTGAGTAATACTTTGGTATTTGAACGCCAATAGTCATTTATCCGCTGTAAGAATAACTTATTTCTCAGTCCACAGCGCTTTGCGAGATGTGGCGACGAATTTATGTACTATAAAAATAACATTTTTTTAACTGTAAAAGTAGTAAATTCATTGTATTATATAAGGAAAGTCATGTGCTGTGCACATCAGATTTTTTACTGTGTAGTCAGGTTTCTTCAAGCACAGGGTTTCTTCAATCAGTATTGGGCTTCTTAAAGCTGCATTTACATAATTAAAAGAGAAAAACCTACATGATTCAGGTTTCTGATTATGGAGGATAACGCATTCATGCTGGTTTCTGGAGAAAAAGTAACCAGCTTTACAGCGGCAGTAACTACACGTCAAGGCATAAAAAAACATTCTTTACACTTAACTATTCGAAACAGCAACCCGACGGGTCACCCTTCTCGGCAACCAGCAAGTGCATGCCTCCCATCAAGTCGCAGCTTGAGTCCGAGGCAAAAGAACGCTGTCATAATAAATAGTTTGTAGCTAATAAGAAAAGTTGACCTCGTAGCCAAAAATAAAGAGAAGTGGGCGGTAACAGCTAGTTTTGCCGGTATTTGTATGTGCTCCTATTTTTTTTTTCTCTGTTCGTATCGAACAAAAATTATTTTATTGTCAATGGGTTTGTGTTGGATTTGGATAACGCAACTCTAACGGATACGCCCTGGAATAGATATGAGTATGAGGGTGAATGGTTATCAGGAATGTGGCTCCCCTCAACTTTCTCATAACAGAATCCATTTTTAAATAGCTTGGGATTTTTTTTTCTTTTTGCAAATTTTGTAATAAAAAATTTGAAGAATCTGTATTGTTGGTTCAAATGATTACAGTTGTAGCATGTTATCCTTCCTTTTAAAGGGCTTGAAAAAATATCTTTTGACTAAGTTTGACAATGTATCCCCGGAGGTATAACTCCCAATAAATCAAGAGAAGTTCTTATTTTCTCCCGCCGATTGAAAAAAAAGATTTGGCGGAAATGTTGGCGATTATGAATGCTGACAATGTCAAAATCAAAAATCCTGGTATATGCTAATCGTAATGACGCACTACTATACTATTGAAAATGTGCACTGCTATACAATGATCTTTGGAATTTGAGAATTTATAAATCAATATTTTTACTTTCCTTATATACATAATGTATAAGGAAAGTATTGTGACGGGGTCGAAAATTCGAATTCGAGTTTTCGACGGGAGAGCACGTTTCAAGCATCCCTGATTACGAATCAAATATTTTGAGGTGATGTCTGTGTGTGTGTGTGAAAGTATGTGTGTGTGAAAGTATGTGTGTGTGCGTGCGTGCGTGTGTGTGTGTCAGTGAGTCTGTGGAGACGATATCTCACGAACGAATAGAGCGATTCGAATGAAATTTGGTACAAAAATCGCAATCCGTAAATACTGAAAGCCTATTGTTTTTAAACGCAATCGAGTGTTCAGAACCCCCCTAAATTTTCGAGTGAAATTTTGAAAAAAATCATCAAAAAATCAAAACTTTTAATAAAGTTACGCAAATAGACATTTCTTATGTAATTTTTCCTTAGAAAACGATTGACATAAACTTTAGAACGCTAGCATGAACCGCTCTCGAGATATTGCACATTTTTCAAAAAAATTGATCAAAAAATCCCATAAATTAAAAAAAAATATATTAACTATTGAGAAACATGGTCACGTTTCATATATAATATCATGCGATAAATTGGGTGACATCATTCTCGTGGATCTAGGTTGCTCCATTCATGAGAAAAGATACTTTGAGTAATACTTTCGTATTCGAACACCAATAGTCATTTATCTGTTATAAGAATAACTGATTTTTCCGTCCATAACGCTTGGCGAAATTTTTGCGACGAATTTGATCGAATGTCGCCAACTTGGTGACTTTTTTAAATGTTGCCAAATTAACGAAAATTTCGTCAAATAGATAAAAATGACGAAAAAAAATTGCAAAAATGCAAAATAATTTTGTAAAGTACAATAGTTTAGTTTAAAGGCCCAAATCGCACTTCTGAAGACTTTTAGCAAAATCACCAATTTTGTTTGTTATGGAATTTTTGTCTTGATATTGGACATATTTGCTGTGTGTCCATCACTGATCTATTTTATGGAATAGTTTCAAACACCAAGAGAATAGACATTAAAGTATCATTTTTTTATGAGCGGGTCCTATTTTGAAATATTCAAACATCGTTTTTGAAATTTCGTGTTAAATTTCTTCTTAAATATGACTGCGCAATTATACCACATACCATCGGGTCTTTACTTTCCCACATACCCGCGAGAAAGTAAACTGAAAATTAAAAACTTATACGAATGATAAAATCTGAGGAGTAGGGGGGTCAGTGGGGGTTGAAAAAGAAAAATCAACGCTATTTCATCTTCCATTTAAAATGCATATAACTTAATAGCAAAATTTTGAGTTTACCGTTCAGAATACGAAGTACAATTCTAATATCATACAGACTTTCCATAAAATCTTCGGAATAAAAGCTTACCTGAAAAAGAAAATTAAAAATTAAATTATGAAAACAATATAGACATATATATTTTATTTGCACTCAAATAAGCATTGCATTTAAAATTTTACTACTTGCAAATTAAATTCCAATTTATGGAACTGAGGAATTATTTGTAAAATGTGGAAGTCATGCATCAGAAAACAGTCCCTAGCATTTGAAGCAATATTAAGATATAAGGAAAACTAGAGCAACGTAAATAAGCACAAATAACAAAATAATGCAGCATATAGCTGTTTCGAGGATACTTTGGATCTCCTTCGTCAGAGCAAGAGAACCAACAAACCCGAAGTCCAAAAAAAGAAAGGGTCAATTTGGCCAATTCCTCTTTTGGATTTTTGGCTTGTTGGTTCTTTTGCACTGCCGAAGGAGATCCAAAGTATCCTTGAAACAGCTATATGCTGCATTATTTTGTTATTTGTACTTATTTACGTTGCTCTAGTTTCCCTTATTCTTTGCACAAAGTGTATATTACTTATTAATATTAAGATATACTTAGTTAAAGAAATAAACATTCGAAATTTTATTTATATTTAAAACGATTATCTTTAAAATACAAGTACAGGAATTCGTTTATGAAACATTTTTAATTTATGTTAAAAAAATAAATTAAAAGAAAATTACATTTAAAAATATTTAATTTAATAAAAATAAAAATAAACTGCATTTTAAAACCAATATAAAATGCTACGGAGCCTCATTAAAACCACCAAATCCTACAGAGGACGTACCATGGTGATTATAGAATTATGATCTCAATATGCTCTGATGAAAAGGTCGTAGCAAAAGCGCTGTAAAGACACCTGTAAGCGGATATACAGATGACTCATGAAAAATTACATAAAATACAAGAAAACGCTGGATTGGCTAATGCACTAATGAGTTTTTAACAAATGTAAGAAAGGTCCAAGAAAAATAAGTTTCAAAACTGTGAGGTCATCTGCAAACATGAGACCCTAAGAGGTCGTTTGTGCAGCCTGCCTGGCCCTCGGGACACAGTGAAACCTCCGTGACTTTTACACTCACATTTCCAAAAATATGTTCTATTTAGAGAAGTGCCCAGTTTCCAGATGTGCCTGAAATTCTTAGCTCTAATTCGTTATAAGTAAAATGTATTTAAGTAAATTATGAATTAACATATTAAAACCTTAACTGATAATTATATTTATGCCCGTTACATTATTATGCGAACACGGATATAACTTGGAACAAGTGTTAAAAGTTTGATCTAGAACTAAGGTCAATATAAAATATAACTACAGAGAGCAAGCATATGACAATTCTGGGTGTTCTTTTGAGCCAGAATTAATTTGAGCCAATTATACTGTAAAACCTGCGTGAAGCGAACTCTGTATAATGCGGAATACTGTTTTGAACGGAAAAAGGTTTCATATTAGGTGTTATTGTACATAAAATTACTTTTATATTTTCAAGAAATAAGCATAAAAATGTTATTTAATAGTTAACGGATTATTCAACAAGTAAAAGTATGACAACAAAAAAAAAATGTTTGAAACTTTGCGCTCAAAAATATGCTGGTTGATACATTTATACATCATCTGTTATCTTGTTTTCACGGATTGAACGAGTCAAGATTAAGAATAAGGTGAAAGTGAGAACAACTCATTCCGATCTTGCGGTTATTATTTTTTCCACTGAAAGTTAAATTGTAAAGGAAAATTACATGCATTTGAACATGAGAAACATTTGGAGATTTAAGGGAACGTTGGACGTTGAAATGAGCAAAAATAGACTAAAAAAAGTTTTTTCTTTTTAATATATAACATTGTTTTACACATTTAACCTTTTGCTTATGGGTGGAACAGCGTCCATCCCAAACGAAGAAGCTCCCAAGAAGACGCCAATGTCTGCAAAGGGGAGTCGAACTGTTTGGGATAGGGTATGTCAAATACCTGTCGTTTCGGAAGGTTCTTCGTTTGGGATGGACGCTGTCTCACCCGTAAGCAAAAGGTTAAATGCATTTTTTTTCGAAACGGAATTTTCAAAGGTTTTACATTTTTAAAATGCTCCATGCGTCTTAATTTTTGTTTGAGATGCATGAAATTTGGAAAAAAGACAAAAAAGACACCTTTCATACTTTTTAATGAAATTGGATATGCATTTTATAATTGAACTTTATTAAGGTAATTAAAAGTGAATAACAACCCAATTAAATGATGAAAATTAAGTTTTAATGCAGAAAAATATTTTTAAAAAATTAACTTTCTAAGGGATTTAAAAATGAATACCCAAATTTGTTCATAATGTGTTTTTGAGTGATCATAATGTAAAATTAATCAAAAACGTGTACAAATGGCACGCAAGGAGCATTTTCAAATTTTTGTTAAAAAAAAAATGAATTAAAAAAAATACAAAATTATAACAAAATTGAAAAAAAATTGAATGGTATTTTATATAATAATGTTTACAAGAATATTTATACAAATTTTCATGTTTCTAAGTCAATAAATAAATAAAAAAATATTTCAACGTCCACCATCCACTTAAGTAAACAAAAAGAACCGCATTCTTAGTTTCAATAAAACAAGTCCAATTTTAATGTTCTTTCAGAGTATTAGTACAGTGCCCAGAGTACCAGTCACTATAGTATTAGTACACTCAAAATATACGGGTATTTTTCAAAAAAAAAATTGATATGGGCGGATCTTTCCCTATATAATGCGATGAACTGACTTCTTTCACGGTGAAAAAAAAATGATGTATAAGATCTATGGCGCAATGTTTGTAATGTTGAATAGTACATTTAGTGCATTTCCGGATGATAACTTGTAAAACTATTTTGAAGTACTCAATTAACTTACATTTTGTGTAAATCGATAATTATCAACATGGGTAGCGTGAGCGTCCGCAATAGTCAATAGAGTCCATATATTAAAATATTTTAATAAATTCACTGATATGGTGTCATTTTCGTTAACTTAGCGTCCATTTTGCAATTTTAATGACATTTTCGTCAATCTGGAGCGAAATATCGCCAAGTTGTAGATATTTCGCTAAATGAGTAGCCAAGAACGCAAAATGGATCGCCAAGTGTTACAGATAAATAGAGAGAAGAGCATTTCCTATATATAAATGACTATTGGCGAATTGTTAAGCCTCAAATTACAAAACTATTTATTACACAAAGAACCTTCTTTCGTGAATTGGACGAACTAGATTAACGAGAATGATGTTAATAAATTGATCGCAAAATATTACGCATGAAAAGTGAACAAATTTCATAATAGTTAATACTTTATATTAGTTTTGAGATTTTTTTTATAAATTTATTTGAAGAAGTGCAATATCTCGAGAATTGTTCATGCTATTGTCTAAAATTTACGTCAATCGTTTTGTAATGAAAACATACGTAAGAAATGATTATTTACGTAACATTATTAAATGTTCTTATTTTTTGATGATTTTTTAAAAATTTCATTCGAAAATAGAGGTGGGGGTGTCTTCATTTGATTTGCGTGAACATTTGATTGCGTTTGAAATCAATAAGCATCTTGTATTCACTGATTGTCATTTTTGTATCGAATTTCGTGTGAAACGCACCATTCGGTCGTGAGATATCGTCTCCACAGACTCATACACACACCTCAAAAACGTTTGATTCGAGTTCAGGGATGCTTGAAACGTGCTTTTCCATCGAAAACTCGAATTCGAATTTACGACCCCGTCACAATACTTTTGTTGAACATTTTACTATGTATATAGGGAAAGTAAAAACTGTATCATAAGAACCCATAGAAATGTAACTCAATGCACAAAGATATATTTCTACATATAATTATATTTAATGACAAGCAATTTAAAAACTTTTGTAGTTACTTAGAAGAGTATGTTCTATTAAACTGGCGTAGCCTCCTCATAGCGAATGCCACACATGAAGTAAAATCTACATCATTTCAATTGACAAAAAGCTTGGAAGATCTATTGAAATAAGCACTTTTGCTACCATTTCAATTTTGGCAACGGCAAATAAATCGAAAGGGGCCGTGCGCAGTCAACGTCATCATTCTTTGTCACCCCAAAATGCGGATCTCCGATTGGTCGAATAAAAGGTTTTGTTTCACAAAGCAGGCCATTCAGAGAAAAGATGTAGCGTGCAATTCCGGCCAAAAAATTACAAGGAAGCAACAGATTATTGGATTGGATCGTTGGAGGATACGTTACCATCGTTCCACAGCCCGCCCACATCCAACATAAAATAACGAACGGTTACGGATTCCGCGAATGGTGTTAAGCAGTAAAAGCACGATGTCAGAAAAGACACTTGATTTGAAATGACTGCACATTCCGAGCTTGTAAATCAGGGGTTTTTTCTACGGAAATTATAACTCCACGACCATTTGTTTCAGACAAATATTTTTAGTATAGAAATATTGTAAATTGAGAGGAATTTTTTTTCCAAGTGAATTTTTTATTTAGGAGGGGGGTATAACAGTTAAACTTCAAAATGCAAATTTTATACCTCCCCATTTTACAAAAAACCTTAATATCTAAAATAATTTTCATTGGTTCTTGAATCTTTCACAAAAAATCCAATACTTTTCCTTTATATTACCATGTACTTAAGGGAAAATCAAAAGACTGGCGATATTCATTTTGGAAACAGTCTCCTATTACTGACAAGAAACGTCTTATGTTTCAGATCTGGAGAGACTTGAAAAGTGGCATAAGTCCGTTTGGCGCAGTAACTTCTCTTTTCACATGGATTTTTATTTTATATAAGGGGATCAACTTTGAACACCTTAAATATTTTCTTTATAATAAATATTGTTGTTTAGATATAAATGGCAGCATATTACTATTCATGGAATAGAACAAAACCAAAGTTCTATCAGTTTTCGTGGATGCTGTTGTCTGAGCAAGATATGCATTATTTTCCTTCTGGAATCTAAACTTATCAAAATAAAATTGTAAGCTTAAGGATGATAGTATTTTAGCTAGTTACCTTACACCTTTCTGGTAGGTCGCGCCAGCGAGTTTGCCACGGTCAGAATTTTCAAGGGTAGCGAACAGGCTGGTCGCCGAAGGCCGCTAGTATCAAAATAAAATTGTAGGCTTAAGGATGATAGTATTTTAGCTGTATAATTTTAACTGATTGTTTAATATTTAACTGAAGATTGGAGTTTTAGATTATAAGCTTTGTTTTATTCAAATATGTAAGCTTAACTGAGTAGTTGTTGATAGTGCTAAATTTTATGTGATAGGGCACTTTTGAACATAGAAAAGTTGGTGCACAATCAAAACTACATAATAAAGAGTTATGAAAGTGTCTAAATATAATTATGTTTTAATTTATTGTACAAATTAAAGATGCAAATTACTTATGAGTCACTTTACTATTAACGTTTCATTGATATATAAATGGGTTTAATTACTATAATAACTATCTAGCATTTTATCATTTACTTTTATATGAAAATTAAAGTTTTCTTCTCAAAATAATAACACTGTATTTAGTTTTGATTTGAGTTTATAGAAAACTGTTTTAACAAGATGGTTAGAATTTATGTAAAAAAAAAAAAGGGCAAAGACTGAAATTTTTTATTTTAGAAGATTAGAAAATTAATGATTTTATTGTAGTTCAATTTCATACAAAAATAACTATTGTTTACTCTGTTGTTCAGATTGAATTGCAATTACAAGATGAAACAGAATTTAATAATAGATTCCTTCATAAGAAAGAAAATGCTATGTGTTTTATTTCCCAGAGGCATCAGATATCAGTTCGGTGGATTTCGAGGATATTGTAGAAACGTTGCACTAACCCCAAATAACTAGAGGACCCGTACATGCTGTTTCTATAATGTGCTTTGATACTAATTTTGATAGGATATAAATTTGGCTAAATAACATATGTAGTAATTTCAGTTATATATAATTGTTCATTTTATTCTAATTATCTTGTATTTTTTTTTATAAGATGTGCAGTCTTTAGTAAAACTTTTAATAACGTCATGCTTCTTTATTTGTTCAAAGGTATCCCTACATATGGCAGGTTTGAACAAAAAATTTCAATTTTTTAAGACCTTACAACACATTTATTTCATTCAGGAAAGTTTCAATTTTAGGCTTATATGATTAAGAAATATATTGCTTTTTTAGTGTGATATTCAAAAATGCAATAACTAAACTTCAAGTCTGAAATAAAATGATTTTCCAAAAAATCGTTTAAATATGCCTCCTCTCCCCTATGTGTGCGCGAGTACGGATTGAAAAATTTCGAGGATTTATTCTGCTATTGAGATAGCTCTTTCATCGCTTTTAGCTAACTCTAGGGGGAATATATGAAAAATTAATTTTAATTTTTATACAATTCACGAGTAAAAAGTTAATTTGAAAAAAACAAATCTGCTCTCCATTTACAATCTTTTTCATAAAGTATTTCTCTAAAACAAATGGTTCCGGGGTTGAAAAGAGTTATCTATTTCTGAAACATTCTGTATAAATATATGCGTCTTAAAATTAGAAGTTAATTGATTAGAATATGTTAAAGTAAATCATGTAAATATTAGAGGATAAAATATGTAGCTTTATTCATTGTATTATACTCTTGGTCATAGATGTGTCTACTACTTTACCTTAAACTGTTAATTTTACTGTACAACTAGAATGAATTACCCGCCGTTGCCTGAGTCCTAAATAAGCGCCCGCTACGTAAATAATACAGATAATACCACTCAATTTTCCAAATCGCTTGTTTTGAACCAAAATCATTCTATCCTTTCGTTTCATCAAAATTCTATAGTTTCAATGCATGTGTAGTCGAGTGCAATTATTTGCCACGCATCTGCCCAAACATCTAATTCTCCCCATAGCAACGCCCAGTAAGGACGTATCGAAATTTTCGATTTTTATGCTTTTGGTTGAAAATTAACAGAAAATTTGGAAATGAGTAATTAAAATAATTTTTTTTTTTTTAGAATGCAAAGATATACAACCATATTTTGCAAAACTATAGAATTGTGCTAATCTTCCTTTCTTGGATGCGGCGAAATAAGAAAATAAAATATAAAATCTGTTATGTAACGATCTCTATAGACATACTGTAAGGTTATCCGATGGATGGACTGGCTAAAGCATGACCACACACACACTGTAGATATATTCCTAATCATTAGCATAACAGTTACGTTAAGTGTGGCGTCACATGAAATCATTCATAAAAGCGCTTGAACCACTGATATAAAATTCCATTTATTAAATATATTCTGATTTTGCTCTAGGAACATTTTTAAGTGATCAAGACTTTACAAAAAAAAAAAAAAAATCTATCCACAAATCAATAAAACGCTCTTGAGGTATCTGTCCATCAAAGCTTTCGCTATCTGTTTTTATTCTACAATTTTTTTAATGTACTAACATGCATTTTTTAATCAATTGAAGAGTCTTCACTTTTTAAACAAAATTCGACGTGCAAAGAATAAGTCGCCTAGCCATTTCTTTTTATATTTCAGTTCAGTTTTTTTTTAAATGAGCTTTCGATTTACAGTTTTTCGGAAATTCTATTCAGGATGATATCAAAAAGGTAGACAATTTTTTTTTTATATAAAATATTTATTCCGCTACTCTTGAATGTTTGATTGTGGTCGAATTGGCATATCAATATATATAAAATTGGAAGCCGGTTTGTTCTTCATAAAATTTGATCTTCTTAGCTGATTATTTCCCAATTAAGCGATGGTGATATCTATATTTAGGTGATTGTGATAATTCTTCGCGATATACCAGATGACGATGGTCATGTTAAAAAAAGCTTATGGAAACGTTTACTATCGAATTATTATTAGGAAGCCTATTTTTACTTTTTGAAAGTTAATTTGTTGAAAATCAACTGCAACCAGATAGTTTGTATAATTTAAAGTAAGACATAAGGGATGTGTTTGATGTTTTTCATTTTCAATGTTAATATTTAGATCGAATAAATTAATAGTCTATAGGAATGCCTTTTGGACATCAAAGGTGTTTAAAAACACCAACACTAAGGTATATATATGTTGATAAAATCATTATACGTTTTTATAAAAAAGGATAGATACTTTATTTACACTTCGTATTGTAACTAATAAACTGTATGCATAATTTAATTTTCATTCCTATGACCTAACAATATCCATGTCATTTGACAAGTAATTAACAACTTATGTTATCGAATGTAGGCTTATTTATCTATTGGGTGAAAATAATTAAAATGTTTATGGTACTGCGATATTAAATACAAGTTAGCTAATGGCTGCGACTTATATATTTGGAAAAGCTGTCCTAAGATGTAAAAAATTCGGAAAACACCGACTTAGATGACCTGCATGCTGGTAGGGGCCATATGCATAAACACTGTATGTTCAATTAACTTCAGAGTGTGATCGGATCATATGTGTGATCGGAAATGTATACATGGATTTTCTGTAATATTCGTGGGAAATATTATAACATTAATAATAATAAAACTGAAATATGGAAATAAATATTAAAAAATAAAATGTCAATTAGGTTCTTAATTTGAGTTTATTATTGATTGGTATAACAATGATTGGCAAATTCTGACACATCATAGTTTGCACCGGCCACACAGAAAGCTACCATAAGCCTTTGGGTTGGTCGTGTGGTCTGGGTTTTCTACATCATAGTTTGCAGGGCGCGGTAGCCCAGTGGTTAGAGCGCGGGAATTGCACTCGGTAGGCCCGGCTTCGATTCCCTCCGCTGCCAAACCTGCCGCCGTGTTCAAGCGGAGTACGATTACGTTAAACATGTGGGTCCGTAAGTCCTTCCGAGAGGTTGGTGGTAGGGGAAGGAGGGTACGGTCCCTGTGAATGCCTCCCCCACTGGGTTCCGGTCTAAATTGGGTGGCTCTTCCCGGTCGCCCAAACAGTTACCTTAAACCTTTCTGGTAGGTCGGACGGCCTGGGTCTCAACAACAACAGCATAGTTTGCAGACCAAACTCGATTTCTAGTATTTATTATTTATTATGTATCAAAAAGATTACTATTATATTTATTTATTTATCTATTCCTTATTATTAATTATTTTATTATCTATTATATTTATTACGTCGATTATAATTATTATGCTTCTATTTTCAGATTTCATTAAAGGAAATAAATGCCATTCTGAAAATGTTTAAATAAAATGTTTTTGACTACATTTCGTTATGTAAATTATCGAGTTAATAATCTTGAAGTGGAAATTTAGAAAGTGAAAATTTAGTTATATGATGCATTAAATGAAAATTTAAAAATTGAACGATTCAAAGATAAGTAAATCAGTATTTTATAACTAATATGAGTATATATTTGGATTAGTTATTTTTATTGTGTGAATGAGTTGGCAAATATTTTTTAATTATATTGGGGGTGATAACTGGAAAATCAGTAATTAATATTTATTTAGAAACTGAGAAATACTTATAATTATACTTTTGCAAAATCGTTTACATTTTTTTAGACTGTCCAAAAATGACTGCAATGTTTAAAATGATTTTTCATGCGAAATAAAGGCACCAAAATATAAGTGCTTTGAAAACATGTATATAATATTTTAATAAAGTGAATGTAAAACTATTTAATTAACTATCGCATAAGTCTTAAGAAAGCCTGCATGCGAGAACAAAATAATAAAAATAAAATCTGACGTGGCCGCAACACATGGCTTTCCCTGCAAACTGACATTCATTTTATCTTTCATAATCCATAAAATGAAGTTAATTGCACAAAATTACACGGATATTTATTTGATATTATGTCTAATTCGCAGTTTTAATACATTTTTTCTTTTTTTCGACAACTTAACACATTTTAAAACATCGACAGCTTTTCAACATTAAAAAAAAATCTTAAATATCTCGAGAACGGTTCATCCTAGAGTGGTCATATTAATTTTATTGTCATGAATTATATATAAAACAAAAATTTAACTATTACATTGAAGCATATCAAGCCGCCTTATTTCTGATTTTTATGATATTTGTCCGTCATTTCGAAAAGAAAAAGAAGGGGGGGGGGAGGCTCTATATTTTCAAATCGTACTACAATGTAACCATCAATCAGCACTAGAGAAGAATCCCCAAATGACTTGACTTCCAAAATTTAAAATATTCCGTTGAATAGTTTTGATCGATAGTGTAAAATGACACCAGCTCCTTAAAATTCAAAGGAATTATGTATCTTAAGAGCGGTTTATCCTAGTATGATGAAGTTGGTCTTATTCGATTTGTTGTTTAAAACTACGTGAGCATCTTATTTGCATTTTTTAGCATACTTAGTTTTTCTTTTATCTTAGATTATGACTATTTCTACGAAAGCCGGTTCTATTTTGAATTATATGAATCATATCAAAATCTAATAATCACCAGTGTAATCCATAAGAGACTTACTTACCTGCTAAATTTTGTGAAATTTCGTCGAATAGTTTTTTAGATAGAGTGGATACATACACACCGACACACACACACACGCGTGACGTTAAATATAGGTTTTCTATGCTCTGAAGTGCTCGAAACGTGTAGATCCGTCAAAATTTCCAATTTTCGAAAGTTTCCAATACTTTTCCTATACATTACCATATATTGTAGGGAAAGTAATATGTTGTTCGGTCCTGGTTTTCTCATAAACTGAGCTAGAATTTATTGGAAGGTTCTGATGTCCAAAGGGGTGGTAAAGACCAGTTAGCCCTGCTTTCAGTTGCAAAATGAAAAGCAAGTACACATTTAAAAAATCGCTTAGCACCCTTTTATTTCCCCCACAGGCTTAAGTAAACAAACAGTTAAAAATATGTGTGGCATACCACCCATGGAAGAATGAAATTTGGAGTGTACATACTACAGTTATCGGAGAACCAAATGATTTAAATAACCGAAAAAAAAATCCGAAGTGACAGGCTCTGTAAAATCTGTGCCATTACATTTGTTTCGTACTTATGTGAATTTCAGTGGTTTGTATTTGCATTGCACTTTATTGCAACTTTATCCTATTACACAGTGCTATATCCGAGAGCTGTGTTTCACACGACCTCCGGCTCAATATCATGGGTTAGTGATCTGAGTTGCGACTCAAATTTTGGTCTGGGGGGTGGGGTCTTTTTATGGTCCTTGAAATAACATTTGGTCAATGCTAAACAAGCATGCATTGGGTCGCCAAGCAAATGTGCTTGGAAATTCTGGGTCGCAAGAAAAAAGGCTTAAGAACCACTGCTATAAAGACGGGTTTTCCTGCATTCAGTCTTAAATTGTGGACTCGGCTACCGGAATAGCGAGTCCCACTCGCATTTCATATCAGAAAATGCATCTTTTTGAAAGGCGGCAGGTTCCAAGTAACAAGGTTCTAGTACCAGTCAAAAGAATTATCTTTGGAAGGAGAGGGGGGGGAGGGTTCCCTGTATCAGCTGAACTAGGGCAGTTAGTTTAAGGTCCTAATTCCACGAACTTCATTCATCAACCATTTCAAATGCAATGTAGAATATATATAATAGTATGGGAACACGGTAACTAATTAATACTTAAAAATGAAAGATAACCAAAACATAGGTTTTAAAGTTTTTTTATTAAAATCTCATTATTACGACACACAAAACTCACACGCCCGAAAGCGATAAGGCCGTGTGATTTTAGTATGTCCTAAAAATGAGGTTTTAATAAAAGACTTTAAAACCTATATTTTGGTTGTCTTTAATTTTAAAGCAGAATATATACATTTGAAAATCGCTTAAATGTACAGCTTTTGGGTGTAGTACTCCCGAACTGTCCATGGCTACACATTGATTCATTCAATTCAACATCGAAATTCGCACCAGAACTCAAAATAAATTATATCCCCTTTAAAACATTTTCAATTTATAAATTACAAATTAACTCGCAAACGTATACATTCGTATTTGAGGTTAGTGTACCATGCTGAAGACACATTAACCGCATCATCCGTTAACGCCGTTACTGATGAGGACAATCTATTCCGCGGCAAAGCATACGAAAGGTGACGGCCTTATCTGTTCCCGAAGGTAGGCCTAACACGGGAGATTGGAGAGGAAATTGACCGAATATTCATCCCTGGGAGTTGCCGCAGTTACTCCATGCATATTCGGTAGAGAGCACACTCAATGTACCGGGTCAGAGCGAGGAGTGAAGTGATCTGAACATACACCGTTCCTAACTAATGACTCTCTGAAATGACTGTAACGTGCATTTGTTGCACAGTCACTTTGTTATTTCTGTGAGAAGCATACTACGTGTATAAGGTTACTACAAAATTGTTTCGAAATTAGGAAAGGGAATATGCTTAAAATAAGATGCTGTACATACAGGTAATATTTACGTTTTAACACTACAGAAGAGAGGATTGCTATATCAAAAATTTTCGTATTCCATATTTTGACAGAATTTGGAATCTCACGAAAATTCGTTGCTTTTTAGAGTGTGCATGTGAGATTTTGACATAATCTTCTAAGAACCTATGTACGAGTTTACGTTGCAGCAAGCGTTATACATTCTCTGTGTTCATAACACATTTATATAAAAATATGACATAGTTTCGAAAAAATTTTCCATAATAGAATTCCTCCCTCGGTGGCAGTATGGTTACATTTGGGCTTTTAAAAGCCCTTTTTGTTACGAATAAACCTTTGAAAATCACATTTCAAATATATACGAAAACGCCAAGAAAATTCTCCAATTTTGGAATTTTTTACGAAATGAAAATTTGGAGATTTTAGGATATAATAAGATAATTTTGGATATACAGATTCAGGAACTTCACACTAAAGCTTAGTGTATATACTATTTCTCATTTATTTATTCATTTTTTAACTCAGTCTGTTCATAAACGTTGCGAAATATTTATAACTTTCCTTATACTACATGTAAACGGAAAGTATTGTCAAAAATCTTACTCTAGGATTTATATCATAAAAATAATAAAACATTGAAGAGGTTCACGACCCATTCTAGATATATTAGACATTTTATTTTTCAACAGGAAGCGCGATCACTATTAAAATAATCAAGCGATTTCTATGAAATTGCGGACCCTCGTTTTCATCGTTATAGACAAAAAGTCCATCGGTTCTGGACGAAACAGAGATATTTTGAAACGCCATTGCAATCAGTGTTCCTTTCAGGGCTTTTTGGCCGGGGTGGGGGCAATAAAATTTTAGAGGGGGAGTCTTATATAAATATAAATGCTGTCACATAAATAGAACCTAGTTAAAATAATATGTCTCCTGGGGGGGGGGGGGGCTTCGTCTCCCCAGATGTATGCCTGAAAGAAACACTGATTGTAATATGTTAATCTACAGGGAATGCCACTTGTTAGCAGTGGCGGATTTAAGGAGGGGCGATCGAGGCGATCGCCCCCCCCCCAAACGTCTGACTAATGTCGACGTTTTATCAAATAAATTATAAAATTAAAAAATATATATATATCATTATATCATTAGGGAGATACTTTGGTCTTGCTCTTCCTCCCTTAGTTTATCCACGAAATCTCGCTCCCATAATAAAAGTAAAAAGAAAGCTCGAGATGCTGTCTTTGATGCAATTACGATAATAAGTGAAATAAAAAAAAATGTGAAATCCGATTTCGGGAATATATGCAGAGGTTGAGGGGATGTGTAATGATCTTGGAATTGAAATAAAAATACCACGTACTGCTAGACGCCAAGTTCATAGATCAACTGCTCCTAACATAACTCCTGAAGATTATTACAGAATAAATGTTTACGTGCCTTTGTTAAACTCCGTCCTAGAAGACTTAAAAGACCGATTCGCACAGGAAAATCTGGATGTCTTATATTTACAAGATTTAGTACCATCCACTCTTTTAACGAAAATCGACACGGACGAAGAGTCACTCCTCCCATCTTGGACAGAGCTAAGCAAGAAGTATCACAGAATAGCCGAACTGGGAGTGGAAGAAATGAGCAGTACACTTAAAGTTGAGGTGATTAACTGGAGAACCAAATGGATGCGAGAAAATACAGATACCGGCAGAGTACACAAGTCTGCTTTTGAAGCAGTACAAAACTGTGATCCTGCAGTGTCCCATGTGATCTAAGTATTACTGAAAGTTCTTGTAACATTACCAATTACTGTAGCAACCGCCGAGGGTAGCTTCTCAGCACTAAAACGATTGAAGACATGGCTTCGAAACACAATTAGAGAAGATCTGCTAGTGGGATTGACTTTGTTGCATGTGCATTATGATATCGCAATTTTACCAGTAACAGTTTTATATCGATTTGCTAAAGAAAAAGCAAGAAGACTTGAGTTGACATTATAATGATGATCCTTCCTGGGAGGTTAACGGCGCCAGGGTTTTTGCGATGGACCCCGTAAGCTGTTAGGGATAATGATCGACAATAAGCTGAATTGGCAATTACATTTGAATAGTGTTATAGGTACTACCCCTGGCAAAAATTATGGAATCACTTCCATGTTATTTCAATAGGATACGAAGTTCAATACACAGTTCAATTTTAATGCACAGATACCCCTGAAAAACGTTTTTTGAGCGAAATTAAAGAACTTTAAACGCTTAACAAAACAAAAAATATTTGAAAAATTTTGCACTTTTCATTATTTAATAATTCACGATCAAAAAATGGGAAAAAAGCTAGAGGTTGAAAGAAAAAAATCGTAAAAACTAATTTGGAATAATAAATTTGATCATGGAAAATCATTAAGATATAGCTCTTCATGTTTATATGATCAAATTTATTATTCTAAATTAGTTTTTACGAATTTTTTCTTTCAGCCTACAGCTCTTTTCCCATTTTTTGGTTGTGAATTATTAAATAATGAAAAGTGCAAAATTTTTCAAACATTTTTTTATTTTGTTAAGTTTTTAAAGTTCTTCAAAGGCCAAAAAAATGATAGGCCGTATTTTATAAGCTGCAAAGAACTTACTATAAACTTCCGAATTTGTTCTAGTTATTTCAAAAATGTCAAATATCCGTATATAGGAAGCCGTTAAGAAAATCCTAAATGAACAAACCTCCGAGAACATTTCGATCTACAGATCGCCCCCCCCCCCCCCCCCAAACAAGAGGCCAAAATCCGCCACTGCTTGTTAGACGCGTCCGATTATTTTCCTTATCTAATCTACACCGACAGAAATAAGCACCCACGATCATACGGCATGCTGTGTCTTTTTATCCTGACGAAAGAGGCTGCTAATGCCACCGAAACCGGTCGATTATTTTAATCAACCGTCTACGTTGTTACTAGTGAAGTATTTATTTTTGTAGATCCAATCACGCAGCAGTTTGAGCGACTTTTCAGCGAGTCATTAAGGTTTTGACATGATTTATATCTATCTCCCAAGAGAGTTATTTGCAAAATGTCTATTTCCACCCCCGAAGTCATTGCGATGCACCGAAGGGTCAAAAAAGCTTCCATTTATTACGAAACAAATATTTACTTTTCGAAACAAGCCTCCATGCACTCGTTAAGGGGACATCGGGTCGTACCTGCAAAAATTCATTGCTTGTTTACGCGCAGGTGACTGACGATATGTAAACAACGTTGACACGTTTTGAATTACGAGCTCAACATTTTGTTATCGGCAGATTTTAGATTTATAGGATAAGTCATAAGTTAAAAATAAACGTAAGGACCTTTACGATATGGGGGGGGGGGGGGGGTCATTAAAACGCGAGTTAGGAGAAAATTATGTTTCGTGTAAAATTTTGGTGTGTCTAACACATAGCAGTTACCTTTAATTAATTCGCGAGGAAAAATAAAAAAATGTTGTTGGTGGTGTTACTCGTTAAGATAAGCATCCCGAATTTCACACACAATTTGTTCGATTATTTCGAAATGTATCGTGCTCCTAGTGGAAAGGTAAAATTCCGAATATCTCGAAATTGCCTCCTCGCAATAACTACTCAACGGAAGTGCCATCTTATTATTTCTGGTTAAAGTGCTCTCTCTTGATAATGGCAATATATTTCATTTTCTTCGATGTGTTTGTTCCATTTTAAATGAAAAACGCACGATCTCGCGAACGGGGTGATTGCTATCTTTACGCAAGTTAGCATTCATTATGAATTAAAAATGTCGCACACATGAGTCATTTTTGCGACACATTTTAGAATATGTGTTCTTTTATACTATTTTTGATTTTGGGGGAAAAGAAATATTCGTAGAAAAATGACAGGCCTTCTGCTGCCTACGAAGATCTTTCTTAAATACAAATACAAATGAAAATAGAAAAGGCATAAGTCGGTCAATTAAAGTATCAATTGATTTTGAAGCAAATAAGTAGCCGTCTTAACCTTATTTTGGATAAAAAGATAGAGCAATTATACAACCATTGCCAAGCCAATAGTGGCATCTCGTGACCCTTTAAGGTATTATTACTCTAAAGTGCCGTAGTCTCCATTTTTAAATTATTACCTATATTGGTGTGATTGTGCCCTATCTTTTTATTCTAAAGGAAGGAGGCTGCATTTTATCCCCGAAAACCGGGTGCAATTTAGGATAAACAAAGTGTGCTCTTACTAACGAAATATTTGCATTTCAAACAGTTGCGTTATTTTTAACAATATATTTGGAGCAAATGTTTACATTCAATATTTTCCTTAGTTAAGCAGATACGAATAGAGTCAATGTATTTTCGATTGCATACAGTAAATTTAAATAATATTTGGGTTCTCCCATTCGTATCATAATCATGCGCCGATATTTCTTGTGTACGACATCATTTCCCAAAACTACGATGGAGTTATTGCTAATCAGAAGAAATAAGCCAAATTTGTAGATGTCCTATAAGAAAAGGATCTCTACTGTCCAGTGTCCATGACCAGCCATCTAAACATAAGTTCTACCGTTGATACACCAAGCCTGTGGTGCAAATCCTTTTCGTTGGAGTGATCCCACTCAAGTATTGTTTTATTTAGGAGACCCCCCCCCCCACACACACACCGTAAATAAAATAAGTGGGTCAAAAATTACAATGAAATACACATTTAATAATATTTAATTTACACTCGCCAATATGAAATAAATTTAACGATTTAAAATTTCAAAATGCTTCATTTAGCTATAAATAATATGCATTATATTTTTGAAACAAAAAAATCATTAATTATAATAAAAAAAAATAAAAACAACACAAAAACAAGAAAGATCAATCGTGCATAAAGCGTTGATTGTAAAACACTTTCCAACTTCAATGCAATTTTATATAAACATCTCTAAAATGCGATACATTCCTCCGTAATATTTTTAAAATTATCGCAATACTACATTAATTTATTATATTTGAAAACTTCATCGAAGAAAATGAACTTCATTCAAATGACGGCATTGAAATATAAATTGCCTGGTTTAAACATCTCTAAAATGCGATACATTCGTCGGTAATATTTCTAAAATTATCATAATACTACGATAATTTATTATATTTGAAAACTTCATAGAAAATAAATGAACTTTATTCAAATGACGTCATCGAAATATAAATCGCCTCTATATAAAAGCAGCATTTTATTTATAAACATTTTTCCAATCGTTTCATTCATCACAATACCATAATAATTTATTTTATTTAAAAATTTGAAAAATTGTTATCTACCATATTTATTTTAAAATGTCAAACCTCTCTTATATATAAAATAATTCAACTCTTGGAAAGATATTTATTATACAATATATATCTTTTTTCTTTCTGAAAAATATAACAAGAGTCAGAATTTAATTGAATTTGTTTTTCTTCCTATATTAAATAATTTTTATTTTAAAAACTACCTAACATATTTTACTAAAATTTTTTTTATATATTTTATGGGATAATTTGAATATTTACTAAAATTTTCGAAGCAAATTTTGAATTTTAAATTCCCTTAAAAAAAGTTTGAAAAATTAGGTCCTATAGAGTTCAATGTATTTCATTTTTTCAACCCGGGTTAATTCCGAAACTAATTGGGTGATATCATTCATTTATATTCCCATAGGTCCCACAGACCGTCTGAAAAACATACTAAAATTTCATTTTCATAAAGTCAGTTATCGTGATAACGGACAGACAGACAGAATGAACAAAATCATAAACACTTTCAATTATGTTGTAAAGTGTTAAAAAATACGCAAAATTTTTGTCAATACTAATGTGAAATTTCAACATAAAACTATATATTGCAACACAAATAAACACAATTTTTTCACTTCTTCTCTGTCGGGCCAACGGCCGTATCGTGCTGAAAACACCAGTTCTCGTTAGATCACCGAAGTGAAGCAGCATCGGGCGCGGTTAGTACTTGGTGGGTGACCACCTCGGAACGCCGCGTGCTGTTGGCCATCTCGGGTGCGTTATCCCCGTGGTTTGCGCGCTAGATTTGCACGCTGCCACAAATTCCGCCGTGTTCATGCGGAGTACGATCACGTTAAACATGTGGGTCCGTAAGTCCTTCCGAGAGGTTGGTGGTAGGGGAAGGAGGGTACGGTCCCTGTGGATGCCTCCCCCGCTGGGTTCCGGTCTAAATTGGGTGGCACTTCCCGGCCGTCCATACAGTTACCTTACACCTTTCTGGTAGGTCGGACGGTCTGGGTCTCAACTTCTTCTCTGTCATCATTCAAAGCGTGAAGTATACATGTAGCGTGAAGTATACAACGATTTGAATCATGTGGATGAATTGCTTTCGAATTATATTCATTTTAAGAGTACAAACTTGTATTGAGAAAGACCTGTAGGAAGTTTCAACATGTTTGATCTTTAAAATGTAAAGTTCAGCAAAGTTTATTTAAATTATATATATATATATATATATATATATATATATATATGCACACACAATATAAAAGATATATATAGGAAAGGAAATATCATAAATAGGTGTGTTAACGGGATTGTAGCAAGGTCGAGGGGGATTGTGACCCCTTTTCCTGGTTTAAGCATGCTTTAATTCCCGGGAAACACTCCCAGAAACCACCACACTCCCAAAACAACACCTATACGTGCGCAGGGGAAAGACAGAATCTCGAAATGACAATGAGATAATGATTATATCAAAAACCAAGACAGAAAGAATACGTCAAAATCTAAGACGGAAATATCACACAACTATATGACAAAAACAAACCATTTTTATATATAGAAAAGGAAATATCATAAAAAAGGAAATATCATTGCGAGGTCTTAGATAGAGCAAGGTCTATTGCGAGGTCTATTTGCGATATATTTGCGAGGTCTTAGATAGAGCAGCAAATGCGCCTTATACTTCCTTTTGACATTTATACTGTTTCGATTGTATTTAATGTATATATATATATATATATATATATATATATATAATTATTTGCAATCCATTTAAGTTCTTAGTTTTCAAATGAAAACAGCTACAAATACCTCCTGCAATCATATTAAATCTTCCCAATAGCAAGGGGACTTGCTACATCCGGGTGGAAGCCTTTTTAATTTAAAATAATTTGTTTGTTAGCAGACTTATATGGTTATACTTAGATATATACATACATGAATTTTAGCTGATTTTTAAAATTTAAACTGGGTGTATCGATATAATTTATAAATAAATTGAAAAATACATGAATTTTGATATATATCGAATATCTCCAAATCTCGTACATCTATCATCCTCATACTATACTACTGTTACTTTGTTGTAGCTCACATTGTACCCTCGTGACAACTTAACTCCTGTACATATTTTGCAAATTTTTAATTCCGTCATATGATGGGTATACCTTTTATTATATAATAAATGCTGTTCTAAACATCGCCAACTTGGCGATATTTGGCCCCACATTGCCAAAAATATCATTAAAATTGCAAAAATGACGATAAGTTAATGAAAATGACGCCTAATTGATGAATTTATTACTAAAATATATGGACTATGTTGCTTATTGGCTTATTGAGGATGCTATAAATATTGGTAATTGTTAATTTAGAGTTGCATAAATTTATATATTTAATATAAATTAATATAATTTAATTGGATAATATAAATTAATTGGATATAAATTAATTGGAATATAAATTAATTGGATAGGACATTAGTTTTAGATGTTGTCATCCGGATGTACAATTTATCGCGCCAAATGTACAATTCAACGTTACAAACACTGTGCAGTGGATCTCTTCATCATTTTTTCACTGTTAAAGAAGTAACTTCGTTGCATTATACATATAAGGAAAGTCATGTGCTGTCCACATCAGATTTTTTTAAAAATGCAATACACGGTATCTAGGAAAGTGCGTATCAGTGGGCATTTCTTGAGAACAAAAAGAGTTATCCTTATATTTTAATGCAACTGAGAGGAAACCTCTATAGCACTACACGACAAGACAACATTCGGGGCTGACGCTTCTACTTATAGGGGGGGGGGGGTCTATTCCTCTCCCTTTCAGAGATAGAGGGAAAAAAGTCAATTACAAAGTTGTCGAGCGTAGCCAAATGAGTATAAAAATGCGTTTGTCCGATAGAAAAGCTGCAGATAATTATCTAAAAAATATTTTTAAACGCATGGAATTCTTTAAACTGCAAATTCGTCTGGCGGCAGTTGTGTAACAAACGATTTCATAAATTTAGTTTGAATGCTAACTGTTTTATTTGACAGACGATTTGTCGGTAAACATCATCGTAATCGAAATCAGAAAAATGAAGAAACTAATCTGAGGTTAAAGTAATATTCCATCTGCAGTACTGTATCTTTATGCTATATATTTGCTACTTCATCCTATTACTTTCCATATATACATAGTATAATGTATAAGGAAAGTATTGTGACGAGGTCAAAAATTCGAATTCGAATTTTCGACGGGAGAGCATGTTTCAAGCATCCCTGAATACGAATCAAACGTTTTTGAGGTGATGTCTCTGTGCGTGTGTGTCTGGAGACGATAACTCACGAAAGAATGGAGCCATTCGAATGAAATATGGTACAAAAATTACAATCCATGAATACTGGAAGCCTATTGTTTTTAAACGTAATCAAATGTTCAGAACCCTCCAATTTTTGAGAGAAGTTTTGAAAAAATCATCAAAAAATCAAAACCTTTAATAGAGTTACTCAAATAGTCATTTTATATGTACTTTTTCTTTAGAAATAGATTGAAAAACTTTAGAACGCTCGCATGAACCATTCTCGAGATATTGCAAATACACGTACCAAAAAATCATATAAAATAAAAAAAAATTGTAACTACTGTGAAATATGTACACTTTCATATGTAATATCATGTGATAAATTTGGTGACATCATTCTAGTGGATCTAGCTGGTTCCATTTATAAGAAAATATACTTTGGGTAATACTTTTGTATTTGAAAGACAATAGCCATTTATCTGCTAAAAGAATAACATATTTCTCTGCTCATAACGCTTGGCGAAATTTTGGCGACAAATTTAGAGAAATGTTGCCAACTTGGTGACTTTTTAAATGTTGTAAAATTAACGAAAATGTCCACAAACTGATAAAAATGAAGCTAAATCAATGAAAATTAAGACTCATTGACGAAAATTCAATATCTTGGAAAGAATATAAGTATCTGCTATAAGAATAACCTATTTTTCATCCGTTACGTTTGCCAAAATTTTGGCGAAGAATTTGTCGGAATATCTCCAAGTTGCTGACTTTTTAAATGTTGCCAAATTGAGGAAAATGTCACCCAATTGATAAAATTTCGCCAAATTGATAAACCGACGCTAAATCAATGAAATGACGACTAATTGAGTTCAATATCTTGAAAAGAACATAAGAGTAGCCTAAAAGAATAACCCATTTCTCCGTCCGTCCGTCTCCTCCGTAACGCTTGGCGAGAAAGTTGGTGGGATTTCGCCAACTGGGCGACTATTTTAAATGTTAACAAAGTGACAAAAATGTCGCCAAATTAATAAAAATGATGCCATATAGGAAGTAATGTTTTGCAAATTCTGATTTCCGTCATATGACGGGCATACCTTTTAATATATAAACAAGAAACATCAATCATGCTTAAAGCATTGATTATAAAACACTTTCCAACTTCAATGCAATTTTATTTAAACATGTCTAAAATGCAATACATTCCTCGGTAATATTTTAAAACTTCTCACAATACTACATTGATTTATTATATTTGAAAACTTAAACCTTCATCGAAAAAAATGAGCTTCATTCAAATGACGGCATTGAAATATAAATTGCTTGGTTTAAACATCTCTAAAATGTGATAAATTACTCGGTAATAATTTTAGAATTATCATAATACCACGATAATTTATTATATTTAAAAACTTCATCGAAAACAACTGAAATTCATTCAAATGACGTCACAGAAAAAATAACACGCCTGGCTCTTTCTATAAAAGCAGCATTTCATTCATAAATAATTTCCCATTCATGTCATTCATCACAATACTATAATAATTTATTTTATTTAAAGATTAAGACCATGGAGCTACAAGTAATTTAACTCTATGCTTAAAACTTCATCGCAAAAAATCGTCCTTCTCTCGGTAAAGTCAATGAATATTTCTTTCATATCAGTTATGCAGACTCCATGAGCTAAATTCTTTTGCGTTAAAAAAAATACAGCAATTCCTATACAACTCATCCTATATATTTTGCTGTTTACATTTTACATTAGTGAAAAATAGGCTTCGTTGTAGAAATAATCAAATTGGGATGAGCATTTAAACTCATATATATTGTAATTGCGTTGTTTTAGTATGTAGATGCACAGAATTTAAACCAAAATAAAGTGGTTTTAGGACGGATACAACACTCAATATGAAATAAAAAGAACTTTAAAAATCACGATTTTGAGACAAGATAGATGCCATATATCATTTTGAAGTGGATCAAGTGATACTTTCATATCATGGTCACGTGATCGTTTCATATAAGAGGTGTTATTATTATTTTAATTTTTATTTAAAAAACTACTGAATATATTTCGCTGAATTTTTTTTATATATTTTATAGAACAATTTGAATATTACCTAAAAATTTCGAAGCAATTTGTGAATTTTAAATTCGCTTAAAAAATGTTTGAAAAATTAGGTTCCATAGGGCTCAATGTATTTCATTTTTTCAACTCGGGTTCAATCCAAAACTAATTGGGTGATATTATTCATTTATATTCCCATAGGTCCTACAGACCGTCTGAACAATATACTAAAATTTCATGTTGATTAAGTCATTTTACGGCAGTTATCGTGCTAACGGACAGACAGACAGACAGAATGAACAAAGTCATAAACACTTTTCAACTTTGTTGTAAAGTGTTAAAAATGCTTTTCTCCTTGTTTGTCTAACACTTGCTGACGCATTTGGCGAACTTGGCGAATAATCTAGAGACTCATCGCCAATTTGACGACATTTCATCCCAGATTGACGAAAATATAGTCAAAATTGCAAAAATGACGCCTAATTGATGAATTAATTATTCTAATATATATGAACTGTGTCGCTTATTGAGGATGCTATCAATATTGATAATTGCTTATTTAATAGAGTTGCGCAAAATATAAGTTAATTGGGTACTTTGAAATTGTTTTACATGTTATCGTCTGGAAAATCGCCAAATGTACAGTGCAATTCAACGTTGAAAATACATTAACATGGATCTTATACATAATTTTTAACACTTTACAACAAAGTTGAAAAGTGTTTATGACTTTGTTCATTCTGTTTGTCTGTCTGTCTGTCTGTCTGTCCGTTAGCACGATAACTGCCGTAAAAATGACTTTATCAAAATGAAATTTTAGTATGTTGTTCAGACGGTCTGTAGAACCTATGGGAATATAAATGAATAATATCACCCAATTAGTTTTGGATTGAACCCGGATCGAAAAAATGAAATACATTGAGCCCTATGGGACCTAATTTTTCAAACATTTTTTAAGCGGATTTAAAATTCACAAATTGCTTCGAAAATTTTAGGTAATATTCAAATTGTTCCATAAAACATATAAAAAAAAAATTCAGCGAAATATATTCCGTAGTTTTTAAATAAAAATTAAAATAATAATTACACCTCTTATATGAAACGATCACGTGACCATGGTATGAAACGATCACATGACCCACTTCAAAATGATATATGGCATCCATCTTGTTTCAAAATCGTGATTTTTTTAAGTTCTTTTTAATTCATATTGAGTGTTGTATCCGTCCTAAAACTACTTTATTTTTGCTTAAATTCTGTGCATCTACATACTGAAACAACGCAATGACAATATATTTGAGTTTAAATGCTCATCTAAATCTGATTATTTCTACAACTAAGCCTATTTTTCACCTATGTAAAATGTAAACAGCAAAATATACAGAATGAGTTGTATTAGAATTCCTGTATTTTTTTAACACAAAATAATTTAGTCCATGGAGTCTGCATGGCTGATATGAATGAAATATTAATTGATTTCATAAAGAGAAGGACGATTTTTTTCGATGAAGTTTCAAGCATAGAGTTTAATTTTTTGTAGCTCCATGGTCTTAAACAAAATGTTTAAATAAAATAAATTATTATAGTATTGTGATGAATGAAATGAATGGGAGAAAGTTATGAATGAAATCCTGTTTTTATAGAGAGATCCAGGCGTGTAATTTTTTCTATGACGTCATTTGAATTAATTTCAGTTGTTGTCGATGAAGTTTTCAAATATAATAAATTATCGTAGTATTATGATAATTCTAAAACTATTACCGAGGAATGTATAACATTTTAGAGATGTTTAAATCAGGCAATTTATATTTCAATGCCGTCTTTTGAATGAAGTTCATTTTTTTCGATGAAGGTTTAAGTTTTCAAATATAATAAATTAATGCAGTATTGTGATAAGTTTCAAAATATTACCGAGGAATGTATTGCATTTTAGACTTGTTTAAATAAAATTGCATTGAAGTTGGAAAGTGTTTCATAATCAATGCTTTAAGCATGATTGATCTTTCTTGTTTAACTTTAAAAGGAGTAAATTCATTGCATTATATATAAGGAAAGTCATGTGCTGTCCACATTAGATTTTTTTTAAATTTCGGTTTTATAAGCCATGTTTACTATGTTTATGACTGGAACTAAGGGGCGACCGGACCCCCAAGGGATGCCATTTTCCGAAGCACATCCTCAAATAATTGTTGAGAGTGTTTTTAAAGTTATGGAGAAATTACCCTGAAAATCTAGCACGAGTAGTCTGTTGATACCGATGACCGGAGTATTTATTCCCCCCTCTCAGGTTTAATGTAGGGATTTAGTTTTCGACGGCTATGACGACATCGGGTATGATCAGTCCAACTCTTTTTTCGAAAAGTACGTTATAATTATTAATTGAATGGGTATAATAGGGAATTTCGTAGAGCATGATGGCAACAGCAAAAAAGTTTGAATGGTTACGAAGTTCTATGGAAAGCAGTAACGAAATCAATTAAACAAGGCTGTATCCCGGATTTAAACCTTTAGGAAAAAAATAGTGAATGATGACCAATCACCATGCAAATCGAACATGCAAACAATCCATTAGTCTCTTCCCATAACGGAAAGCAGACTCAATACATAAATAAATAAAAATAAAATATCTATTTTAACGCGTTCTCAAGTTGCAGTTCGCAAATGTGACGTTGAACGTTGAGTATGCGTAAGCATTTCAGTGAATTAAAGGTTTTTATAAATTAAAAATCTATTAATATTTTTTTCAATTTTTAAATGTACTTAGGACATACTCAGACAACTAGCCCCAATAAAAAAAGAGAGTTTCTAGGACAAAAATTGTCGTTTAAAATCGCGAGATATACTAACATGGTCAGATATGAATAGGAAAGATTACCACAATTGCCAAAGCACGAGATTTTTAAATCTCCACCCCTTTTCATTATTGTTTAAAGATCTGCCATTAGGGGGCGTCGCAAAGTTTGGATTTTGGTATGATTGAATAAAGTATAACTAGCCTTTTTGTTCGAAATGGCCAATAAAAATTTATAAAATTTGAAAAGAAAGACTTTATGCTTATATGTATTCATAAAATGCTTATTTTATACGAGTAACTTTTAGTGTCTAAACGAATAACATCAATCCCATTGCTGTAAGGTAGTCGATTTTGAAATATTTTAGTTTTTAGGATTTTATTTCAACTTGGCGCCATTTTATAATAAACCAAATCGCTCGAAAGAAAAAAGAAATTATTTTATAACTGCAAATCGAATGTAATTTAAAAAAAGTAACCATTTCGTGTGTCAATTCGTAAGATAAAACTTTAATCAAAACATTACGGAAATCTGTATAATATGCACTGAACTGACGGCTTGAGTGAAGGGGAGGGGGGATAATGTATCACAAAAATTGAATACTTCCATTATAGCTGAAATCTTGATTTCATTCGATATATCTCAGTTTCGAATTCAACGAAAAAAAAAATCGAAAATTCGAATTAAGAATGCCTATATAAAAATATTTTCAAAGAACTTATCAAATATTTCGTTTAAAAAATGTGAGCCATTCCAATTTTATGTTTGAAGTGGAAGAAGTTTTTGGTATTCGTAACTTTTATTAAGTGATGTGTAGTCGTCACACCGAGTGACCACAAACCACTGAGAAAGCGTGGAGCGCGGCTGAAGTGGCTAGTAGAATATAACTCTATAGGAAAAATCATGCTATGCCTACATTATTTAACTTTCCTGTGCTATCTATATCTAGCCTTAATTCGCTTTTAAAAGAGCGCACTAACGCTTCCAATATTTCCGTCATTCAATGCGGCCCGTTCCGCTGAGGGCAGCACCATTAAGAATAAACCATAACACATGGACAGCGTCAAAGTAACGGCCGCGCAACATTAAACATTTTATCTCGCTATCTAGAAATTGCAAATTCGTATCATCATCGTGAGAAAAGAACTCATGTCACAATGTAATTAGGGTAACACTACCTAGCGGCGAATTTCAGAAAGAAAAGTTTATTTAGAAAACAACTTTCATTAATAGATGCGCAGGCATTATTTTCACGGCCTCGAGGGTTGCTTCTTACTTTAGATACAAAAATGTCCCCGATACCTCGAAAGAAAAGGCATTTGCTCTCTAGGCATATGAGTTCCATTTGGGATAGTTCGAGGTTTTCATTGTGTGACAATGAGTAACATCTAGTGCACTTATATGACAAAAGTTAGGAGGAGAAAGTTCTGAACTTATGTCAGATCAATATAAAGGAACTCGTATTTTAGCCTGTCAAATAGAGAGAAAATAACACGCATTAAAAATTAAGTTACAGCTTTTCACTTTCCCTGCAATACATAGTAATACACTCACGGATAATGAAAGTTGTGCACCAAGAAGGAAGCATAGGATGGACATGAAATTTTATTGATGGAAGGATACAGAAGAATGATTTACATGATCACAAAAACAGCGCAGCAGAACACGTACAGACGGAGCTGTGATACACAGTCCAGTCATCTGCAATAGCGCGTCGCACCGCCTCGTGCTGCGATACAAGCAGCCATACGATCCGGCATAGTGTCGAACAGACGCCTGGTGTTGTCATGCGGCAGAGGAGTCCACACCTGTTGGACATTACGTTCCAAATCCCGAAGATTGCGGCAACAAGGCAGTTGGCGTTTCAACTGGTCCAACACATGCTCGATAGGGGACAGGTCTGGGGAGTGGGCAGGCCATGGAAGTGTCTGGACGTAATTCAGGCTGGCCTGGACGACCTGAGCCGTGTGCGGCCGGGCATTATCCTGCTGGAATTACAGGTCTTCAGCACCTGAAATCCCAGCAACGAATGGGAGCACATGGGGCCGTAGGATCTCATCCACGTACCGCTGACCCGTCAATGTTCCAGATACCACTACTAGAGCGGATCGCTTGTCATAGGCTATAGCTCCCCAGCTCATGATGCCTGCAGTGGGGCTGGTGTGGCGCTCGATAACGAGTCGGCATTGTGGCGTTGTGCAGGGGACCTCCACACCCGGGCACGCTGATAATCGGTCCCCAAAACAAAGCCGCACTCATCGCTAAACACTAGACATCACCAATCTGTGGCGTTCCATGTTGCTCTGACCCCGCACCACTGCAACCGGAGCCGCCGATGTTCCAGTGTTAACGGCAGCACACGTAAGGAACGCTGGGATCGCAGAATCACTTTCTTCAGGCGTCTAGATATGGTTCGTGGGTACACGGGAGCCGCTACGTGTGCCTGTATCGCGGATCGGGTCGCAGGGGGCTCTATACCTGGCTGTCCGACGATCATTCGATTCTCTCTACTCGTGGTATGCCTGGTCCTTCGTGTCTGCGTGGCGTCCCGTGACGAGTGCTCCCAACACATTCGGTATGGTATAGTCCGAACGATACACGTGACGAGCTATCCGGCGTGCTGACCACTCTACAGCATTCAACTCGACGATCAGGCCTCTCTCGAAGTCCGTTAGTTGCGTATATCGAAGCTTTTAACGTCTACCCACCATTCTTTTCACTCCGTGCTCGTGCTTGCGTCGGTCGAAACATCCCGCCTTGATGGGGCGTCGACTACACACCGGTTTATAAGGCCGCTGGCTCACTTGCAGCGTCACTTACAGGTGTACGGTCATGCGCAATCACACCAGACTGGGATCATTTGCATATCAGCCCGCCCTCTAGCTATTTACATCATTTCGCGGTTGCACCATGTTTTCTTCTTTCATTGTCCGTAATCTTTTTCATGGTTTCTTCTTTCATGGTGCGTAACTTTCATTGTCCGTAAGAGTATATAGGGAAAGTATTGGAATCGTTTCGGAAATCGCAACTGGAGTTTATGACGGATCTACACGTTTAGGGACCTGTAGAACAAGAAAAACTATTTTTAGCGCAACGTCTGTGTGTGTGTCTGTTTGTGCAATATATGTATCCACTCTAACTCAAAAACTAATGAACCAAATTTCATAAAATTTTATACGTAAGTCACTTGTGTGTGACCCTGGTACTGATTAGATTTTGATACGATTCGGGATAAAAGAACCTGCTTTTTTTTTTTTGCGAAATGGCTGGCAAAAATCTATTGTATTCACTCTAGCTTTACATCTAATGAATCCAATTTCACAAAATTTGGTAGATAAGTTGCTTGTAGGATACCATGGGGCAAATTAGATTTTGGTACGATTCGGCAAAGAAGAGTCTGCTTTTTTTTACGAAATGGCTCGCAAAAATCTAAAATAAAAGATTATGTATGCTTAAATGTATCGACTAAATGCTAGTTTTACACGTAATTGTTTTACACGTAGTTATGTGCTGCCCACATCAGATTTTTTGTAGTAAGTTTCATTTTGTGTAACAATGTATGGCTCACCAAAACCGTCCATTTTGTCGCCAAAATCATGGTTAGCTTTTATAGTTATATATGGTAGGATCCTCCTATATATATATATATATATATATATATATATATATATATATATATATATATATATATATATATATATATATATATATATATATATATATAATACATAAATTTTAAGCCTTCCCCAATAACGCGTCCTTTTCTTTCACAATTAGTATTACAAATTCCTATCTCATGTCCAGCACATGTTGCAACCTCATTAAATTCCCACTAATATTAATAAGTGGACAAACACTGTCTCTTTCTCTTTCGATAACCATATATGGTCACTAATCTTAACCCTGTAAACGTTCTAATATGAAACTGCATTCCTTATTACATTTTAAAGCCTAGTGAACGCAAAGAAAACAACCATATGCCTCGGATCATAATCCTTCTCCGAAGTAAATATATGTTGCATATATATATATATATATATATATATATATATATATATATATATATATATATATAATGGCTGAAAGCATTGCATTCAACTTCTGCACAGTTCCTATTCACCGGCCGTCCAAACAGCTGCTCATCTCTTAGGACGAGTCGGACGGTCTGGGTCTTCACAGTTCCTGTTCAGTAATACTGTTGTTAAATCCACTCTGACGTCACATGATAACTATCTTACAGTAAACTTCCGACGTTTGGGACGCATTACCAAATTTGACAGATTACTCAATTTACCGAATTATCGGATGTCAAACAGAATGGGGTAAAAAAGATGGAACAAATAATTTAAAACAAAATATTGGGCAATAAATGTGATATTTAAAAACATTTAAATTGATTTTTAAATTACATGGAAAAATTTGAATGGACAGAAATTTGCATAATAATGTAAGCTCACGAGCATTTCCGCAAACAGCCGAACGAGCCCGAATGCCGTCGAAAAGGCGTGACAGATTATCAAAAGTGCCGAAACATCGGATGCCGGATTAAAGGAAGTTTACTGTATTTGGTGACATATTACGAATTGAGTAATTTACATACTAAATTTCATTCGAAAGCTAAAGGCTAAAATTTGTACTTATGAATATTTACAATATCCATAAAAAATTCAACACATTACAATGTTATCCTAATTACAATTTTACTTCATAAACACAAAACCCGTCTCAATTTTACTTCTTTTTTCCAATGTTATAATTTGTTTTCTCTTTAAAAATAGATGTCTAAAATTTTCTCACAAATAGTTTCACCCATTAAAAGAACTTTCCACTGTTTGCATTCCTGCAGCACTGCTTGAAGTTATGAGCAAACTATAACACATTGGCAACATCAGAGTAACACATCTCTAGTACTCACGTCCATGAAATATTATTCAATTACGTACACCCTATCATAACGGTTTACAGTTAATGTGGAATGACACAATGCCATATCAAGTTTGTACTAACGATGATTGTGGCGTTTCACCCTATACGTTAATGCGAGGTAATATATTGTATATAGTGTAACTATTTTAGTTAGTAACCGTATGCTACTGTAACTATCGGCACTGAATTTTATATGAAATACCAGGAATAAAAGATAATTGTTTTTTAATAAAAATTATAACCTAGTCGAAAAGTTTCAGTCATTTAAATGATTTTAATTAAGCTCAAACTTTTAATTTATTTTCGAAGAGCAAACTAATACAGTCAGAAATCAGAATAAAAAACAATCTAAATTGCTTGTATTATGTTCATATTAAACGAAAAAAAATATTGAATCTATAATAGGGAAAAGTAAAACTGTGGAAAAAGAGCTGTGAAATTTGGGTAAATTAATATCTTTTCATTTTCCATTAACTTTCTTATTTCTACCTTTTACTCCAAGCATAAAATTGCGAGCAATTTACTTACAGTTTTTCACTTTTAATAAAGTTGATAACAAATGGAACTTAAAACAAAAATCTGATGTGGGCAGAACATGACGTTTCTTATATAATGGAATGAATTTACTACTTTCACAGTAAAAAAAATAGGTGATTCTTATAGTAGATACTTATATTCCTTCCAAGATATTGAATATTCGTCAATTAGTTGTCATTTTCATTGCCATTGATCCATTTGGCGAGATTTTCGTTAATTTGGCAACATTTAAAAACTTCGTCAAATTGGCGACATCCCGCGAAATTCATCGTCAAAATCTCGCCAAGCGTTATGGACGGAGAAATAAGTTATTCTTATAGCAGATAAATGACTATTTACGTTCAAATACAAAAGTATTACTCAGAGTATCTTTTCTCATGAACGGAAAGAGATCCACGAGAACGAAGTCACCAAATTTATCGCATGATATTACATATGAAAAGTAAACATGTTTCTAAACAGTTAATATTTTTTTTTAATTTATAGGGTTTTTTTTATAAATTTATTTGAAAATGTGCAATATTTCGAGCATATTTCGTGCATTAACAGTTCATGCTAGTGTTCTAAAGTTTGTGGTAATCGTTTTCTAAGGCAAAATTACATAAGAAATGTCTATTTACGTAACTTTATTAAAGGTTTTGATTTTTTGATGAATTTTTCAAAATGTCACTCGAAAATTTAGGGAGGTTCTGAACATTCGATTGTGTTTAAAAACAATAGGCTTCCAGTATTTACGGATTGTAATTTTTGTACCAAATTTCCTTCGAATCGCTCCATTTGTTCGTGAGATATCGTCTCACGAACACTGGCACACACACACACTGACACACACACAGATATCACCTCAAAAATGTTCGATTCGTGATCAGAGATGTTTGAAACGTGCTCTTCCGTCGAAAACTCGAATTCGAATTTTCGACCCCGTCACAATACTTTCCTTATACATTTTATGCATATAAGGAATGTAAAAATAAATCAGCATTAATTTAAAATAAAATAATTTTTGTAGAGATTATTTGCTTGAGTAAATATGTAATGCTCACATATCCAATTTGAAGTTATTAAGTATATAATCCAAAAAGATAGAAGTTTAAATAATAATATGAAATTCCTAGGTCTTCCTAGTTCAAGCACCCCCCCTCCACCCTCCCTCCCCGCTTCTACTGCAACAGCTGTCTGTGATTCTTGTTGATAAGTTTTCTTTCTTTTTTTGTGAGAATAAGGAAATAGTGTAACGTCGGCTTTTGAGGCGTTGTTTTGAAAATAATAAATAATATATCATTATTTTTTTCGTATGCTGTAGTCACACGTCAAGATCTCTCGAATTTTAAAAACATGCAACGACTTAGTTAAGTTGAGAATTCGTGTTTTAAATCGAGAGATGCACATGCTAACTAAGATACATACACACATAACCAGGGGCGTTTTAATAGTCTAAATAGGCAACACATACTCTTGTAATATTTTATTCAATAGATTCAGTTAATTATTATTTATTAACCTTACGGTTTTTCACACATCTATTTTGCCCGGTCGGCCATTAAGCTGCTCTATGTCTTCGGATGTGCCGGTCGGCTAGAGCTTTCGACACATCTATTTTGCAATTTATCGTCGTTGAATCTAATGTGTTTGCTAGGCAGGGGATTACACGAAATTTTACCAAATATTTCAAAGATTCCACCAAACAAAAAAGATTGGGGATCACTGGTATAGGAGTTCATTGAATGCAATCAGTTCACGAAAAATAAAACATTTGAGTTACATACGGAATAGGTGGAATCCTTGAAATTTTACCAAACATTTCAAGGACTTCTCCAAACAAAAAAGGTTGGGTATCACTGGTATAGGAGTTAATTGAATGCAATCAGTTCTCTAAAAACAAAACATTTGAGTTGCTGTCACGTGATATAGATAATTTTATGATTTACTTCAACTGGCGGTGAATCGACTATGAAGACCAGAGACGAAAGATAATTCATTATTTTCCGATAAAACTTCCTGATATATTCGATCCTGAAGGTCATGAGTGAGTTCAATACTTTTAATTTTAAAAGTTAAAACTTTTAATTTCTGAAGAGCCAATTAATACGCCCTGAAATCAAAAACAAAACACCGATATTACTTACATCATGTTAACGAGAAATGAAAGCAAATGTGAAATTAGAAGAAAAAAGTAACATAACGAAAGAGAAGGGTGAGGCGAAATTTCAGAAAATCAATATCTTTGGAAGATGTATTTTTAAATTCTAACTTTCCTTTAAGTATAAAAATGCAAGTAATCCAGCTACAACTTTTCGCCGCCGAAAAAATTACGGGCACAGCATACGGTCACAAACACCAAAGTGTTTGGCAGGCTGAAAAAGGTACAATACAACAACAACAAAAAAGTGAGATAGAACTTGTTTTTATGTACGTAAATGTGTATTTTCTGTCCATATTGCAGAGAAAATGTCAACGCCACCATACCAGCTCACTATGGAATAGTGTTAACTCGCACATTGTCAGGTGAAATAGAAAAGCATATAGATAGGTATTGAAATAAGTCGTAAATCTGAAAGTGAAGACAAAAAAACATATCGTTATTTTAAAAGAACTCATTTTGACACATCCTCGCTTGTTAATCCATAACTATCAATATGTTCACGACTTAAGTTAGGGGAAGGCAACCCATACAAAATAAAAATGACTCGAAAACTATTTCTGGTTTGATATGAAGAAAAAAGTACATTTAAAATGTCAAATGAGGAAGATTTACCTTTTCCACATTTTTTATTTTACAATTTGTTTTAGTCGGCTAAAGTAGTAGTGTCCAAAGTGGGGTACGCGAGTTGATAGGTGAGAGTACGCCAAGAAACTTTTTGTATTTCTTCCCTAAGACAAGTTTTATATTGACACAAAAAAAGAACATTAAAAAAATATATTAACATGCATTTTTTAAACTTTACGCTCATGATTACAATAATATTATGATATGAATATTATTTTATTACTACGCTCGGTAAGAACAAAATACATTGTTGCAACTGTACTTAAGCCCACTGGTCTAAAAGACATTTTTACACTAAATTTTTATTTTTTCATACTATTATGTACTTATTGTTTTTGTGAAATTTCAGAATTCCAAGATTTTGGCGGAAAAAAAAAATCTTCAAGACTTTTTTTCCGCCTTTTTGTAACTTTTTCTAACTTTTTCGTAAGGATGTCTATCTGTATATTATTTCCAGTTATGTATCCATTCCCGAGATAAAGGAAAAATTGGTATATATATCCGGGATCAGTTTAAAAATAAAATAACCTAAAATGGAGAGTAGAGCAGAAAAGAAATAATGAAAATATGTTTTCTTTTAAAACATGCATAGTAAATTGTCAGTGTAATGAAACACTCATGGCAAGATGCATATTATGTTTCAAATACATAAACGAATCTTTTCTTGAATTCAAAATAGTTTTTAAAAGCATAAATTATGCATATTACTGTTATTAAGGAAGTGCAAAGTTCAGCTACAAAAATAATCTTCTGCTTTCTTTCCCTACCTCGATTGAGGTCGGGAAAATTGTAGATAATCGATGAACTTCGATTATCGATGAATATCTACAATATTGAAGATACTTATTGATAACGAAAGAGAAGATTTACATTTTCTGTATGTTCAAAAGTTACCTGAAAAATATTAATTTCTTTCATATTGCAAACTTTCTGTAGGTTGGACAATCATTCGTGTGACTACAGATGTGGCAGTTTCTATCGCAGCATTTAAAAAAAATTTGATGTGGGCAGCACATGACTTTCTTTATATAATGCAATGAATTTTCTACTTTTACAGCGAGAAAAGTAGGTTATTCTTATAGTAGATACTTATATTCTTTTCAAAATTTTGAATTTTCGTCAACGAGTCGTCATTTTCATTGATTTAGCGTCATTTTTATCCATTTGGCGAGATGATCATGACATTTAAAAAGACGAGATGACATTTAAAAAGTCGCCAAGTTGGCGACATTCCACCAAATTCTTCGCCAAAATCTCACTAAGCGTTATGGACGGAGAAATAAGTTATTCTTATAGCAGATAAATGACTATTGGCGTTCAAATACGAAAGTATTACTCAAAGTATCTTTTCTCATGAATGAAACGAGCTAGATCCACGAGAATGGTGTCATCTAATTTATCGCATGATATTACATATGAAAATTGAACATGTTTCTCAACAGTTAATATATATTTTTTTAATTTATGGGATTTTTTTATAAATTTATTTGAAAAATAAGCAATATCTCGAGAACGGTTCATGCTAGCCTTCTAAAGCTTACGTCAATCGTTTTCTAAGGCAAAATTACATAAGAAATGTCTATTTGCGTAACTTTATTAAAGGTTTTGATTTTTTGATGATTTTTTCAAAATTTCACTCGAAAATTTAGGGGGTTCTGAACATTCGATTGCGTTTAAAAAAAATAAGCTTCCAGTATTCACGTAGTGTGATTGTTGTACCAAATTTCAATCGAATTACTCCATTTGTTCGTGAGATATCGTCCCCCCCCCCCACACACACACCACACCACACCACACACACATACACACACACACACCTCAAAAATTTTCGATTCGTGATCAGGGAAGCTTGAAACGTGCTCTCCCGTCGAAAACTCGAATTCGAATTTTCGACCCCGTCACAATACTTTCCTTATACATTATGTATATAAGGAAAGTCATTAGAAAAGAGAAAAAAAGTGACTACCATTAAAAAGTGCTATGTACGATTTAAAGGAGGGTTAGAATCCTTCAGCAGATATACTGGAAGTACTTACTGTTCCTGTCCTGCGAGAACTTGGAGCAAATCCATTTGTGATTTCAAAAGTATTTTGAGAGGAGGTTTTCCTTTTTGTACTTAAAAGAGAGTTGTTTTTTATAACCATGAAGTGGTATTTTTGTGAGATTTCAATTCTTTTTGTAGAAATATTTATCAACATGATTAAGCAGCAATAATATAGCGGGCATTGTAAATTGTACTTTAGCGCTAAACACTATTTAATCATGATTTTTTAATTTTTACTTTCCCACACTAATATATAGTATATTGATTTCACAAAAAATTTCGGTTTCGAGATTTTGATGCCAAAACCTCTTGGACACTTTCTGGTTATTTTTAGAGTGATATGTCCGTCTGTCTATGGTCGATTTCCTGTGTACACAATAGCTGCTACAAATATTAATATATTTTCACGAAGCGTTTCATTCGGCTTTGTTATCAAGAAAATCCAGAACTAGATACGATTTTTGAAATTCGAGTGAAAACTTCGAAATTTTATACTTTATAACAGCAAAAGACAAAATTTGACATAATTATGCACAAAAAGGCTGTGTGATTATAACATTCAATAGTTTCAAATAGTGTAGTGAAAAACACAGGCGATATAATTTTTGTGTTCGTGACATCATGCCCCCCCCCCCTTTCGGGGAGGAGGAGCAAATTACCCCCGTCGAGGGTGTGTGTACATTGTCAATCTTGGTATCAATCGAAATATTTTTCAAGCCCTTTAAAGTGAAGGGTAACATGTTATAATTGTGATCATTTGACACAACGATTGAGATTTTGCAAAATTCGCAAAAAAAAAAGGGGGGGGGGCGAGGGACCGAACTATTTAAAATAGATTCTGGTATTAGAAAGTTGAGTTAAGCCACACTCAAGGTAATTGAAATTTTAAATTCCATTTATTTTTAAATTTTAAAAGAAAAGTAGGTATCTCCCATCAGAATACAATATGAGCCATCATTAATTAAAATTGGTTTCACAGTTAAATCAGTAGATCCGGTCCGTCAGCACTGAAGGGTAAAAAATGCTGGAACGACAATCGTAAAAAGCGCCATTTTAACGCATTTCTTGGTCCTCCGGGTATTACCGCATTAATTGTAACCCCCTCAACTTCGTGGTCATATTACAAAAGAAAAAGAATCAGCTCCTTCCAAATAATGATTTGTCTCCTCGATATAAGCTTGCCGGCTATTGATTCGGACATGACGACTTGGTGGTACGGAGTTCCTAAAACTTTACGAGAGCGGGAAAAGTCCGATGATGGTTACTGAATACGATTTTCACTTTTATATTGATGAATTTACAGTGGTTTTCTTTCAGCACGCGAACACAATATAGCTGTCGGATATGAAAACCTGAGATAGCGATAATTCAGCGATCATTTTATAAAGATAAAATAGAAAATGAAGTATTACAAATGAAGAAATTGCGTTCTGAAGTATCTCCATGCTGGGAACTGTTTGTATACATTATTTCTACTTTTTGAACATATATTGATAATTGAGGATTTTAGAATGAGAATGGGTTAATCCATAAATTTACAGTGTTATATTTAATATATTATTACTTTCCTTATATACATAATGTATAAGGAAAGTATTGTGACGGGGTCGAAAATTCGAATTAGAGTTTTAGACGGGAGAGCACGTTTCAAACATCCCTGATCACGAATCAAACATTTTTGAGGTGATGCCAGTGTGTGTGTGTGTGTGTCAGTGAGTCTGTGGAGACGATATCTCACGAACGGAGCGATTCGAATGAAATTTGGTACAATAATAACAATCCGTGAACACTAGAAGCCTATTATTTTTAAACGCAATCGAATGTTCAGAACCCCTTCTAAATTTTCGAGTGAAATTTTTTAAAAATCATCAAAAAATCAAAACCTTTAATAAAGTTACGCAAATTGACATTTCTTATGTAATTTTTCCTTAGAAAACGATTGACATAAACTTTAGAACGCTATTATGAATCGTTTTCGAGATATTGCACATTTTCAAGTTAATTTATCAAAAAACCCATAAATAAAAAAAAATATATTAACTGTTGAGAAACATGTTCACTTTTCATATGTAATACCATGCGATAAATTGGGTGGCATCATTCTCGTGGATCTAGCTCGTTCCATTCATGAGAAAAGATACTTTGAGTAATACTTTTGTATTTGAACGCCAATAGTCATTTATCTAAGAATAAATTATTTCTTCGTCCATAACGCTTGGCGAGATTTTGGCGACGAATGTGGTGAAATGTCGCCAACTTGGCGTCTTTTTTAAATAGTGCCAAATTAACGGAAATCCCGCCAAATTGATAAAAATGACGCTAAATCAATGAAAATGACGACTCATTGACGAAAATTCAATATCTTGGAAAGAATATAAGTATCTACTATAAGAATAACCTATTTTTTTACTGTAAAAATAGTAAATTCATTGCATTATATAAGCAAAGTCATGTGCTGCCCACATCAGATATTTTTTAATTATACACAGTGCTATAAAGTCCATGCTGCTCCACTAACTTCTACAGTACCTATGATAGTTCCAGAAAATTTGACAGATGCTGACCTTTGAGTCTAAGTACGAAGTATAGCGTCAGGCGCGCGTTTCCGCAGGTAATTAAGTCTTATATATTCTCCGTTACTATTTGAAAATGAATTGATGGGAGAATTCATGCTGATCGGGCATGCACTTTTTTTACAATGGAGGGGGGGGGGGGAGTTTACCTACATCAAAAAATAATAAAAATCCCATATTGCATCCCATAATGTTATCAACTTCGAAACATTAAATTGTTACATTCGAGGGTTTTACTAGTATCATTAACCTTACAAAAAACACCGTGCTGCTCTGTATATCAATTAAAATGTACATTCTCGTCATCTCTAGACAATCAATGCAACCGGTTCCATCTCTTTTACTGCTGCATCCCGAGTCTTGAAAACCAGTTGAGAAACTACCATCGCGACAGGTTAAAATACACAAGTCGGTAGAAATGCAATCATCCCACGGCCTAATGATGACGTGATTCTTATGCGATTCCAACGCGATAATTTCTGCCAATGCGAAGAGGCTGCTTCAAAAGAGAAGCAAGCGACAGATTGTTGCAAACGGAAAGGAGGGGGGTGGCTTCACAAAACGCAGGATAAATTTGCAGAGTAATAGCAGGGTCATAGTCTGAGAAGGTTCCAAGCAACTGACCAAAGTCCCTCCCCCAATAAAACAATCACGTGTCTGTAGTAATATATGAAATATCTAAAATGTCAAACTTTCCTTCGCGAGCTCGTCAGGGAAAGTAGTTAAGCAGATATACTGAACACATCGTACAAGCATTCGAAAGGTGATTAAAAAAAAATTAAACAAACTGAAGTCCATTGAAGAGTATTATTTAATATTAGTATTATATAAAATCATCTATCGAAGCTTTCGAGATTTTAAATGGAAAAGTATGTATTTGTTCAGGAATTAAATTTTGGAATGATCCGTGGCGTTATCTTGTGAATTACAAAACATTCTAGTTTTCTACAAGATGCATCTACACAATCGTTTATGGCGATTACATGATGCATCTACACAATCGTTTATGGCTATTAAATGATGCATCTACCAATCGTTTATGGCGATTACATGATGCATCTACACAATCGTTTATGGCGATTACATGATGCATCTACACAATTTATGGCAATATGAACATTCGCCCTTGAGTTGTCGTGTTCAGGCCTCACACAATCTCCCAGCCGACCACCTTTATAAAAGTTTTCAAAATTTGTTCAAGAAGAACGTTTAAAACGTTCTTAAAAATAACGTCTTAAACCGTTTTGAAATGAACGTTTCAAAAGTTCTTTTAAAGAGTTCTTGAACAAATTTTGAAAACTTTAAAAAGATGAACGGTTGTGGGACTGTTTGAGGCTTGAACACGACAACTCAAGGGTGATTGTTCATATGGCCATGAACAATTGCGTAAATGCACTATGTAAAATATTTTGTAATTCACAGGATCACGCCACGAATTATTCCAAAATTTAAAAAGTCAATACCATTATTATTTTTTTTTCATATAGGGAACACTGATAATTATGTGAACAACTAGGTGTCAGTCTATGGGAGGGGGGGGGGGGAGAGAATGAAAATTTGACCAATTTCAAAGAATTTGTTTATAAATAAAAATTTCTGGTTATGTTTCAATAGCTAATGCATGATGTGAATGCTCAAATACGAAAAAAATCTGGTCAATATGCGTTCCTCTTTAATCACTATGGATCATTCATATCCGTTGCCAATTTTTACAAGTTTTAATTTAAAAATATTAAAACAAAATTAAAGTATTTAAATTACAAAAAAGAAAAAATTAAATGTATTTCAGGTATTTAGCTCAAATATAATTAAATATTCTAAAATCCTAATATAAATGTAAATTCATAATTATTAATTCTAAATTAATATTTTCAAGGATCTCCTATTGATTCCAGTATTGCTATGTCCTACTTGGGTGTTGCCTGGCTATCTCTTCCATTTTATTTCTGGCTACGCCCTTGTATATTGCGGCTACACCATTATACGAGATGAGGGAACGTTTGGAATTTTTAGAATTTAACGACTCAATATTTTGCAGTGCTGTAGCACTTCGGCAGTTTAAAATTTACATTGTTATAATTCCCAGCAAAACCATTCTTTCATAATATCCTATAACACTATAAGCCCAGATATTTGACAATTTTGAAAACAACGTTCTTAAACGAGCGTTTTCCAAACTTCTAAATAGTCTTCGAAACGGAGATTTTAAAGTTGCGCATTCTGCATAAAAGTAATTTTGTTTAATGGGGTGGTCGTTTTGGATATTCTAAGGTTGTTAAGAGCACAATATTATTAAATTGGTAATGGCAGCAACCTACTCCTTAACGTGAATTCCGAACCACTAAGGATACTCATGCATACTCTGAGATCCACATCGTATACAAAATCCGAACCTATTGATTCGATGACTGGAGCGCTAACATTCGGCCATACATGGACTAGTTCCGTTCATTTCTGAAAATAAATGAAAATATTTTGCTGGGAAAGTAAATTCGTTGCGTGCGGCCAAAGATCGTGCAGTTTACAGTACTGCCGTTTCTTAGTTGTTTCAGTTGCTGGTTCTGCTTACATGAGGATAAAGGCAAAACTATAATTGTATTGGGAAAAAAATGAAGTATTACTACTAACATTTGCTAAAACTTAGATTTAAACTGCTCATTGGAAACCTTCTAAATGGAGCACTTCGCAGTTTCCTCTTTGAACTATGGAATGTTATGGACGATAGTGATCTTAAAATTCAATATACTTTAAAACAAGATTTCTAAAGAGATAGGAGGGGGGAGATAATAAAAGCATTTTAGAAGTTATGGTAATGGAAGGTTTATCTGGAATTTGTGCCGCTCAATACCCGAGGTGAGAAGAGAAATATTCACGATAAGGAAACGTTCGGCGATTCTGTTGCAATGTCGTCTAGTGAATTTTTATTATGTTTAAACGCTCCGCGTCAACATCAGAACTATGACGTGCAAATTGTTGCAAGCACCAGAAAGGTGAAAATGGTCTCTTTATAAAGGGTGTTTCATAAAGAGGGATCAACTTTTGAACTGTTAGTGCTAGACACATACTTCTAATTGGAAATTTGTTTTGAATCGTAAGTTTAAAACTAGGGGGTCTGAAATAGTTTCAAAACTAGGGAAGGTATTTGCATAAAAGTACTAAATCTAACTTTTTATACGGCCCCTTAAGGCAAAGTGTTCAATGACTCGAAAGATGGGTTATACTTTAATAATTAGATATTTTAGTTTGACATCTGTACCTATAAAATCAAAGCGTGGGAAATGAAACAAAATTCCTGACTTACACCAAAAAACACGCTCCGGCCCAAGCAATTATATAATGATTATATAAGTTAACTAAAAGAATTAAATTAGAAATAGAAAATACACAGTTATAAAAAGCAAAACCCAACAAAAGAATGTATTTGATTACCAGAAAAGTTACAAAAGAATGCATGTCAGCAAAATGAAAACATAAAACAATTACAAGGTCATGAAGCTGTTAAATCTTCAGCAGGTGTATACAAAACATTACTTTCTAAATAAACAGTACTTTTCATTGAATGGCCTTGCTACTTTTAACAAAAAATCTATACTGCACCCCTAACTACTATAAAAAGTATGAATACTTGAGAATGTAAGAAAACATTTTAAAAACAAAAAAAGGTAAACTTAAACGTGTAAAGATGGAGGACAACCAAATTCTTACCACACATGAAATGAAAAGACAGCGTTGCAAATTATAAAGGGTAAAATAGATGTAATAGATGTAATTTAGATATGTACTAGTTGTACATGCTTATTATATCATATTTAAACTCTTTCATTATCCTATAATTTTCTTATGCATATATACATATAGGGACTCTTCACAAGATAAAGCTTTATTGTACTTTGTGTATTTTTTTCTACTGCAAGCAACTATTTAATGCATATAAGGACTTGTTCGCAAATTATTATCTAGTTATTGGCTACGAGTCATTTTTATTCACCAATTACAATTTTCAGACTATAAATTGAAAATAAAAATAATTCTCACATGTTTAAAAGATTATTCCACAACAGGATTAGCATATTAAATATAATATTAAGTCAAATTATATTTAGTTTGACCATTCTCATAATCACACGACAGAATATTTATCAAAAATACTTTTTATGAAACACTGAATATTTAATATTTTTAATTGAACATCATCTAAAACCATCGACCCCAATATTTTGGCCAAATATTATTCACATCTTTTTTATTCCAATATTTTAGCCAAATATTATTAACATTTTTTTTATTCCAATATTTTAGCCAAATATTATTAACATCTTTTTTATTCCAATATTTTAGCCAAATATTATTAACATATTTTTTATTCCAATATTTTAGCCAAATATTATTAACATCTTTTTTATTCCAATATTTTAGCCAAATATTATTAACATATTTTTTCTTCTCAAAAATTAGGGGGGGGGGGGGGGGCATGCGATTAATAGCGCGACACCTATATTTTTGAGAAAACTTCCATTTCTGCATTTCCATGATTAAAATATTAAAATAATAATAAAAATCTTTGTAGTTAACTTTGCGAAATTGTTAGCAACTTATTTCAGTTAAATGATTTAGTTTGTTTTTTAAACTTCACGGGCAAAAATCATGTATAATCCTTAACGAAATTGAGCTTGGAGTGTGTTTAACCCCTTGAGATCCGGAAGATAAGTTAATAAGCACGGCTTTCAATAAGAAAAAAAAACATACTGCACATATTGTTCAATATATCCATAAAAAATTTTAGAAACACAATTTACCATAACGTAATATAAAAGTGGTGACGAGGGGGGCGGGGCGGGAAATCCTCGCTTGTTAGGATAAAGAGGGTACTACACTTACTACATAACGCACGAAAAGTTAAATTATCTTTGAAAACTACTTATGGGCAATGCAGTTTTACACAGCTGCATTTAGGATGAAATAAACTTTAAGGATAAATAAACAATAAGCGAAACATTATCAAATTTTAAAATATTAAATTTACACATATTTAAAATTAGATATTATTACGCGATAACTGCGTATTGTCTGCAATTTAGCACCTCATTTTGTAGTTTTCATTTTAAGTTATAAAATTGCGATGTGTCCACGACATAACTCTGGCTACTAACTAATAAATTTGATTTTATGAAAAAACTGAAAATAAGTATTTTTTTATACATATATATTATTTAACTATTAGATATACTCAGCGTTCTTCGTGATTAAAAATGTGCAAATTCGAGTAGTATCCTAAATGATATTGTTCTTTCAAAAATTTTTATAAAAATATCTAATTTAATTCCCTTAATAAAGATGAATAAGAATCCCTGTTATCATTATAAAAAATTATCTGCACCGGCAACTCTGATGAATTAGACATACTGGTCCCGTTTGTAAACCAATTTATAAAAATCTGATGTAGGCAACACATGACTTTCCCTACAGACATATATCCACGTTCTCTTTATTTTAATTAAATTTATTTCACTTTTAAATCAATTGTCGTTCTCATTTGGTAACTGGACTTATTTTCAAAGGTGGCGTAGAAAAAATACGAAAAAATTATATCTCGAGAACGGCTATTCCTAGTGTAATGGGGCTGATCTTATTATTTTCTTCGTTAAAAATTACGTATAAAACAAGCATGTAATGGATATATTTGAGTATACTTAGTTTATTATTCTAGATTTTGACAATTTTTGCAGGCCATTTTGCAAAAAAAGACAGGTTATTTTTTCCGAATCATACCAAAATCTAATCAGCACCAGTGTAACTCACAAGCGATTTATCTACTGAATTTCGTGAAATTCGGTCCATTAGTTTTTCAGCTAGAATGGATACAGGCAATTTTTGCGAGCCATTTCACAAAAAGAGGCGGGTTCTTTTATCCCGAATCGTACCAAAAACTAATCAGCATCAGGGTCACACCCAAGTGACTTATATACCAAATTTTATGAAATTCCGTCTATTAGTTATTGAGTTAGAGTGGATACATACATTGCACAGACAGACACACAGACGTCACGCTAAAAATAGTTTTTTCGTATTCTAGAGGTCTCGAAACGTGTAGATCCGTCGAAAACTTGAGTTGTGATTTTCGGTATGATTCCAATACTTTCCCTATACATTACCATGTATTGCAGGGAAAGTAAAAAAAAAAAATGGGAATTTGGTCAATATAAGACCAAATAAAAACATGAACAGGAAAACACAGGAATGGGAATACCGAGGTATGCTTAATTTAAAAATAAATACATTGTGTGAAATGTTGAAAAACATTTTTTTTAAATGCATCTACATATAAAGTCCATTGTCTTACTGATATTTCTGATGGTGCTAAAATGGCAATTCTGATATAATATTTACGATCGCTAAGTATATGTAAATCGCACTTAAAATTTCGCTTCAACATTAGATAAAGCGCACAAAAGAGATAAAAAAAAAGAAACTCTCCGAGATACAAGGACGGAGGCCATCAGGTATTCTTTTACCAAATTTTGTGACTGTCCGTAGTTTGTTTCCTTTGTTCACTATGCGCGGAACAAACGAACGAACAGACAGACATATTCTTTTATATTTATTACTTTTCATATAACTAAACTTTTCATTACAGCTTTCATTATAACTTTTCATTCAGTTAGCTAGAAAAAAAACCTGATGTGGGCAGCACACGACTTTCTCTGCAGACTTATATCCACATTCTCTTTATTTTAATTAAATTTATTTCACTTTTAATTCAATTTTCTTTCTCATTCGGTAACCGGACTTATTTTCAAAGGTGGCGTAAAGAAAATACGAAAAACTAAAATATCTCGAGAACGGCTAGTCCTGGTGTAATGGGGTTGGTCTTATTCTTTTCTTCATTAAAAATTACGTATTAAACAAGCATTTAATGGATATATTTGAGCATACGTAGTTTAATTTAGATTTTGACGATTTTTGCGGTCCATTTTGCAAAAAAAGGCAGGTTATTTTTTTCCGAGACGTACCAAAATCTAATCAGCACCAGGGTGACCCACAAGTGACTCATCTACCGAATTTTGTGAAATTCGGTCTCGGTCCATTAGTTTTTCAGTTAGAGTGGATACAAACTTTTGCGGGCCATTTCGCAAAAAAAAGGCGGAATCTTTTATCCCGAATCGTACCCAAAACTAATCAGCACCGGACTCGCCCACAAGTGAGTTACCTACCAAATTTTGTGAAATTCGGCCCATTAGTTTTGTAATTAGTGTGGATACAAAATCTGCAGACAGACACACAGACAGACAGACACACACACAGACGTCACGCTAAAAATGATTTTTAGTATTCTAGAGGTCTTGAAACGTGTAGATCCGTCGAAAACTCGAGTTGCGATTTTCGACATGATTCCAATACTTTCCCTATACATTGCCACGTATTGCAGGGAAAGTAAAAATGAACGGTTGAAGTACCTTTCCCCTGACCCTAACTTTCAAAAAACCAATTCGTCTATTACGCTCATCGATTGAAATAATCCTATCTACTACTATTTGAATCGTTACATGGGTCAGAGAAATTTGCGCACATAAAGTTCACCGACATTGCAAAAAAGAAAAAGAAAAGTTAATGTTCAGGGACGCTCAAAAAGGCAAATATATCCAGTTCCAGAAGTCAGATTTTTGATGACACTGCAAAACGTTTACATATATCAAGTATTGTATGTAAATGTTATATGTATGTAAAAACTGTTTCAGACACACAAAATTCAATTACATCGCTTAAAAAAGGCATGTAGACAACTTCCAGCACTAACCAAAGCAGATCCGTAGCGTCGCAATCTGAACAACTGACGAGTCATGACAACGCTATGCGGATCACTCATTTTATCACTCATTACGCGATCAACGGCACACATTTAAAATTCAGACCCATTTAATCGCATGTACGTTTTTAGTTGAATCTGACAGGTGCATTAGGGGTTGGTATGAGAGAAGCATTTGAGCGAGTTTACCGACCCCAAAAATACTACATGCCAGGGGTTGTTGTGAAATAGTCAACGTTCATATATTTTATATCAGGTCTGCAATCCGCTGGGTCATCGAAAGGTTTTGCTTATAACCACAAAGTTTGTGAAAGTCGATTTCTGTATAGTGTTGTTGTTCTTGTTGCTGAAGGATTAAGAACAAAAAGCGTTCTTGTAACATGGTTGAGCTCTATACACCCTGTTGAGGCTTTTTTTAACAGTTCCAGTTCCCGTCTTTGAAAGGTTTAAATACTAGTTTTAAATAGAATTCCAATGTAATCCTATTTTAACAATTCCAGTTCCCGTCTTTGAAAGGTTTAAATACTAGTTTTAAATAGAATTCCAATGTAATCCTATTTTAACAATTCCAGTTCCCGTCTTTGAAAGGTTTAAATACTAGTTTTAAATAGAATTCCAATGTAATCCTATTTTAACAGTTCCAGTTCCCGTCTTTGAAAGGTTTAAATACTAGTTTTAAATAGAATTCCAATGTAATCCTATTTTAACAATTTGTAAACACCAATGTTTCACTATGGGTAGCGCTTTTTTTTACTGTAGTACATGATAGGGGGTAACTGTTCATGGCTGCAGAAAGTGCAATACGTATAAGCATTGCACTGCGTATATGGAAATAAAAGCACCTTTGCAGATACAAAGAACCTATCGAATTTCCTCATACAAAGACAAGACGACGTGGTTTGAAAGACGAGTAGTGTTTTTACTTATTAGATAAACGTTCTCATGATTCCTTATCTCTGGCATCGCTTCCTTACCAACATTAGGCGACAAAATTTATACATTGATTCATTCATAAAATATTACGTTTACAGAAATATGTTAATTCTCCGCAAATGTAGATTTACATCAAACACTAAGGAAACGTTCACTTGAGAATTCAAACGACCAAATATTAAAAACAATTACTTTATTTGATTTGGAACATTTTATACGTTTGAACGAGCGGAGATCAGTATCCATGGATCGGTTTTGCGATTTTTAATGTACACCAGCACCGAACAACTGATAATTACATTGGTAGAAAGATAAATCGCTGTCCGCCCCCATTATGAAGACCTCCGGTTGACCGAGCCAGCCAGTTATGCCACGCAGCTAGAATATTTCGCAAGATTGAGCTCGGTAAAGTTCGTAGTAACAGATTCAAGGTTCATTTTTATCAAGTTAATCAAGTCAAGGTTCATTTTCAATAAAATAGTTAGTCAGTAAAAGCAAAAAACAGTTGATTCAACAGTTAATTAACAATTGTTTATCAACTGGTTTCGGAGACAATAAACAGTCTTCTTCACAATATAAATATTTTTTTTATATTATATTGTCTCCAAAATCGACCGATATTTCTAATCAACTGTTTATGCTATTACTACCAAGTAATTTAATTCCAGAATATTTAAGTTTGCTGTTTCAATTTAACTTATTCTGTATATTTTAATGCCAAAATTAGGAAATGATAGACATTTCATTTATTAAATGTTGCATAAGCAACACTGTCAAAATATCAAAAAGTGGTATAAACAAAAAAATACATAAAAAAAAAAGCTCCAGTGTGTCAACTTTTAAAAGTATAAAAGATAACAAAGATTTGGACAAAAAGTGAAGTCTTTAATCCTATTCCACAACAAATATATAAATATCCAAAAAATATGTCATTATCATTGAATAAAACATACATATATTTAAAATAAACATATAAGAATATAAAAACAATATAATCTCTTATTGCTCCTTTTTCGAGATTTAATCACTTTTTCGATTTATAAAAAATTGAATTTCGTAGCCAAATAAAATACAGTCGACTGAGTTTTGTTCCTTAGAGACTTTGATGTTAATTTTATTTTATTAACTAAATGGTTAAAATGACAAAAATACAAAATATTTATAACAGTCTTGCGAGCTTTTGTCTTTTCAACCCCCCGAGAAGCCCCCGGTGACGTAGAAGGCTGAATCTTCTGACGCGTAAGTATCGACCGCGAAGATAGAATCTAGAGGAGCCAGAATTTCGATTTTCGATTCTGGGAGGGAGGAAATATGAAGGGTCGAAAAGTATTTCTAGACACTGCAGGTTTCCCCGGGGATGTAGAACACTGAATCTTTGCACTTATAGTATCGTCCAGAAGATAGAACACACCGCACTTTAGATTTATCTTCGTAAAAGCAAATAAAACAGGAGGTGGCCATGAGACGAAACAAGTTTGATTACAACATTCTTCTCCAGGATCAAACAAAATGTGTGCGGTCGAAAAGGCTTTCTAGAAGCCCCTCCGAGTATCGTCTATGGGGTAGTATAAGTCAGATTTTAGACCCCCCCTCCCCCGGGAGCAGATAAAATGGGAGAAAATTTAATATTTTTTCCAGAACTTTAAGAAGACCCCGAGTATCGTCCATGGGACAGAACAAGTTTGATTTTAAAATTCTCCAGCTTGAGCAGACAAAACTGGGAGGGGATCGCTAAGTCTTTTCAGACCTTTGTGAGGACCCTGTGTATCTATCGGATAGAACAAGCCGGATTTTAATTTTAGATTTATGCCCCCGGCAGCAGACAAAATGGAGGGGGGTCGAAAAGTATTTACAGACTTTTTAGAATATCCCCGAGTATCGTCCATCGGGAAGAACAAATCAGATTTTAGATTTCTTCCCCCCTCCTGGGCAGCAGGCAAAATGAGAGGAAATCGAAAAGCCTTTCCAGAAGACCCCGAGTATCGTCCATGGGCAGAACAAATTTGATTTTTATATTTTCCCCGAGACAAAATAGGAGGGAGTTGAAACGTTTTTCCTGACTTTTCAGAAGACTCCGAGTATCGTCCGTGTTGAAGACCCAGACCGTCCGACTCGTCCGAGGACTTGAGCAACTATTTTGGCGGCCGGGAGTATCGTCCGTGTGAAAGAATAAACCAGATTTTAAAATCCACTCCCCCCCCCCCCCCAGGGAGCAAACAAAATGGGAAGGAATCAAAAAGTCTTTGCAGACTTTTCAAAAGATCCTGGAAATCATTCATAGGGCAGAACAAGTTTGATTTTAAATTTCTTCCTCTGGGAGCAAACAAAATGTGAGGGGGTCGAAAAATATTTCCAGACTTTCCAGAAGAGCCCGAGAATCGTCCATGGGGTAGAACAACTCGAATTTCAGATTTCTCCCCTCGGGAGCAGGCAAAATGGGAGGGAATCGAAAAGTCTTTTCAGATCTTCTAGAAGACTTCTGTGACTTAGGAGTTGACACTTAACACACTTATGATATCGACCCCAAGTATCGTTCATGGGACAGAAGTTTGATTTTAAAATTCTTCCCAGGAGCATACAAAAATGAAAATGGGAGGAGATAGCTAAGTTTTATCAAACCTTTCTGATCACCCCGAATATCGTCCATGGGGTAGCACGAGTCGGATTTTAGATTTATGCCCTCGGGAGCAAACAAAAGGGGGGGGGGGATCAAAAAGTCTTTCCAGACCTTCCAGAAGACATCTGTGACTTAAGAATTGACACTTTGCACACATATAGTATCGACTACGGGATAGAATCTAACTGAGCGAATTTTCTATTTAGTATTTTCGACGCTAAGTGCCACAATTGTTAAACAAAATAAAACATTAAAATATTTGCAATTTATTTTTTGAGTTTTAGTTTCTCTGTCTTTAACACGCTTCAGTGCTAGTTTCTAAAATACTTACTTATAAAGTGTTGTGTAGAAAATTTCACCCATTTTATCATTAAAATTTAAACGAGATATACACGCAATTATTGAATATTCAAATCAGCTAATGCGTTTTAAATGAGTTTTAAATTTTAATGGATTGCGCATATTTTAAGAATTCTTTTATTCTATTAGCAAAAAATTCGTATATGACAAATTGCAAGAACATCGATTTAAATTTTGCAGGTGATAAACAATTATGGAATCAGAAGTTAATAAATTTTGATAATCAAATTCCGCTGTGGAGAAGAAAATTCACACATTACCCAAGTAATTATCTTTTATATTTTCCAGAGAGAAAATGATAAAATATTGATTTAATTTTATTTTAAAACTACCACTTTTTACAATTGGAAATGAAGTTACCACTGCACAGGCATTACTAATTGTGTAATGTAAAATATTATCGTTCGCTGGCGGTAAATAAGGGAATAAAAAAGTATCTAAGCTTAATACTTTGTTTTTGATGAAAGATCGTGGAATCATAATTTTACACGTTTGGATATTTTTTCGGAATATTACTGTAAACACCACAATCATATAGAATCAAATCATATACTCTATAAAGGCTGTTTACACACATTTAGAACGGTTTTATTGCAAAAAATAAATAAATAAAATAACAAAATAGAAAAATAATTTCAAAAACATTTTCTGGCAACATCTCATTTTATAAAAGCTAAATTATCGTTTGCTGTAGTTAAATTTCGTCTATTTTAAATGGCGCATGTAAACACACTTTGGATGGATGGTTATATTTTCGCTCTTTCCTAAGAGAAATACTCCCAGTCTGTAATTATAGAGCATTGTGAAAATCATGTAATTCACGTTTCTAACTGCAAATTCTATAGAAATAAAATTGAAAATCTGTTAGTCTCACCATCACGAGAGAACGGCTGAACCGAATTTGATGAAATTTTGTGGGTAGCTTTAAAATAGCACCACTTAAAATTTAATCCATGTTTCGAGTTTCTAAGACCAGGGATTGTCGAGATATTAATGAAAAACGAAACTGCCATTTGTCTCATCATCACGGGAGAAAGGCTAAACCGAATTTAATGAAATGTTGTGGGTAGCTTTGAAATAACCCCTCTAAAAATTTAAACCATGTCTTGAGTTTCTAAGACCAGGGGTTGTCGAGATATTATTCGAAAACGAAAGTTTTCCTAGGAGTTCTACTCTCTAGCTCCCTGGTTCCTCCAAACAAAAAAGGTTGGAAATCGCTGGTTTAAAACGTGAAAGTGAACTAAAACTTTATCTCTGAGTTTGGTGGAAGATTTTTATGCTAATTAGTTATTTTCTGAAAACATGAATTGTTTAAAACCACGAAAGTTTGAAACATGAATTTAAATGGAAAATTTATCACCATGGTTTATTTTTCACAAGCTTTTACTTAACAATGAAAAGTATTAAGAAATCAAAATGGTTATTTAATTATCAGCATTTTATGAGGAAGATTCTATCTTTTATCATATTGTTCAGGAACGCAATTAAATTAAATGTGTGTTAATTTTTATTATTATTTTTTTCGATTTGAATAATAAATAAATGGATATAAAAATATATCTTATAAATGAACGGTTTGATTTTTATTTTAATTATATTAATTACGGACTGCGTACATCACTTTCATTTATTTTGGCAAAGAGTTTTCAAATTGTGTTTAGCCAATAAACTCAGATATTGTGTTTAGCCAATAAACTCATTTAGCCGATTGTTGAAACAGAATAAGAGTAGAACGGGTATATCTTCTAATACAATTTTAGTGTTTCATTTAGTATATACAAACGGAAAAGGGATATTTTATTTTTCAGATCTGCAAATTCAGATCTACGAATTTGGCGAGATATCGCTAACTTGGCAACTTTTCTTTAACGTTGCAAATATGACGAAAATGTCTACAAATTGATAGAAACGACGCTAAATCAATGAAATGAAGATTGTTTTGTTAGAAAAGAGTACTGAAATGATGTTTCGGTAGCATTTGTCTCTCAGTCCAACAGTCCTACTCAGTAACACATTTAGTGAATATTTAAAATGTCACCAAATTGATAAAAATGTTTGTAAATCCCTAAAAATATCATGAAATTGATAAAATTGTGCTAAATAAACGGAATTAATTGTGTTTTTTTAGGGGATAGTGTTGTGATGATGTTTCGTCAATTTGTCGCGAAGTGGGACTGTCAGTTCTACGTTCCCACTTGGCGATAAATTTGACGATTTTTTAAAATGTTGTTAAATTGACGAAACTTTCGCCAAACCTTCCATAGAGATAACATTAATTAGACGATATTTTTTCACCGGGATGTGACTGCAAATCTACCTTCTTGTGGCACACCCTGGTAACGTCCTAGACGGCTAAAAGATCTACTATTTTCGGCATGAGGAGAAGGCTGTTTTGTTGTATGAAAAGCTAATAAGAATTGAAGTGCCCTCTTGGGACTGTTATGAAAATGGGCAAAAGAACCTGAAGACACAAAGCGGTTTTCTACAGAAGGTTTTAGAGTTAAGAGCAGATCTTGAACTTGATGCGGGTATTATTAAAGGGTTTTTGAAACTCCGTAATCCCTTGAATCACGTTGAGAAAATTACTAATCTGAATCTCGTCCAGCCTGTCCTTAAGAGTCAGTTCCCTCATGAGAGCTTAAAGATTTTAGCCCTTGACACCATCTATACTCTCTATCCCGAACCTGAATGGTTACATGTTTATACCGATGGCTCTTTGACTGAATGTTCACCAAATGTTGGAGCAGGAATATACTCTTCCATTTTCTCTTTTCATATTCCTGTAGGAAAACGAAAAACTGCCTTTGACGGAGAGGTTATGGCTATCTGTGTGGCATTAAGGCTACTTGTTGCCCCAGACGTAATAACAACAAGGTGGTCTTACTATCGGATTCCAGAACCGCCATTCAGGCTATCGGGTTAAATAAAGTACCTATCTCTAGTGATATCTTAGAATGTCAACCTATCTCTAGTGATATCTTAGAATGTCAAATCCTCCTTGAGAGATTCAGTGGATCCCTAGCCACTGTGACATTTTCGGTAATGAACAGGCAGATATGTTGGCTAAGAAGGGCACACGGATAGTCCAACAGCCAACCACAAACTACTCATTTTATTCTATAAAGCTTTATATCAGAAATCACATGAGACTTACATGGAAAACGGAACTCACTTCTCGTATTTCTTAGAGGAGTTGGAGGAACATTTTGGACCAGAAAATTTCGGATAAACCTCGTGAAAGGGCAGTCGCGGAATTCAGGCTTGAAGTTGGCCATGACTGCCTGGCGAGAGTCATCTACACCGCATTGGCATTTATGACAACTCAAATTGCCCGCTCTGTTGAAAGGACGAAGTTATGGACAGGTACCATATCAAGGGTTGCGTGGGGACTCCAAGGTGAGAAGATATTGGAATGCTAGAAATCTGCTGATGAGACATTGACTTTTGTTTTTGTGTTCTTTGTTGTAAGACGTTTCACATTTTCTCTTGCCATTGGAAATAAAAAAATATTTTTGCCACCAATTTATTTGAAGCAAGTTATATCATGTCGCTTAGCAACGGATTTAAATCCAATGTGTTTATGCGGCAAATGATTTTTATTAAATCTTTTCCGATTTGAACACTAAAGATATGGGTCATTTTCTGTAAAAGGGACATTTATATGTCCCAGGTGTTTTAATAAAAGTATGCATGACTTGGGACTGATTTCAGACACTGATCAGTTTTACTATATATTCATATTTGTCACCCATTAGCTTAAAAAAACAATTTATATTTTTAATATTTAAAAATTTAATTGTTTTATTAAATGTCATTCCCATGTGTGTCCCAACAGCCAAATAATAAAATCGCAACTTCATTTATAAGCCTTCATTTTCTAGTTTTCTTTTAATTTGATGTTTTATATTAAATTAAACAATTTAAAATACAACCGGTAATAATAAAATCCACTATGCATTAGTGCAACATTATAAATTAGTGTTTTTTTTCACTCGAAATTGAATCTTTTGTCCCCTAGCTTTTTTATCATTCACCTGTCTTTAAATTTTAACACCTCTTTCTGTACATAGATGACAACAAAATGGCAAAAATTGTTGAAATTCATATATTGTACGTTGTACGAGTAATCTTCTACAAATTCACGGGTATATCTTCTCATTTACGAGAATATAAGTAGTACAGGTATATTGGCATATATTCTGATATATATTGGCATATATTGAAATCAATTACGGCCTTCTGGTATAAAGATTACAGGGATTATTGATATTTTCAATTTACTACGTCATCTGGTCTTTATTACGTTATTTTGGCAAATACTTTTGAGACTCATTGTAATACGGGTAATCTACTAACACACGGATATATCTTCTAATGTACGACATTATTAGTACGGGTATATATTCCCATATAATTTTAGCACTTTCATTTTGGCATATATTGGAGTCAATTACTGCCTTCAGGTTTAAAAATTACGGGTTTATTGACATTTTCAATTTATACATGTAATCTACTAATACAGGTTATATCTTCTAACATTCGCGTATATAAGTAGTAAGGGTCCCATACAACTTTAACGCTTTTATTTTGCATACATTGATTCAATTCCATATTTTTTTGTAAATTTACTTACAAAAGGGGCTAGGATGTTTTATTCTTCAGATCTGGCCGTGAAAATAATTTTGTATAGAGAGAACAGAGATTCTTAAACTTCTTTTTAGGAGCATTAAATTAAATATTTTAACATAATGTTTTGATTAACAATGTCATTTAGTATACTATAGGAATTTGCCCATGATTGTGAATTTTAAGTTTCTTTATATTATATACTCCGTGAGAAGAACGTGCTTGCTGCTAGTAAGTAATATTATTAAAAAAATGAGAAAAAGCGTCAAGCAGTACTTTCAACAGGAAAAAGAACAACGAATGAATACCCAATGAAGGTACGTACATTTACGACTATTTCAAAAATAAAGTATCTTGCCTCAAAAGAGAAACTCCACCAACTCAAAGAACAATTGCAGCGTCTTTAAATACCTATGTAGCAACTGTAAACCAAATAATAAATAAAGATTTAAATCTTAAAATGGCTAAATAACATAATATTCACAGCTTTTTGCCTAGACATGTGTCTGAGTGCAGAACATATTTTATAATTTTCTCTGAAAATCATTTAGCCGGTTGCAGTAGGACAATTGCTGAAGCATGGATCTATTTAAACGACTATAACAAAGAAAAAAAATCGATTTACTATCTCAAAAGAAGAGAAAAAGACCTAAAAACTTGGTTCCAAGAATCAAAAGAAATTTCAGTTAAAGATTAATGATTATTGCTGGCTTTTCGTACAACGGAAAATTAAAGTTAAGGAAAGTCGAAAAAAAAATGCCAAAATCAATTCAATATATTACCAAGATACTATTTTAATATTACCATGATACTATTTTAATTCCTTTACTTAAAGGATGATATACATAAAATGATATTTCTTCTTTATTAGAATAAATAGCTACCATTTACATATAAAAATCCACAGTTTAATTTCTTGATTAAAAAAAAATCTGATACGAACAGTATATAACTCTCTCGGTAGACTCATTCACGTTTTCTTTATTCCTTCAATAATTAATTACACCGAGTTTCATAAAATAACACCCATAATTATTTTAAATGACGCTGAATTTGCACTTTTAATTCGATTTTTGTTTTCATTTAGTAACTGGAAGTATTTTCAAAGGCGGCGTTACAAAAATGCAAAAAAATAAAAAATATCTCGAGAATGGTTAGTCCTAGTGTAATGGGGTTGATTTTACTCATTTCATTGTCAAAAGTTACGTATGGAAACAAACTTTAAATAGACACATTTGAATATACGTAATCTATTATTTTATATTTTGACGATTTCTGCAGGCCATTTCGTGCAAAAAAAAAAAAAAAAAAAGGCAGGTTCGTTTCCCTGAATAGTATTAAAATCTAATCAGCACCAGAGTAACCTACACGTTACTTATCTACCTAATTTTGTGAAATTGGGTCAATTAGGTTGATAGTTAGAGTGGATGCATAAGTGTTTTGCGAGCAAAGAAAGGTAGGTTATTTTATTTCTAACCGTGCCAAATTCTGATTAGCCCCACGGTCACCCACAAGTAATTTACTTACCTATAACATTTAATGAAATTGGGTCCATTAGTTATTGAGTTAGAGTGGATACATACATTGAACAGACAGACACATTGAACAGAAATTCGTCTTTTCGGCATCTAACTTGTCAAAAAAACAGTGGAAATATCTTTCAAAGTTAAAACATCTTATCCTCGTAGGCCAACATGAGAAAAAATCTGATGTGGGCAGCACATGACTTTCCTTATATAATGCAATGAATTTACGACTTTTACAGTAAAAAAAAATAGATTATTTTTATAGTAGTTATTTATATTATTTCCATGATATTGAATTTTCGTCAATGAGTCGTCATTTTCCATGTCATCATCATCAATGAGTTATCATTGACTTAGCGCCATTTTTATCCATTGGCGAGTTTTCCGTTAATTTAGCAACATTTTAAAAAGTCGCCAAGTTGGCGACATTCCAGCAAATTCGTCGCCAAAATCTCGCCAAGTGTTATGGATTTACAGCAGATAAATGACTATTAGCATTTAAATACAAAAGTATTACTCAAAGTATCTTTTTTCATGAATGGAACGAACTAGATTCACGAGAATGATGTCACCCAATTTATCGCATAGTATTACATATGAAAAGTGAACATGTTTCTCAATAGGAAATATTTTTTTTCTATTTTATATGACTTTTTGATAATTTTTTTGAAAAATGAACAATATCTCGAGAACAGTTCATGTTAGCGTTCTAAAATTTATGTCAAACGTTTTCTAATGAAAAATTACATAAGAAATGTTTATTTGCGTAACTTTATTAGAGGTTTTGATTTTTTGACGATTTTTTCAAAATTTCACTCGAAAATTTAGGGGGGAGGAGGTTCTGAACATTCGATTGCGTATAAAAACAATAGGCTTTCAGTGTTTACGGATTGTGATTTTTGTACCAAATTCCGTTCGAAACGGTCGTCAGTTATCGTCTCCACAGACTCACTGACACACACACATCACTTCAAAACTGTTTGATTTACACACACACACACAGATATCACTTAAAAAATGTTTGATTCACACACACACACACAGACATCACTTCAAAAATGTTTGATTCGTGATCAGGGATGCTTGAAACGTGCTCTCCCGTCGAAAACTCGAATTCAAATTTTCGATCCAGTCACAATACTTTCCTTATACATTATATCCTTTCCTTATACGGAATGTAATGTTATCCTTTCTTGCAATGTTATCCTCCATGTTATCTTTTCCTTATAAGGAATGTAAAAATGTGATGTGGAGAATACAAGATTTTTCCTACAGACACAAATTCATTTTCTCTAAAAACAACCACGAGGCAAAAGAGACGTGTTTTCTAAATTGCACAATCCGTTTGTGTCGACAAATTGCTATTTTACATTTACATTTTAACTATTATTATTATTACATTTTAACTTTCTTAAAAGCAGCACTACAAAAAGGTTTCAGCTTTCATAAACACACCTTCGATAAAAACTGATTCTCGCTGACCCACCAATGGACAGCACCCATTTGTTAACGCAGCATGGAGTCGAAATAAAGCAATTTACAAATAAATCGAGGGAAAAAAATATCCACATTTCAGGGTCGAAATTCTTAAACAGAAAAATATCTAAGGTTTAACGTAAAGTAGTCGTCATGCATTTCGCGTTTTTTTCCCCTCCACTTAACGTACATAGATAAATATAAAAGTGATGAGCCTATTCTTTTAAGCAAGGAAGGTGAATAAAAAATCAGGAACAAGTTTCAGAACAAGGAAGGTGAGATTAAGATATCTTTATAATATTTTATGCCATGGTTATAAGAAAACTATTGCTTTACCGAAAGTTTGGATGCGAGGTTCGGATGAAAATACACGCCTCATGAATGCTTTTTGAGCGATTTCCACATGCCTGTGTCACACGATGTGTGTGGCTAACTCAAAAACGAACAGCGTGTTTCACCCCATAACATATTAACCATTTCCACCCACGCTGTTTGAATGACTAGTAGTCGCTACAAGTAACGCCTACCTATTTAATAAAAGCTTTGAATATCAGAAAGCGTTTCAAAGTGAATCATCAAAATGACGCACATTTTACAGTTCTGTTAACATACGTAGAAATCGCGGTATGCAGAACAATATTCCATCTAAAATCACTCTATGTTATCTTATTTTCACAGTTTTTAGAACATTTTAATCTCAAAAGAAATTATCGACGAAAAATATTTTTAATAATTTGATTAGAAAGATAGCTAGCAGGATATTTCGGTATTTGGAGTGAAGCTCTTGCTATGGTTACAAATGAATCAAAAACTGTATTAAAATTAATTATAAAATATAAAAAATATAGTCTGCTATAAAATAAATTAAAATAGCTCAAGAACGGCTGGTTGTGCACCCATCGAGTTAATTGAGAAAATTTAGAATGATTTTTTCTGCGCATGATGGTATAAAAAAGAATTTCGGCCGCCTAGTCGTCCTCGAGTTACGGCTGGAAGAATGAAGGAACAAAAAAATTCGAGCATTATAAATTCTACGAATAAAATTCCAAGATTTTAGATTTTTCTTACTAATTGTAGGTCGAGTCCAACGTTCATACAACGTTTCAAGTTTCTATTTTTACCAAGTCAGGGTCGTAGCCAGACAGGGGGTTAGAGGGTGGTTACCCCCCCCCCCCCCCAAGAGGTATACTCAGCTCCCCTGATAAAAATATTAAATTTTTAATAGTGATATGAAATTTCATCTGAAATGTCATCCAAATTTTGCTTAAAAATTTTTTTTTTGTAAATTATTTTGTTTTAAAGATTTTTTAATTTAGCTGAATTTGTGGTTATACTAATGATCAATTTATTTATATATTTAATTTAAAAATATTTAAAACTTTTCAAAATTATGACAATAGTATTTGGGATACTGTTGTATTATCGCGGGGTTTTCACTGTTTTAGTACTATAGAGTCAAATTCAATTGATAAGTACAGTTACTTATATTAGCTTTCAGAAATTTTCTTCGATTCATTAATAGCTTTACTTCTAATTAATGCTTATATTAAAATCAATTGTGTTGTTGCTTGTTGTTGTTTCTTATCCCACTTGACCGACAGCAACATCAGATCAAGTCCATGAACCCGTGAGTCTTCAGAAGATGAAGAACTGCTCCAGGACTGGAGTACAGCTGGCTCGTCTGGCATCCAATGCATGTCAAGGCATGGGCAGGAGAGGCCTCAGCCACATTGCACTTCGGGCAAGGGGGATATACCTTAGAACCCAACACATGCCGAAGAGCACGAAGATGGCCGCTGCGGAGTCTAGCCAGAGCCGTCTGTTCAGTCAATTGTAATTATTACATACTAGCCGCCTTTGGCGACCAGCCTGTTCGCTACCCTTGAAAATTCTGACCGTGGCAAATTCTAACCGTGGCACACTCGCTGGCGCGACCTACCAGTAAAGTGTAAGGTAACTGTTTGGAGGGCCAGGAAGTGCCACCCAATTTAGACAGGAACTCAGTGGGGGAGGCATCCACAGGGACCGTACCCTCCTTCCCCTACCACCAACCTCTCGGAAGGACTTACGGATCCACATGTTTAACGTGATCGTACTCCGCGTAAAAATGGCAGCAGTTTTGGCTGTGGCGGCAATCGAACCCGAGCCTACCGAGTGCAATTCCCGCGCGCCAACCACTGGGCTACCGCGCCCTCCGCGACAATCTCCATAACCTTCTTTTTATTCACCCAATTTAGACCGGAACCCAGTGGGAAAGTCATCCACAGGGTCCGTACCCTCCTTCCTCTACCACCAACCTCTCGGAAGGACTTACGGACCCACATGTTTAACGTGATCGTACTCCGCGTGAACACGGCAGCAGTTTTGTCAGTGGAGGGAATCGAACCCGGGCCTACCGAGTGAAATTCCCGCACGCTAACCACTGGGCTACCGCGCCCTCCGCGACAATCTCCATAACTTTCTTTTTATTCACCCAATTTGGACCAGGACCCAGTGGGGGAGGCATCCACAGAGACTGTACCCTCCTTTCCCTGCCACCAACCTCTCGGAAGGAATTATCGACCCATATGTTTAAGGTGATCGTACTCCGCATCAGTGGCGGGAATCGAACCCAGGCCTACCGAGTGCAATTCTCGCGCGCTAACTTCCCGCGCGCTAATTTAAATTTATAATGACCATATGCTAGGCTCTTAATTCCACCATCCTCGTTCCATCGTTCCATCATTTAAAATAGCCATAAAATTAAAATATCCATTTAAAATATCTATAAATTAAAATATCCATAAATTAAAATATCCATTTAAAATCAAAAAATCATCCATATCGTTCCACCAATCCATAAATATAATAATTTCAAATACATCACCACAATTCAAACCACCATAATTCAATCATTTAAATTATTTAAAATATCCATTTAAAATATCATATAAATATAATAATTTCGCCCGATGTATACAACACTTATGCTCGTAATTCATTTAAAACCGAAAGCGCGGTCTCCATGGAGACGGGGAAGAAACTACTGCGGATGGGGGGGAAATGCCGTTGAAGAACTGAGCCGGTAGCCGACAAATTTAAAATCATGGCGTCGTTTAACGTGACACGTTTAACGTGATCGTACTCCGCGTGAACACGGCTGCAGTTTTGGCAATGGCGGGAATCGAACCCGGACCTACCGAGTGAAATTCCCGCGCGCTAACCACTGGGCTACCGTGCCATCCACGACAATCTCCATAACTTTATTTTTATTCGGCAATTTTGGGAATCGAACCCGGGCCTACCAAGTGCAAATCCCGCGCACTAACCACTGGGGTACTTCACCCTCCGCGATATTCTTCATAACTTTCTTTTTATTCACCCAATTTAGACCGGAACCAAGTGGGAGAAGCATCCACAGGGACCGTACCCTTCTTCCCCTACCACCAACCTCTCGGAAGGACTTACAGACCCACATGTTTAACGTGATCGTACTAAGCGTAAACACGGCGGCAATTTTGGGAATCGAACCCGGGCCTACCGAGTGCAATTTCCGCGCGCTAACCATTGGGCTACTTTGCCCTACGCGACAATCTCCATAACTTTCTTTTTATTCATCCAATTTAGACCGTACCCTCCTTCCCCTACCACCAACTTCTCGGAAGGACTCACGGACCCACATGTTTAACGTGCTCGTACTCCGCGTAAACACGGCGGCAATTTTGGGAATCGAACCCGGGCCTGGTAACTGGTTGGACGGCCAGGATGTGCCACCCAATTTAGACCGGAACCCAGTGGGGGAGGCATCCACAGGGAACGTACCCTCCTTCCCCTACCACCAACCTCTCGGAAAAACATACGGACCCATATGTTTAACGTGATCGTACTCCATGTCAGTGGCGGAAATCGAACCCGGGCCTACCGCGTGCAATTCCCGCGCGCTAACCACTGGGCTACTTCGCCCTCCGCGACAATCTCCATAACTTTCTTTTTATTCACCCAATTTAGACCGTACCCTCCTTCCCCTACCACCAACCTCTCGGAAGGACTCACGAACCCACATGTTTAACGTGATCGTACTCTGCGTGAACGTGGCGTAAGTTTTGGCAGTGGCGGGAATCGAACCCGGGCCTACTGAGTGCAATTCCCGCGCGCTAACCACTGGGCTGCCGCGCCCTCCGCGACAATCTCCATAACTTTCTACATATTCACCCAATTTAGACGGGAACCCAGTGGGGGAGGCATCCACAGGGGCCGTATCCTCCTTCCCCTACCACCAACCTCTCGGAAGGACTTACGGACCCACATATTTAACGTGATCGTATTCCACGTAAACACGGCGGCAGTTTTGGCAGTGGCGGGAATCGAACCCGGGCCTACCGCTAACTTCCCGCGCGCTAATTTGCAATTTAAAATGACCATATGCTTAATTCCATCATCCTCATTCCATTGTTTCATTGTTCCATCATTTAAAATATCCATAAAATTAAAATATCCAAAAGTTAAAATATACATTTAAAAAATCCAGATCGTCCCATCATTTAAAATATAAATATAATAATTTATATAGAGCAAAGGCGCTCTATTCAGAACCGTGACGTCACCTCCACCTTGACGTCCCCACCCACCACCTTCCCTGCTTCAGCGGGGGAGAAACGAAGCGTCACGCCGAGCGGAACGGCGAGAAATTTAAAATCATGACGTGTTTAAAATTGCGATCCTGAAGGCAATTTTCATTATTTCTGGACCAGATTACACTTGTAAGAATGCCAGATGTTTGACCTTTCTGAAAATGTAAATTATTAGTCGAAATTATGAGTACTTTTCACGATGCGAGAATTTAAAAACCAAAAATCGTTTTCTTGAGCAAAAAGTGACTTTTGTTTTAAAATCTTTAAAAAATATTAGAAATCGAAATTCAGATTTGAAATTGATATATTTTTACTCGAAATTCTCTGCTCTTTCCGATGGTGTAATTTGTTTTTTTCTACGATGTCTGGATCGTGGAGAAAAAAGGGCAAAAAGGGCAAAAAACGGTCGAAATCGCATAAAACATTAAATAAATAAAAAAATAATTAAAATTTTAAAAATCGGTTTTCACGTGTCCCCTTCCCTCCCCCCCGGGTCTCCGATTGCCAAATTTCGTAGCTCTCCGACGCGCGGTTGCGAAACGTATAGTGTATAAGACAGACACACAGACATTGCCTTTTATTATATAGATTAATATTCATACATAGTAACTATATGGATATTAATAATCAGCTCTTAGCTTGCAAATATAAATATGCAATTATTTTTTAATAAATTATATAGAGATATATAATAGTAACTATTGTGGTTTTTAAATGCCAATGATAAGTTGTGTTTTTGGTGAGCCCTCCTTCAAGACTGTTGAGCTCCCCTTGAATTTCTCCCCAGTTCCTCTTGAATTTCGTCTCTAGCTACGACCCTGTAAGCAAGTATATTTTTGAGTTGTAAATTTATCACTTAGTCTTACTTAGTCACTATAGTCTAGCTCAGCTATGTGGATTATATGTAGAGTTGCAAAAAAAACCCGGGAATTTTGAAAGCGTTGAAAACTTTGATGGGAAGAAACAAATATATACGTTTCTCATATGATATGGCAAATCCGGCACATTAAGCAGTTTAAACCTTAATGATGGATCACCATTTAGATCAATTTGCTAAATGTTTGCAATAGTTTAAAAGCAAACACGTCTACTGAAATAACATCCTCGACAATTTAAAAGGTTTTGTTGAAAATGTCCAAATTATATGAGTCACAAAATTGTTAAGATGTTAATGGGACTAAATAGATTTTTTATTATCGTTCATAATTAAATGAACATGAATGAATTAATTATAAGTATTTTATCGTTCGGAGTGTTTTACTTTTAAAATATTTACAAATTAAATTAAAATTTATTTCTGGAATTAATTTTCATTTTTACTTATATATAAAATAAAAGGGATACAATTTAAATATTTCTTTTGGGTCTAACAAAAATCTCTCAATTTTCCATGTTTCAGCTATTTACAATTCCGAATGTGAGAAATAGATATTACTTGTATGTTATACATATTTCTTTTACAATGCAAAATGTAATGACTGAAAATTTCCACTTTTTGGAAACTTTCAAAACTCCTAGTTTTTTCAAAATTTCCTCTCCAAAAAACCCGGCTTATTCGTGTTGACCGACTGGCCTTCTTATTCTAGGCTCCTGAATGCTTGAAAATCGTATTTATAAACATTGCATCGAAGTGGATAATTAACCACCTAAATTTGACTAAACAAGCATTTATTGTTAACCCAATTTTAACAATTTACAATAACGTACGAGCTAGGGCTTCTCTCATTCAACACAAAACGCGTGTTCTTACGTCACCCCCGAAAGTAGCTCTCTCGGAGGTAACGGTTCTTACCACACACAAGTACAGTGCAGGCACTGTAACACAAGAGATAGCTGCAAGAGATAGCTTACACAAGAGATAGCTGCAAGTGTTGTGCATTTCAGATGTTCTCTGAAGACCACACACGTTTTAACGTCTCTATAGGTGTCGCCACTGTAGTGGAAAAAGAGTTCAATTACAAAAAATCTGATGTGGACAGCACATGACTTTCCTTATATAATGCAATGTATTTGCTACTTTTACAGTAAATACAAAATAGGTTATTCTTATAGTAGATACTTATATTTTTTCCAAGATATTGAATTTTCGTCAAATAGTCGTTATTTGCACTGATTTAGCGTCATTTTTATCCATTTGGCGAGATTTTCTTTGATTTGGTAACATTTAAAAAGTCGCCAAGTTGGCGATATTCCGCCAAAATCTCGCCAAGCGTTATGGACGGAGAAATAATTTATTCTTATAGCAGATAAAACTATTGGCGTTCAAATACAAAAGTATTACTCAAAGTATTTTTTTCATGAATGAAACGAGCTAGATCCACGAGAATGATGTCACCCAATTTATCGCATGATATTACATATAAAAAGTGAACATGTTTCTCAGTAGGAAATATTTTTTTTTATTTTATATAATTTTTGATAACTTTTTGAAAAATGTGCAATATCTTGAGAACGGTTCATGTTAGCGTTTTAAAATTTATGTTAATCGTTTTCTAATGAAACATTACATAAGAAATGTCTACTTGTAACTTCATTAGAGGTTTTGATTTTTTGATGATTTTTCCAAAATTTCACTCGAAAATTTAGGGGGGGGGGTCTGAACATTCCATTGCGTATAAAAACAATAGGCTTCCCTGTATTCACGGATTGTAATTTTTGTACCGAATTTCGTTCGTATTGGTCTATTCGTTCGTTATTTATCGTCTCCACAGACTCACTGACACGGACACACACACAGACATCACCTCAAAAATGTTCGATTCGTGATCAGGTATGCTTGAAACGTGCTCTCCCGTCGAAAACTCGAATTCTCGACCCCGTCACAATACTTTCCTTATATACAATAATATATAAGGTATGTACAATAATATATACTTTCCTTATACATTATATATAAGGAAATATTGTATATAAGGAAAGTAAAAAGGGGAGACGAGTTCAATTGGAGTAATCGAGAAAGCCGTTATCAGCCGCGGTCGCAAAATCAATGATCTACTAATGGGTGTAATTCATTGAATAGATTGACACGTGTTGACAACTTGGTTAAAGACAATTTTTAAAGCCTTTCAAATGTAACCTTTAAAAGGTTTTTCTTGTGACCTATATCTCTGACAAAAACTCCTTTTTTACAAGCATAATTTCTAAAGCATGAATGGCGCACTATACAACTGCACAATTAATTACTGTTTGAGCCCGAGAAGTATATTTTTTAAGAACGCCAAGCATCCATGCTTAGCGTGCACCAAACAGCTGGCTTGCCAGTCTAGAACTGAAATTGTGTTCGATGGAGTAAAATGTTTGTAGTGATAGGTGACATGAGTGATGATTCATTGCTATTATTGTTTGTTTTTGCATTAAAGGTTTGAATAAGTCAGTAGCAGTTCTTTATTGGTAGCAGTCCACTCAATTCGATTCCTGTTAGCTTCATGTTCAATTATATTGTCTGCACGTTAATGCATGTAGAAATTGTTGATATCTAATCGTAAACGTAAAATATAAGGGGGAAAACATGTAGTTGAGATGACAGCATGACAACAAAATGACACTGACACGTCACAAGCGCTGAGATCTATAAACGTGATATGATACTAGTGAACGCGAAGAGAAAGTTCTCCCTCCTGCTGACATCTGAACGCATCAACGCTGACGAATTCTCTAAGATTACAGAATGTATATTGGCCAATGAAAGGTCATTAAACTTCTAAAGTAAATAACAGGGGGTAATAAGGAACTAGGTCATAAGGAACCCTAATTATATTTGTTAGGACCACAGAAAAAATGTTAAAGATTCGAGGTGTGCCCCCCTATTTTATAAACCCTATTTCGAATTTACATTTCTTCAAAAATCATTTTCCTATATATAATCAATACGGTGACAGAACAGAAAGTTCAACACTATTAATTCGAAATTTAAAAGCAATCAATTAAATTGAAAAATATATCAGTGGAATAGCTAACCCACATACATATTTCGACAAGTTGGATAATTGTTCAAGGTCGCGCTAAAGCTGGCTACAACAACAACAACAACAAAAAACTTTCAGCATTTGTCATAATTATACATTATTTCAAATGACACACACAAAAAAAAAGACTGGCATATGTGGAATGAGCTAATCTTTAAAAGTTGCTTATATTCAAGAATGTTTTTATCCCTCATTGAATTTTCTTTATTCAGATGTATCCTTAAACTCTACCACTTATGACTTCTAAAACAAAATTCAAAACCTTGTATTTTTCAACCAACAAAAAACATAACACTGCACCTTTGACATCTATGATGGATTAGCGAAGCAAAAATGAAGATAATAAGCTTAAAAAAAGAAGTACAATAAATTCGGCAAGAAACAGGTTACAGACAGCGAGGCGAGTTCTTTGCAAGACAGGTAGGTAAAGGATTTAAACATTTTTAAGAAGTGAAAACTGCAATTGATGCTACATGAAACAGAAGCTAGTTGTTTTTTACGATTTTATAAATTTCCGAATTTTGTAGAACTTCGATATGCAGAGATTTGTGTTAACGATGCTACGTAGCACTGAAAAAATGTGGGCCAGTCGTACATGTGTGGTTAACAGAAAATTAGGTATGACGTAAAGGCTTACTTTGCAATTTAAAATGCATGCATATTCAAATTTCTGATACTCATAAAAAATGCTTCTCATGGAAGTAACCTATACTGTGGATAAAAGAGGGAAGGAATCCCTTACCAACATGTGAAAATGCTATTCCTCGAGTTCTTCAGAATTTTTGTAAATTGTCTGAATGTTGACATTTCTGAATGTGGACACAAAGTTTGAATGTCGACATTTTGCAATGACTTGTCGAATGAGTAAAATGTTTTTAAATTCAGTAACTGGTAAAAATATTTATAAAAAAAATGTCTATGTTTAAATAACCATAAAACCAAATTTTAAAAGTCATACTTTTGATTTCGAGCACCATGGGAGAAAGAATAGTGATATTAAAAAAAAAAAAAAAAATCGGCGGTGGCCCCAGTCCGATTGAGCCGAATGAATTTGCATAACATTTTGTAAAATACTAAAACTCAACTTTTGTAATATCGAAAAAAAAAAAGAACTCTATCCGAAATCTGATTATATACACTTATATGTATTTCAGAGAGCTCAAAGTCCTTGTTTATAGCTATCACTTTTAGTATTAAGATATAATCATTATAAAATTTGAAGAACGTAAAATTTTCAAACTTCTTTACTCGACAAGACGATAACTCGAAAACTATAGGAGCTGTATAAAAAAATAAATATAGATGTAGAAACTAAATTTCCTCACACTTATCCTGTTGCTTACTATTTAAATCTATCTTTTACAGTTTCAAAGATATTTCGAGTGAATGTATAGGGGGGAAACAACTCATTCGGAAAGATACATTTTTAAGTTTTTGGAAAAATACAACAAGATCCAAAATTTAATTATATAAATTTGTAGGGCTTTCAAAGAGCTACAAATTATTGCTTATTGTTCAAAGCTAGCTACTTTAGTTTTTGAGATATAATTATTACAAACTTGAAAACAAAAAATTTCAATCTCCTTCAACTTCACAAGATGAAGATTCGAAAACTATAAGAGTTTTTTTTAAAAATAAATATAGATTTTAATATTAAATTTTCTAGTACACATTTTTGTCGTTTGCTCTTAATATCTATCTTTTATAGTTTACTATATATTTCGAGTAAAAATTAGAATACTAAAAATAAACACGAAAATAAAGTAAAAAATATTAAAATATTGAAATTATTTTTATATATTCATAATGTAGACCCTATATCCGACCAAACAAGAAACATTATTTATATTTTTATCTATTAAATTCGGGGGTAAAAGCGTCCAAAGTGTTTATATTCATTCCCCAGAGAAACCCCAATCATAAATGTTACTTATATAAAAAAAAAACAGTTTGATTCTTGTAAAACAAAAGCTTTCATGAGATTTTTACCGAATTTTTTTAGATTAAAATCGGTGAATTAATTATTTATATTTTACATAAAGTTTTGGATTCAAAGAAACATGCAATGGATGCAAACATTTCAAAAATGCTCAAATGCAATTTGAAATCCCCTCTCTGGGATAATTAGCTGAATTTCAATTCCTTTAAAGATATTTAGTTTTCCTCTGAAGAACATGAACCCATGTTTTATTAAGCAAGGACTGCACATGGCCATAATACCTGTCAAAAGGGATTATTTTCTACATTAATCGTCGAAGTATTTATTTTATGAGCTAGAAAACCATGAAAACGGCATACGTAAAATCAGTAGTTTGATTTAAAATATTGTTACGAAGAATTGTTAAAATATTGTTACGATTGTACCACGGAATATTGGGTGCACCAGCAGAATGAGTCCAAAAGCTCAATGGAAAATTAAGTAATTCAAATGATATCTAATTAAGCATCTGTAACCCAACACCTGATAGAGCGGTCATTCTCATACAGTAAGTAAAATGGCATATATTAAATTTATTATTATTGGGACAGCATAGTGGAATGGGGACTTAATTTAGAATAACCAACATATTGCGTTGTGTAATTTAATTACTACTTTAATGAGTTTGCCTAAATACAAATAAAATATTATATTATATGTTAAAAATTATATTGTTCTTAATTCCTTACCTGGAATTCTATACCTGTAAATCAAAATAAAATAAATAATAAAATCATAACAATTCAGTTTATGTAGCTAGCAATGATTCGTTCGATATGTTTAAAGTAACATATATATATATATAATAATAAAGATAAAAATACATAAAAATAGTAAGACTAATTTAAAACATGATTAGTGTCATACCCTGGTTCAACAATACGGAGGAAAATTAAGTAAAGAGGATATGAAAGGAAATATCTAACAAAAGGAAAACAATGCTACAAAATAAAGCAAAATGCTCTTAATTTTAAATTATCAATAATTCACATGAATTTATCAACATTCAAGAGCGATACATACAAATCAAGTTCAAACATCAAAGAATTATCAAAATCTGGAGGCTCAAAATATTAAAATGACAAAAAATAAAAATAAAAATAAAGAAAAGATGCAGTCCGAAAAAATGAAATTGGATAGAACCTCTGTAGATCCAGCTTTTCAAGGATCTTTGTTTTCATCCACAGAGGTTCCAAATGTGTTTCGCTCAACGATACAGCCACATGGCCGAAACATCGTCAAAAGATCCGACACATTACCAGACAGAAACATAAATGGAAATAACAAAAAATAATATAGGTCAAATGGAAAGAAGAGGATGAGAATGCGTATAGCAAACATATAAGTAATCTATCCAACAATCCACAAGGATTCAGATAGAAATAAAACTCATACCTTACTTCACCATTGTATCTACAGTACTGTAGTTATTAAATGATATTAATAACAATAAAATACATACATATATATATATATATATATATATATATATATATATATATATATGTAATATTTGGACGAAACAGGGAAGAGACACTTTCACATAACCAAAATCTACTTAATGATATCACACTCGAAATAGACATAGTGACACAGGATAGCCGCGTTCCGGCATCCAGCTCTCAAGAAATCTTAATGCCGTCTGCCTTGATTCACACACAAGTGCAAATTACATTTACATCGAATGGGGGAGGGATATGAGGCATGGGGCTGCTGTCTTCAAGTTTTAGGCTTTAAAATGTGATTGGGAAAGCAATTTCATATGAGAACGTTTACGCAGAGGTTAAGATTAGTGACCCTATATGGTATTGTCGAGGAAACGAGGAAGTGGTGGCAGACTTTGTTAATGTTGGTGGCGTGGGATAGAATTTAATGTCGTTGCAATATGTGCTGGACATGAAATAGGAATTTGGAATAATAATTGTGAAAGAAAAGGGCGCGTTATTGGGAAGGATTTAAAAATTTCTGTATCATATATATCAAATATCTCATTATGTCATCAAAATAATCTTATCCAGTCTAAAGATGAGAAGTTCATATAATTCTTTATTCACAATTATTATGGTATTTCATTTTTTTTTTATAAAATACACATATAATATGTATGTATATATATATATATATATATATATATATAATATAATCTTCTGCCACTTAATAGATCAGCACATTTCCTGATTCTCATTATGAGTACAAGTCAATTTTATTGTATGTAGGGATTACAGCGTCGATACATTATTTCGCATGTTTGATTAAGAAAATAATTCGAATAAAAATTGATAAAATTGAATCAGTTATTCGATATATAAATATAAACATATTACCTTTAACCATATGCATATTGTGATTTTTTTTTTTTTTACACTAGCACCTTTCTTCATAAACAAAGTACAGACTATCTCAACTCTTCATTAAATTTTGATTCTTCATCACAATTAAGGTATTAAAACCATTTTATAAAAACATTATTCATATTTAAAAAAATGGCAAATAGACGGGATAATCCCCTTTTGGGATCACCCACCTCACTTCAATCCACTTACTACCTTTTAGATGATAGCCTCAACTTGGAAAATCGTTGTTTCAAAGAGAAAATCCTGAGCAAATGTGGCGGGATATGATTGGATAATACCATTCATACCGTTTCCTTCTACAAAATACAAACTTGCGCTCGAAACATAGAGTTCTAAAGTGAACACCAGACAATTATTTCGGTATGCTGAAATTTGCATGAATTACCAATAGAATCACAATTTATATTATTGGAGTATTTTAATGAATAATTTAGAATAAGATAATTTCGAATAATAATTTAGAAAAGGATAATTTAGAATAATAATTAAAGATAAAAATTCAAATAATTAAAATTAAAAAATTACTCTCAAAACATTAAGGAAAGTCATTTCACAAAACAGCAACTACAAACAGCAGCTTAAAACATCAAATATCACAGGGCAATGTAGCTCGCATCACGTTAACTGCTCTCTGACTGAGTGATGAATTCTTTTATAGACTCTCCATGGAAACTTCTGGAAATTTCTCATATCACGTAACATAATCGTTATTTCGCAATCATTCTCGAACTTTTGGGAAGTCGCAAAATTAGCGATAAATCGCCAAATGTGGCAACTCTCCTAGCTTCGGCATTTTGGAAACTATAGGTTCACGTCACGGGAAATGATGCCTTTACGGGTGTTTTTTCCGTCTGGTCTTCGAAAGAGACGAAAGACGCCAAAAGAAAGGTAATATTACACGTTCGCAACAAAATGTTTTAAATTATTTGGCCTCTTACGTTTATCGATTGAAATAATTGTACCCAAATTCATTTTCATGGCTTAATTTGCTTGAGCAATACCATGTCCACCCATCAAAATGATTTCTTATTTCTTCCCAATACATGCAATATTTTAAAGTTTCTTTTAAATTACAATATAACAAATTGCTGCTTGAAAGATAAAAACTTGAAAAACTTCCTTAAAGAAAGCAGGCATATGTTAGTAAGGTGACCACAAATGTTTAGAGCGAGCTAAAAGTCCCCTTCTTCAGGTTCAAGTTCAAAACAACCCTCCGCGTCAACCTAGTGGGTCATGCCGGCAAGGAGAGATGGAAGAGAGGAATCTATTCACCACCCAGTGAGACCACGACCAGGAGAGCAAGGGTCGGCGAAACTATTCACAGGGTAGGGCGAAGGCAACCCACCCAAACTCGACCCAGTCGCCGACGGTTCAGGAAATCACAAAGGTCTGCTCCTTTCCGGCACTCGGAAGTGCCTGCTTCAAGACCTAAAGCGCGCTAGAACCCCACCTAGTCACAGATTGATTTACACCACAGATAAAAGGAGGATCAGAGCTATGAAGCTAAGTTCCATATACCACCATTTTGTGGTGGGCCCCCTGTGACGAGAGCCCAAATGAGTAGTTGGAAAGTATGCGCCCTTAACCACTGCTAAGAACGAACTACAAAGAAACAAATGATGAACACTTGAAATGGAACTAGAACACACATAGCAAAAAATCCGCAAGCAGGGTGAAAGCAAAACCATAAACCTATCACCACTAATCAACAAAGGAATCCTCCCCACACAGGAAGAATTTTTGAATTTTTGAAAGAGGTTACTTCCTTTTGTTATTTACTTATTAATGACTGCCTCATTCCCCTGTAATTATTTTTCTTTTACCCTTTTTCCTTTACAAGGGTTTGACTATATTTCTTCCTTCTAAACTCTTTCATTTTTGTATCAATAATTTAACGGTTCCTATATTTTCCCAGCTGTTTCATTTTAAATCTCGTATCGATGCCTAAGATTTCATTTTCAGAATTGACACCCCTCGTTTTCATACGAGGTGTCTCTTATCGACCCGGTGTGTGTTTATGATTGTTTTTCTCAATGGCTGATACAATCCTGAATGCGAATTTTTCCGCTGTGTCTTTTAGCTCTATTTGATCCCTTTAATTTTAATGGATCAAATAGAGCTAGAAAGAAAGAAATGGATCAATTAGAGCTAGAAGCTCATCGTTTATTTCGTTGCAGAGCGCATACTATTCTAACTTGTTCATTGGGTCTGAAGAAGGAGGCTTATAACGTCCTCCAAAAAAATGTCACCTTACTGTCCCTAATGACATACGCCTGTTTTCATCAAGGGAGTTTTGAAAGTTTCTATTTCACCTCTTTTAAATGTCTAATAATCTAGATCTTAACTTCCCAGCATTACATTTATACTTTCCACTTTCTCGCGAGGAAAACCTAACCTTATGACCAGGAAGTCTTTTTGATCTCCACAACATATGCATTTTGTATTTGATGTGCCTTTAAAAAAATTTTAATGGATCTCATTAACTCTGTCGTAAATTAGCCTTCATGTTGTAGGCTAATTCAGAATCCACGTAGAATGAAGGCAAATTCAGACGTAGATAAGGCTAATTCAGAATCCACGTAGAATGAAGGCAAATTCAGACGCAGATAAGGCTAATTCAGAATCCACATAGTCATACAATGCCCATCTAAAAATGCATAGTTAACTCGTATTCTCTTATTATGCTGACATTGCCAATCTAAACATGCCGAGCAAAACACATTCTAGATCCCCCCCCCATCAATATATACAGATGTGCTACAGGACTTTTCAAATCTGAATAGAGCCCATTCTTTACGAACATTATCAGGGAAAGGCTGTGCTTATCCTCTGTGTTTGCAGCTCGTCATATGTAATTATGAATAATATTATCTAAATTCCGTCGATTCGCTCTCCCAGGGCCCAATACCATCCCAACTCTTTATCTCAATTTCAAATTCTGAAGAATTCCGTAAAACAGCACCTCCCCCCCCTCCTTAAACATCGAAAAAATATTGCTCTCCCCGGGCCCAACACCCCCCTTTTTATTCCAATTTCAAATTCTGAAGAATTCCGTAAAACAGCACCTCCTTCCCTAACACCGGGATAAAAATTCGCTCTTCCCGGGCCCAACACCACCCTCACTTTTTATCTCAATTTGAAATTCTGAAGAATTTAGTAACACAGCGCCCCCCTCCCTCCCTCACCCTAAACATCGAAAAAAAAATCGCCGTCGAACAAAATTAATTTATTGACAAAAAAATATCGTTGTTTTATTAATCATGCACGTAAGGTAATCCTAAATTGTTTGCTGATGGGTTTTCCGATAAACATTGTACCTAATTAATAAAAAAATAAAAGGTACCCTTTCTTAAATTGGTGTATATAAAATTTACATTTTTAATGCATTTAAAAAGTTAATTTTAGGAAGTAAAAATCTGATGTGGGCAACACATGACTTTCCTTATATAATGTAATGAATTTTCGACTTTTACAGTAAAAAAATAGGTTTTTCTTATAGTAGATACTTATTTTCTTTCCAAGATAATGAATTTTCGAAAATTAGTCGTCATTTTCATTGATTTAGCGTCATTTTCATCCATTTGGCGAGATTTTCGTTAATTTGGAACACATTTCAAAAAGTCGCCAAGTTGGCGACATTCCGCCAAATTCGTCGCCAAAATCTCGCCAAGCGTTATGGACGAAGAAATAAGTTATTCTTACAGCAGACAAATGACTATTGGCGTTTAAATACAAACGTATTACTCGAAGTATCTTTTTTCATGAATAGAACGAGCTAGATCCACGAGAATGATGTCACCTAATTTATCGTATGGTATTACATATGAAAAGTGAGCATGTTTCTCAATAGGAAATATATTTTTTTTATTTTATATGACGTTTTGATAATTTTTTTGAAAAATGTGCAATATCTCAAGAACGGTTCATGTTAGCGTTCTAAAGTTTATGCCAATCGTTTTCTAATGAAAAATTACGTAAGAAATGTCTATTTGCGTAACTTCATTAGTGGTTTTGATTTTTTGACGATTTTTTCAAAATTTCATTCGAAAATTTAGGGGGGTTCTGAGCATTCGCTTGCGTATAAAAACAATAGGCTTCCAGTGTTTACGGATTGTGATTTTTGTACCAAATTTGGTTCGAATCGGTCCATTCGTTCGTCAGTTATCGTCTCCCCACCCACCCACCCACCCACACACACACCCACACCCACACACACACATCACTTCAAAAATGTTTGATTCGTGATCAGGGATGCTTGAAACGGGCTCTCCCGTCGAAAACTCGAATTCGAATTTTCGACCCCATCACAATACTTTCCTTATACATTATGTATATAAGGAAAGCAAAAAGATAGTGAAAAACAAAGGGAAAAAAACTGCACCGTTTCAGCGGAAATCAACCTCGCCCTTCAAGTTTAATTTTTTGTGTACTTTGTTTATTTTAACAGAAATTTCCAAGTAAGCGCCCCCCCCCCCCCACACACACACACAACATTATTTTCCGCCGCATTTAAAGAAACGTAATTCTGTGGTAAAAAAATATCATCTCTACAGGACCGCCTATACAAATTGTGAGCCCCCTCTACAAACATTTATCACGGTCCCCACCTACTATTTGATTTTTCCTTCTTATGCGATCCCTTATCTCCAACTACGGTTTGGCTCTCTTCTAGCTAGTTGAAGTCCCAGACCACTCGATTGGCCCTAAGGGCTTACAGCAGCAGTTTCAGTGGCCGGCTCTTCTAGCTAGTGTCATAACTACTAAATATTAAACGTTCTATAGTTCCCTCAGTTCAAATCTGGAGAATACGTCTGCTATGTGGATAACCACACGTCCAGTAAGGACGCTAAGTAGACCGATCACGTAAAGTGGAGTAAGTGAAGAAATACATAATATAAGTAATTAAAATGAAGAGACTTAATTTAAAACAATAACAAAAATATTTATTAAGATAAAACCTCATTTAGAATTTTAACATCTGTAATTCACATACCAACATCCTTAATATAATATATTATTCAAGATATTTAAATTCCCTTCATTCTTTCATCAAAAATATGAGTTTTACAGTTATAACCTATCCAGGTACATCAAAGCACTAATCTTACATGCCATTGTCTTATGGCCCAGGCTAACCTTATTTAGAGGGTTAAGAGAGTCAAAAAGAAGCCATCATGTAAAAATATGTATAGAATTGTCCTACCTCTGCCATTATCGAAGGACCCCGGACTTGTCGGCTCGTCGTCGTGGCACAGTACTGCAGAGTTCGCTCTTCACTCGTCGCTCTTGCGACCGTTCGTTTTCACCGCCAAAATTCAAGTCCTCGATTTCAAAATTTTCAAAGTGCAAAGTTGCTCTCTGTCTCTTCCCCCTTTACAAGGCGCCCCAGTCCATAATTGGCCAAGTAAATTAACAGCTACGCCCTCTGGCTATATTATTGGTCAAGGCCCCCCTTGAAATATTAGATTTTTAAGTTTTTGTTTTTGGGTGCTAAGAGTTCTCACGGGTCTTTTCCCATGACCATGTGAAAATAACTTGACCTCTCGGGTCAGGAAGTTCAACCCCTTCCGTTCATCATAGCACCTAATGCTGACATGAACTTGAGAAGCCCCCTCTCTCTTCCTCGAACCATGTCCGGTCCAGCTGCGTTACAGGGAGCGTTACACAAATTGCAACGCTGTAAGAGGGACCGTCTTCTCAGGTCTTCTTTCTCCTTGGAAACAGCAATGTTAGATTGTGATTGCAAATTACAATATAACAACGTCTTTCCTAGCTCAGTGGATCTTTTTTAGACTCATTCAATCATAACTTCCCCTTTTCCCTCTCCCTGAGTTCCTAGCCACGCCTACGAGTGAAGGCAAATATATTAGCATCTACCATTATTGTAAAGAAAGTAATGAAAAGATACAATACTGCAAAGCAATGATCGGGAGCTGCGGGAATATTACAAACGTAAGAGCGTTTCCAATTATTTCTATTCAGACCACAACTAAAAGTGGAGTCGGCTGTCTCCAGATATGTTGTAAACACTTTTCTGAGGAATCGAAGCCGTACAACCGTTAACAATTACCGAGAAAGCAGCCATTTTTAGTTAAAGGAAAAATAATGTTTAGAAGGGTATATTGAGAAGTCCGTAGATATCAATACCGCGAAAAACTGGAGAGGCTTCCTGAACTCAGTGGATTTAATTAATAAACACATTGTAAGGTCTTTTGATATGTATAACATTTATGGTTGGGGTATATCTGCCTAAAGTCGGAGCGCCAGTAAACACTTTAGATCCTTATATCTTCGAATTCAATAGAAATACATGTATACAATTTTTATTTGTTTTGTTGGTAACAGGATACAGTTTAGAAACATATAAAAATAATTTTGTTTTTTAATATTTGGGACCATTTAAAACAAAAATTGTCGAAGAGGCTTTTGACCTCACTTTTCTTACTTTCACTAAAAATATCTTTTAAACTATAAAAATCTGATGTGAGCAGGACATGACTTTCCCTGCAGACTTATATCCACGTTCTCTTTATTTTGATTAAAATTAATTAACTTTTAATTCAATTTTCGTTCTCATTTGGTAAGTGGACTTATTTTCAAAGGTGACGTAGAGAAAATATGAATATATATATATATATATATATATATATATATATATATATATCGAGAACGGCTAGTCCTAGTGTAATGGGGTTGGTCTTATTCTTTTCTTCGTTAAACATTACGTATAAAACAAACATTTAATGGATATATTTGAGCATACGTAGTTTTTTATTTTAGATTTTGACGATTTTTGTGGGGCCATTTTGCAAAAAAAGCAAGTTATTTTTTTCCGAATCGTACCAAAATCTAATCAGCCCCAGGGTTATCCTCAAGCGACTTATCTATTCCATTAGTTTTTGAGCTAGAGCGGATATCCGTCCATTTGTTTTTGAGCTAGAGCGGATACAGGCAATTTTTGCGGGCCATTTCGCAAAAAAAAAAAAGGCGGGTTCTTTCATCACGAATCGTACAAAAACTAATCAGCACCAAGGTCACAACCAAGTGACTTACCTACCAAATTTTATGAAATTCGGTCCATTAGTTTTTGAGTTACAGTAGATACATACATTGCACAGACAGAGAGACACACACACAGACGTCACGCTAAAAATAGTTTTTCGTATTCTAGAGGTCTCGAAACGTGTAGATCCGTCGATAATTCTAGTTGCGATTTTCGGTATGATATCAATACTTTCCGTATACATTATCACGTATTGCAGGGAAAGTAACAATATAAATAATACAGAAATTTTAAGCTTCCCAAGCAACGTAAATTTTTCTTTCATAATTCTTATTCCAAATTCCTATTTCATGTTGCTCGTTTCTTATAACCACACTAAATTCTATCCAACGCCAGTAAAATTACCACAGAATAAACTTACTCCTTCTTTTCATCTACAACAGCATATTTAGCCACTAATCAAAACCACCACGCAAACTTTCTTCTTTGAATTCCTCTCCTCTCTTAACTTTGAATAGCCTATAATTATAACTATACGACTGAAAGATATTTCTCTGATAAACTTTCCCATCCGCAACTGCATCCCCATCACATTTTTCTAGTACATAAACCGCAAGGACGGCACGTTTCCCATGCCGTCAGTGATATTCCTCTCTTCAAAATAAGTATAACGTGCATGTAAAGGCAGACTGCTTTGAGACTCTGTATGTGATAGAGGCCGACGGAAAGCACGGCCAATATAAAAATCTGCACTCTATTGGATTTTAATATGAATAAATAGTCTCTTCACTGGATTAATATTTTTTTATTATGATATATGTAAACAGTAAGTGATAAAAATGTTCAGTGAGAAATCCAGCTAGACTAATCATTTGTTTTTACAAAGCTCTTACAGTTTTCAAGGTAACGCCTCACGTTCAAGAAGATTAAAAATTTTTCGTTTTTCAAGTTTGTAACTTTTATATCGCGAAAACTAAAAGTGCACCTATGAACTATAAAAAAGTAATTTGTAGCTCTTTTGAAGTTTTAAAAGGATATATAATTGGATTTTGAATAGGATTATTAGTTTTCGTGGTTATAATTTAGTTAATCTAATTTTGATATTTTGAGATGTTTTGAAAATGTCTAGAGAAGACGAACCACCCACAAAAAAAAAAAGTTGTCATTCACGCAAAACCATTTCGGCTTTATCGAGCTAGATCTACAGCCGTATTTTTTAAAATTATAAATGGTATGTAAGTCTGGCATTCACAGCACAATACGAAAAGGAATAACCATTCAATATCTTTTGCAGCAGTGAGGTATTTAGGGCTGCCTCCAGTTTTAAATCTGGAGAGTACGCGTTTTCTAGCTTCGTTCGGTAATAACTCTCCCTCTCCCTTATTTGCAAGTTCTTAGCTACGCCTCCTACGCGTGAAGGCAAAATATTAGCATCTACGAGTAGCAGATACATTATTATGCAAGAATGGTTAACATATGGGTATTTATGGGTGGCACAAGTTCCGTATTCGATTGCAGAAACAGTCCCCCAATCGCTTCAACCAGTCCTACTGTCTTGAAACTAGACATTTTATTCTAGATGAAGCGAGCGATAACCCCGATTGTTCGGAGAGAAAGCCACCAGTCGCTGTTAAAAAGCTGTTTACCCGAGCCACTAGTGACAGAAAAACCTCTGTCGTTGGCTTGGTTTCCATAAGAGTTTCAACGCGTTTTCTCACAACGCTAGTTTGTTAATATCGGACGATAGCCGAAGAGAATTTGAAAAACGAGGTGATAAGGAACCGGCGGTGAAACCTGCAAAGAAGATATGCACGCAGAGCAGTATCTATGAATAATTGCATAAAGACAACTTTTTAAACATTTATGTTTCTTTTTCGAAAATCATATATGATACTCCGTCCCACCCGAAAGCATCCGGCAACAACGAGGGCAACGCCCGACCCAGCGGCAACAGCAACCACCCTCACCGTATACTAGGAGGATGTGCTTCCATCCTCTACGGCCTACTGCCCCAAGTCGGAACCGCGGCCACCGAAACCAAACCGGCGGTCGCCCGGCGCGACAGACCAAAAACGGGCAACCAAAAAGCTATCAGCCAACGAGTCATTCCCCTATTGGAAAAGCAACAGTTTTAGCCACAGTGGCAATTTTCAAAAGCAACAGTTTTAGTTTTGTATTTTTGAAAAACTAAAGGTCAAACGCCCACAATCAATAAGCTTTTTACGTTTATCTATGCAGATACAATGCAAATAGAAAGTATTTGACGGGGGTGAAAATTTAAATTCGGCGGATTTACACTTTTTGAACATTGTTTGTATTTCACATCCGACATTTTAAGGCGGTGCCCATGTGTGTGTGCGTGCGTGTGTCCGCGAGCACGAATCTGCGGACACGATAGCTCCAAAACAAATTGAACAATTTCAACATAAGATTGGGCAAGATTGTTACAATTTGAAGTGAATCGATTTTGCGCGCATTCATTTTGAGAACACATGAAAAACCTTCAAATTTTTGGAGGGGGGGGGGGGGAATCGCAAAAGAGGACATTTAACATTGTTAGATATACACTCATATACATCATTCTTCTATTAGAAAACAAATGGCATTTAACAATTATTGGTACAAATCGCTTTCGAGATATTGAATATTTTTCGAATCTATCGAAAGTGTTATAAAATGCGCAATGCACTCAATGTAATGACTTTCTATAAACCAGTTGCACATCCAATGAAATGAGGTCGCTCCCGTGTTAAACACTCAACATAACAGTTTTGAACGTCGATGACCCCAAAGTAACTAAAAACTGCCCAATATCAGTCCCTACATTACAAAGTCGATGTCCTATTTTCACACCATTGCTGCAAATGCCTATAATTCTGCTCATACTACACTTTTAATCACTATAACATACTGGGTGACAAAACTAACGTGACAGTACAGAGGTAAAGAAAAATATAAGCTTCCTAAATTATATAGATATGTGCAGCTCAAACTGCTACTGGATTAGTAAGACTAAAATAACTTCGTTAAAAGTAGCATACAACACAAAAATAATAGTGTCGAGCGGTTTCTAATGTAAAAAGCGGTGTTTTTCGTCAAGACACACAAGAAGCATAACCGTCACTCAAGACAGGCGACTGGTGTAACAACAGCAAACGTGAGTAAAGCAGAGAAAGCGCGTTGCTAACGGAGAGAGAAGAAAACAAAAGAGGTGAAAAACCAAGGAGAAAGAAACAAGAAGTAACAAGGCAAGGAAAAAGAAACAAGCAGTAAAAAGGCAAGGAGAAAGAAACAAGAAGTATAAAGCGAAGAAGAAAGGATCAATAAGTAAGCCTAGGAGAAAGGAACAAGGAGTAAAAAAGTCAAGGAGAAAAGAACAAAAGAGGGAGGTATTTTCTGTTCAACTTATTTTTTGTTTTTGTTTAGAATCTGTTATTTTTAGCGCTGGTTTATTTGTCGACTCATGTTACTTCCGACACCGGCAAGTTGTCTTTTTTAATTTAATAGGGTTCTTATGTTCGTAATTTAAATGAATGAACAAATGCTTTGAATCCTTTGTTGGACGCCCACTTTCCTCTTTGGCATTTTATCGTCCATTCATCGTTTCCTACTTCTTATACCTCCTTCCTTGGTTTCTTATCTCTTACTTCTTCTCCCACCGTTGGTCATATCCTTTTCCTGCTTCAGTCCCGTTTTTTGTTCTTATATCAGTCGCCGATTTAGCTCTCAGGAGTGAGGGTTGCGCTTTTTTGTGTGTCCTGATGAAGATGGTTGTTTTTTGCTTCCGAAACCAGTCGACACCAGTTTTATGTTGTATGCTGATTTTAACAAAGCCATTTTAGTTTTACCACAGTATAAAGTCCATCCATTTAACATAATTAATAATTAAAATCTAAACTTTTTACGTATAAAACTGATAGTTTAAATTCAATCGATTCATATAATTATAATCAAAATGCTACTACTATTTTTCACATTTTTTCATAACCATTATTCTACACTCGCGGCAAAACTAACTTGAAGACACTGTGGACGCTACGATCGGCTCATGACTCAATTTTGTTTTCATAAGCTCGTTACGTATACATTTGCATAAGAATGTTTTCATAATAAAATAATTCATTTTGGATATACATTCAGAATAATTTTTTTTTATTTAAATTAAAAAAATATGAGTAGAATTTTGATCGTCTGATTTGAACTCAAAGCTGGTTTTATAAAATGAATTTTAGTTTTTTATTACTGATAGCTTTTATCAAACGGACTCAATAACATAGCGGAGATTTACAGTTATTCCAATTATTTTCCAGTGTTAAGCATGGGCGCCGATAGAACTTTTTCCAGGGGATGTGGTGAAACCACTGATGCCAGTGGAGGCAAACTCAATGATAAGATGTATGCATTGACGTCCACCTTTGTGACCATGTTCGTCCAGAGGGGAGCAAGTGCCCCCTCTTATATTAATTTAACGCAAATAATAAATATTTTTATAATCCTGCTTGTGACGATTCGGCTGTGAATAAAGCAATTCGAAGTATGCAGGGAAGTAGATACCATGTCCACACCAGGTTTCTTAATCCCATCTCCCTCTAAAATTGTACTATAACATTGTAAAGGTTCGCAATAAGCATGAAATCCGAGAGTAAAACACCGGGCGGGAGAACAACATAACAGAAGTCGTAACATCGGAACGGTGAAAATAAGAGCGAGCTTTTAACAATGAGTTGAAACCGAAAATGAGTTTTTGCCGCAGAAAAAAACTCGGCTGGCGAGCTGGCGTTCGATTGGAGATTCTGGGCACCAAAACTGGTTTCGCGCGCATGAGTTGACGCAAAAAATGTACACAAAAGGAAACATGAATGTTCAGATGAGCGCAGCCGTCAAAAAATGGAGAACGCGGTCAGAACTTGATGTTAAGAGATTTGGGGAAATGGGTTGTAGTATATTTATTATTATATGGCAAAAGAAATAATAATAATAATAATAATAATCACGTATGTAATAATAATAATAATCACGTATGTAATAATAATCACGTATGTAATAATAACAGTATTCACGTATTTAATAATAATAATATTCACGTATGAGTCACTTCACCCTATGACCTTAAAGAATGACAAATAAATGCAATAAAATTCAGAAAATCTGGATTTTAGAAGGACTACGTTAATTGAACCCATATGACCATTATGTAATTAATATATATATATATATATATATATTCCGAAAACGAGCAATAACTATAGGAACATTCATGACAGAGTTCGGAAATGAGTACCATTCATTGGATGTGAAAATATGTATAAAGAGATAGTGGCTGAATTATACGATTTAAATAAGAGTAATAAAAATAATAATGTCACTCGAGCTGAATTTTATTTTGATATTAAAAAAATGCTAATACATTTTTAAAGTTCCTTGCGCTGAATTTTATTTTATTAAAAAAAAAAAAACTAATAATTTCTCAAAGTTCTTCACGGTAAATTTTATTTTGATATTTTACAATGAATTTACACAACGAAAAAATGTTATCTACACTTTTAAAATCGGGCCAAAAATGTTTCATGATTTCTTTCAACGTTTTTTGCAAATTAAAAATATTTTAATTTTTTCGAATTTTTGAACAGGTAAAATGTTTTTATTGATAAAATTCTCTCAGTAGGTACACACCTGATTCTTGGAAACAAGAATCAGAAGAGAAAAAAAAAACGCTGGGTTGATGAAAAAACAAACATAGGTTCCACAGTTACAATAAAAGTGTAAATTAGTATTTTCAGATAAAAAATGTCATAAAATTGACGATGTTAATTAGATGTAAAAACATTTTGAAAATTTGAAGCCACAAACGCATGCGACAAGAAGTAAAACTTACACACATTAATTTACACCCAATAACATTCTTTCAGAAAGTCAAACGCTTATAATTATTTTAGGACATGGACTGAGAACTTCAAATTTTTCAATCGACTCAACAATTAACGCTTTTTCGAACGCGCACAACGCGCATCTCGAACATAAATTCGAAAGTAACAAAAGAAAGATCAAAAAGCACAGCATTAAAAAGATACACTCCATGGAGTTATGATTAAAGACTTTTTCTTTAACACCAAAATTGTCGACCCTCTCTTCGCTCCCCCTTCTTCTCCCATGCAGGGGCTGGGCGTCCGAAACGAGAGCATTGATTGCCCCAGGCAGGTCATTCCTCCCTCGAATGATGCGGTACGGGGCGCTCTTAACCAGAGACGCCCCTTCTGAGCGCCAAGTTCGAAAAGCAACAAGTTGGTCAAGGTTGAAGGGCGGCCAGCGTTTCGAGTTGATCGCCACTGTGACTCTGAAAATCATTCAGGAACTTCTCATCAATAGAATAACCAAAGGTTAGTTCCAGAAAACGAGAATGTGGTCACGATTTAAGTTCTCTTAACCGGCGGCGAGGTGATCGTCTCATGGGGAGTGTGGAGAACTGTAGAGGGTCTTTCAGAAATATATATATATATATATCGGATATTTCATTGGATCTATTTTTGGATGAAGTTTACTGTCAAGGAGGGGGTGAAAGTTAAAAGGAAAAAAAAATGGCTGATAACGCTCTATTCAAGTGATTAGTTCATGCCTGATAAATAATTCTTTGAGTTGTTATTACGACAACAAATATTTTCGAAGATTTATAAGAATGACGATATGAACATTTTGATCAATAAGTAGTTATAAGCAATTTCAATGAATATTTAGAGTAGACAACTATACTAGTTACCCATTATAAACGGTTCATATAAAAATTATTGTTTTGTAAGTTTTATAATTACCATAATAAACCAAACGCAATGTTTCTCCCTCCCCCCCCCCCACACACCATATTAATATAAATGCATTTTATGTGAGATTTTGTAGCAGATCTAACAATTTTTTTCTTTTCTAGTTTTAACCCGAAAACCTCAGGTGCTTTTTCTGATATGAACCGAATCTCAATTCTGAGCTACTACAAATATTTAGACGTAGTTGTTTTGCGCAATATCATGATGTATGTTTATTTACCGATATCTATTTCATTATTTACCGGTCCATTTCCATCTATTATCTCCATAAGAATTCAGCCATCCACATGTTTTTGATATCATACTTTCTTATTTAAAAACATTTTTAAAAAGACAAGCTCTGTTATAAAGTTGCATTTGCACATATTACAGAGCTTATTCTTATTTTTAATTTAATTTAATATATAATAATATTTTCAATCGCATTTATTGTGTATGAAAATTCTGATATACTACTAGCCTTTGTTTGTCATGGAATGGATAGCTGTAGATTATGTATAAATATAACTTTGCTGTAACAATATCTTAAACAAATTGACATTGGTGTGACTGCACATTTCGCTTTAATGTGTATTTCTGTTGATTTTGACAATTCCAAGTCAAATTTTATGTTCTTATTTATTATGTTTGTGTAATGCTGACACCTTTCAACAGGCAATTGAGTTTATTTGCGTTTTATGTATTTTAACTCTTATCATTTATGTTACCCCGGGACGTTAATATTTATGGCAAATATTACTTAATTTTACTTTTTAATCAAGATTAGTATTTCTATAATATGTGACGAAGCGTAATTATCATATTAAAAACTTCATACTGCTATTAAAGATCTACAACAACAATTTGCTATAACTTATGTTAATAAAGCATCTAATAATTATGCCATTATATGTAAAGCATAATAGGCATCTGTCTCACCCGAAGGGTATACGGTTAGATGATCGGTAGTCGCGATAGCAAAATCGCACTCCTGGCACACAGCATAGCCCGGTGACAGAGGTGAAGCCATCAACACACCTCCCTTATTATATGTAAATTATATATAAGAATAATTATGTAAAAATTTATTTGAAAACTATGTGCCATTATACGTAAAAAAATGTGCCATTATAAGTAAAAAAAAATTACGTTTCTCAATTGCAAAATTATTCTTAAAATAATCATATTTTTAAAAACCAATTAATAATCAATCTCTAAAACTTCAAACTAAAATGTTGAAATTATATGCCCAATTAAATATTAATTGTAAATATTATAAATTTTCATGAGTTACTTTGGTTGCAAAATTTCATAAATCGTTCTCATTTTCAGAACTGTAACTTGTGGTCATAACACCTTTACCACTACTGCTAGTAAATATTTGTTAAATTGTTTAAATAGAATTAATGATTCTCTTAAATATAATGTTTCTGGTTATTTTAAATTGAACAATATTTTTAACTTAGTAAATTACATTAGCAAACTCCTCGTATTCTTGTTTTCCGTACCTTTTTAATAATATAGATATTAAAGATTTATATAAAGTTATTTCTCTATATAATGAATATCTTGCTTCTAATAAAGTAATTTTTAAAATAAAAACTTTCCAATGCTACTGCACTTTGTATTATACAACAATTATTTAATTCAAGGTATTTACAAACATTAGGTGTACCTCAAAGTGCATGCAGCAGCAATATTCGAGCAAACTTATATCTTTATAAAAATAAATTTATCTCTAATAGATATTTTATATGTCGACATATTGATGACATAATCTGTATTATCATTAATCATATTAATCATATAAATATTAATTTCTACCCCTCTAATCTAGAATTAATCCCTAATGAGCCTAGTATTAGTTAAAATGTTAATTATTTAGATTTACATTTAAGATTGGATACCCACCATAACAATATTACCAATTTATATGATAAAAAAAGATTCGTATAACTTTAATATCATTAATCTGCTTTTCTTTCGTTCTTGTAATTCTATTCAGTTCTTTAGAAATATAATTTTAAACCAGTTTTTTCAAATACATCTACTCTTTGATCCTAAGTATCAGTATCTCCATATAAATAATCTTAAGCGCAATTGTAAAAATTACACAACTATCCTGAATATTTTGTAAACAGCATTATTAATAATTTCAAATATTTATCATAGTAATATTGCAGTTGAATACTTTATCCTTAGTTGCCGATATACTTTTTTTATGGATATCAACCTCTCTTTCTTTCCTCAATGTCACTCTTCGTACCTTGAATCCTATTCTGAATCTTATATTTAAAAGGCAAAATCTTTTTCGTTCACTCTCCAGTTTATTCCGGCGAGCGTGCATATTGCCGTTCGCTATGGTACTTGTTACTTCCGCCTCTCAGCCTTTGAACAGTCTTCCCCGTGGAGTCGTATTATGTAAAGCGTCCATTTCAGATTTTTATTTAATTTTTTATAATTCGTGCATATTCCTTCAACGTGTTGACAGTGCCAATCGGGTTTATAGTGATATGCTATCGCCATTCTTAAAAACATGCTTTTATTTTGGTCTTAATTTAGAATGTACGAGCTGTCCTGATGACGAGTACATTTCTACATTTACCTCCATTTTTTAAGCAACGTGATTTTCTTATCTTTTACCTTAGTTGCTTATCACCTTCTTTTGGTTTCAAATACATGTTACTCTGTGTTTTAATATTTTTTTTATCATGAGCTTATTGTTATTACTTTTTAATTTCTATTATGCCTATATCTGATCAGCTGAAGTGATGTTAAGCCTAGCTCGCTTCGCTTTGTAAATATTTTTTCACGTGTTTTCACATTTCCTTTGCTCCCCTCCCCCCTCCCTTATTGTCCAATTTTCCTCCTAGCATATTTTGCTTCGTTTACTTTTGAACCTTTCGCTTACGGGTGGGACAGCGTCAAACCCAAATGGAGAACCCCTCAAATAGACAGGTATTTGACATACCCTATCCCAAACAGTTCGATCCCAATTTGCAGGCATTGGCGCCAATGCTCTCAAGAAATCTCAATGCAGTCTGCGGTGGTTCACACAATGTACAGTTGCATCGGAAAGGGAAGAAATTGTGATGACTTGGGGCACTTGCTGCCTTCGAATTCTTTATGCTTTAAAAATGTTCTGTGGAAGCAGTTTCTTATGAGAAAGTTTAGGCAGAGGTTAAGATTAGTGATCATATATGGTATGGTCCAGGAAAAGAGGAAGTGTTGGCAGACTTTGTTAATATTAGTGGCGTGGGATAAAATTTAATATAGTTGCAATACGTGCTTGACATGAAATGGGAATTTGGAATAATAATTGTGAAAGAAAATGGTGCGTTATTGAGAAAAGCTTAAAATTTCCGTACCATATATATATATATATATATATATATAAATGGATATTTTTTAATCGAAAACTATGCATAAACTACGGTAAGTCAAAAAACCCATCTCTAGCATATCTGTTACAAATAAGTAACTATAGACCAGGACTAAGGATAAAAGTAGAAGGAAACTTATCACTATAATGGAAAGGGGATGAGGAGAATATTAGTATACAAAATCACAATTAAAAGGTATATATATAAATATATATATAAAATGTAAAAGCAAATACGGCAAAAATGAGAAAAGGCAATAATAATTAGCTCAAGATTAAGGATCAAGACATGGAGAACAATCAATTGAAACTACACAAAAAATGGTGGTTAGTTCAAAATTACATTCTCGTCAAGACAACCATACTATTCGAATTAAAACCGATAGAATAGTTAGTTTCTGACAATGGCGATAGTATTTAACTACGGACACCGTTGGAACTGTCTACTGGCTAGTGGAAGGAGAAATAATAAAATCGAGTGAATTATAAACCAGAAATATAAAAAACAGAAATATTAACTCACAGGCATAGCCACCACGTGGGAGTCGACATGTTCGCAGGGCAGTCGACATGTGTCGTATGTGTGTGTATGTATGTATGTATATATATATATATATATATATATATGTATATATATATATGACATATATATATATACGACATATATATATATATATATATATATATATATATATATATACACGACAGTTTTAGTCAAGTGGGTTGTAGTAAAATAATTACGAAATTTAACTCTTTATTTGGGCCTTCTACAGAGAATATCCCAATTGGGAAATTGTTCCTATTTATTTAAATGTTTTCGGAATTTTTTTTTTCTTGTTCTCTTATATGCAAAATTGGTCATGATATCCAAGTTGTAGGACTTTGACCCGAACCATTCGAAAACTTGCATGAGTGCCTTTTTTTAACAAAAGCTTTATACATTCCCCAATTATTCGTCGAAAACTTTAATGAATGATAACTCGGATAATTTTGATAGCAATAGAATTTTTTTTTTTTTACTCATATGGTTAAGAAAATTATAATTGCAAAAGTGAGGCACGTATAAAAAGATACATTTTGTAATTTTTTTTAAGAAAATGCGTTACATGATACATATTTGCATACGATGACAGACTATCTTAATTAAAATATTTCTTAAATTGGGACCATGGGTCTACGACCTACCGTTCAAAATACATTGAGTCGCGGAATCTTTAAAACACATAACTATGTATATTTACAATGGAAAGGCCTTTTCTGTTCCCATGATCATTAATAAATTCTTTAAAACTAGGTCAAATTCCTCGGGCGGTACTGTTTAAAATGCAAATCCAGATCAAAATACTCTGTTGAATACAAAATGCAATTAAAAAACATCAAACAGTTGAATCAAAAGCCGTATAAACTAAAAAACAACCGGATAAATAAAAAGAACCTACGCAAACTTTGAAATGAATGAAAGAACAAACAAACACTCATGCAGCGCATAAATTTTGAAAAATTCAAGGTCAGTAACATGCTTTGTTAGAGAAGGGGGAGACGGCCTTGACACAAAAAGAATAGGGAAGCCAAGAAAACGATAAAAGGAAAAACTCAATCTAATCATAACAATCATTAGTTAGTAGCCGTTTCTAAAAAGTATACTATTTAACAACGTAGTAGTAGTAGTAGTTGTAGTACCGGAACCAAACCGGTTGCCCGCTGCATTGAAGAAAATTGTGTTTTTAGTTTAAAAAGGGATACTCTGTTGGATAGTAATAGTAGGGCTGATTAACGAAAACATAATGATGCTAGCGGGTAGACAATGTTGCAACAACATTGGATGGCGTAGTTGAAAAGGTAAGGCATAACTGCACGTTGTGGAGAAACTTTAATATTTAAAGAACCAGTATTCATATTGACTTTTTTAATTCAGTCGAACTCAAGAACTTGAAATGCACTTGAATCCAAGAACTTGAAATTCACTTGAATTTATTAAAAACCACCATTAATATTTGATGTTTTTAATTCTAAATGACTCTAATACTTGAGGTTAAGCATATCGGAATAAGAAATTGGTTTGTGTATTGTAATACAAATTTATTACTGAATTAAGTACTTTGCTTAACAATTGCTTGGAATTAATTCGAATTTTAATATCAAACTTTCGATATCTTGGAAATAAACATGATTTCTTGCCGTATCGAAAGCCCATACTGTCCGACTCGTCTTAGGACATGAGCAGCAGTTTGGACGACCGGCCTGCCGGCCGCGTGTTTTTGGTACCTCATTTCTTACTGATTATATTTTATTGTGTCTTAAAAATTATTCTAAAAATGATATGGATTTTTCTCGTTTGTTGTTCCATGGACGATCGGGGTGGCTTTGTTCCATTTGGAACGGAGAAGTTCTTAATCTGGTATTTGCTAAATTATTACTTTATTGAGGTATAAATTAATTTTAATGCTGTATTTGTAATATAGAAGTTCATATTTAAGAACGCCAGTTCACTATTATAGATCAAGATGGCTAAAATAAAATATAATTTGACTAATTCCCCTCCTCCCAAATTGATGTCAGGCATGACACTACTGTATGGTAGTTTAAAATCTAATTAAACTTTTTTTTTTTGCATCGTTCTGCGCCAATTACGACGTTGGGGTGGTATTTCGAACATTTGACCGCCTTTAATCAATAGTGTTTCGAACATGTAAAACACCATCATTGGAGACGCTTTTGTGAACCAGAAGGAAAAAATACCTTTACAGGCAATCATTCTGATTACGTCAATGTCGAGTTACCGTATTTGAACACTTGAGGCTGGGTTTTCAGATTTTGAGACTTATTGCCAATTTGGCGACTTTTTGGAGGTACTAGAACTTCTCGATACAATGAATATTCTGGGCGCTTATGAATATTCTTAAAACGCTCCATTAGTTTGTTGTCATATATCGCTTCTAGACACACGGACACACACACTAGCATATATACTCACACATAACATTGCTAGGATCCATAATATTCTTAATTACAATTATATTTTAAATAATTCATCTCTATCTCGATGTACTCATATTATTGATTTAGGTGTCACTTTCGATGATACTTTTAACTTTCAGAGACATATCGATAATATTATTAAAAGGGCCTACCAAAGACTTGGTTTCACCTTAAGACGATCTCGTGTTTTTGCCAGTTCTGATACGATTATTTGTATTTATAATACTCTTGTTAAACCAATCTTGGAATATTGTGCAATGATTTGGGACCCTGTTTACAATCTACATTCTCAACGGATAGAAATCGTGCAAAATAAACTTTTACGTACTATTGATTACAGATTGACTGGCTATTATCCTTCTGATATGCATACAAGGGAACTCAGACGGAAATATAGTTTAATGTCTCTTAAAAAAAGAAGAAACTGGTCCTGCCTCTTGTTTTATTATAAGGTTTTAAATAATACTATTGATTGCCCTACTTTACTTTCTTGCCTGGAATTCCACATACCTGTCAATAATACCAGGAAAAAAACTCTTTTTCACAATACTATTGTTAAGCGCAACTATATTAAATGCTATTCTATCTATAAATTTGTTGATCTATATAATACTTATTGTGCTGATATTGATATATTTAACTTGACCCCTGCCTGTTTTAAAAAAGCCTGTTTCAATGCGCTTGATATGTTTACTAATTAGTATTCTTGTATCCTATGTTCTGTACTTTTTAATTTCTTGTGTGGCTACTGTAACTGGATTTAATCTGTAGTTGCCACGTTAATTGAATAAATAAATAAATAAAATAAATAAATAAATAACTTCATAACGTTCGATTCGAGCTCAGGGATGCTTGAAACGAATACTGGAATTCGAACTTTTGACTTTCCCTATACATTATACTATATATGTGGGGAAAGTAAAAGTGTGTAACCATGCTTATCATTTGTCTATATTAATCTTCTTTGCTTACAAGCCTAAATTTGAATACAATACCTCCATGTGTAAATATACGCCGAACTCATGAACTTCCAGCAAGAGGAATATAGAAAGTTACAATGCCAGAAAAATGCATCTATTGTCTTTGAGATAATTTACCCAGCTTTGAGGCGAAGATGGCGACTCTGACCTTGAGGAGATAGAAGGAAGTGGAAAAAAAAGTAAGAGCGAAGAAAGCTCTCTTCCCTGCTTTTCGCCACTTAAAATGCAGATAATTGGAGCTCACAGGACCTACTTATCGGGGGCAATGAGTACCTACACACATGTTCACAGTCCAATGGCGATAACATAGTAACAGGTTACTCCGTTTTAAGTATGCAAACGTTTTATCGCAAGATTTAAATTCAGTTTGTAAATAAGATAAGATAGTGTATTTTCGTAAATTTCACTGTTTCATTTTTATTCGTGTTTTCTGGAGAGAAATTAAAAAAAAAAAAAATAAATAAATAAATTGAATGAGACTTCAAGCGTGTGTCGGTATTAGTTAGGGGACTATTTCGTCGGATAAGAACCATTACTTTTGCCTTACACTGTTACTTATTGGGGGGGGGGGGGGAAGCCTGCTATATAAATGGATTTTTAATATCACACTTGACGTATTATACGCAAACCACTAATGAATAGGATTGTACGAAAGTGATAATAAATCAGAGCTCAAAAATGTCTTCGACTTAAATCCATGTTCTGCCACTACCTTATTAACTACAAAACGATGCCGTAAAATGAATTTTATAGCATTTCCCGTTCTTTAACAGTCAATGTTCACGTGAAAGTTCAAATGTATTGTTCCTTATAGACAGGAAAATCAATTGTGTGGACATGCTTTATATCATGATTGGAGAACAAGATCCTACATTACGATTGGCGATTGTGACATATACTTCGGACAAAGCTGACTTGGCAGTACTGTAACAGCTATAGCTGTCAATTGAAAGAGATATTTCATACGCCCATTATGCGTACATTGTAATAGAAAGCTGTTTTGAAAGTGCTTGTTGTGAAATGGCTTGGGTGCTGAAGAACAATATAGTACGAAATGAAACATAAAATAATTCTGATGGTTACCACTTTTTATTTATTTATTTATTTTTGTTTGCTCCACATGTTCATACTCCACTGGCTTTTTATTTCTTCCTTTCCCGACTAGGTGGCGCCACTTTAGCTCGATTAGATGCTGTTGGGAGGCTAGTGGCAGGACAGTCCATTAAGGAAGTCGCCATTTTTTTATGAACTATTCTGGATTCTGGCATTTATCGTTTGTGGAAACAATTCCACAGGAGTTATCCGGAGACCCGTACCAATTCATCCTGGGACTACAACACCGTATGATGAACAGTATATCCCACTACTGGGCAAAAGCTATCGACCAGCAACCACATCAGCTTTCCGATCAATGGCTACCACAACAATAGGAAAGTCGATATCCGCCAGTACCGTGAGGCGCTATATGTCACAGGACTATATGTCCTGGTGTCACGAGTTTGTATCCCTTTAAGCGCTTAGGCCAGAGGAGCACATTTAAAGTGGTGCCGTCAGTATGTGACTTGAACAGAAGGGCGATGGTCCGGATGAGTCACGATTTTCCTTAGATTCAGGCAATAAACATGTAAGGGTCTGAATAAAACAAGGAATACGCAACCAGCCCAACAACACCGTTGACTACAACACCTTTAGTCGTTGAAATGTTATGGTTTGGGATGCACGTGTTCACAAGGGATACTGGGAGGACGGAAAGGTATAGGGATCAAGTACTTAGACCTTTCGTGAGAATTTAAGTTGTAGCAGTGGGCCCAAATTTTATTTTGGAATTTAACGATCATTCATCCAGGACTGGTGGACAAGTATTGAGAGAGCGAAGTTTTTGCTCGTACCAAGCAGTGACCAGCGCATTTTCGGGATCTCAAATAAATCGAAAATCTTTGGGATGCCCTTGAAAAACTATCACTGATCGTCTACCCCTTCCAACTACTCTCCAAGAGTCGAAAAGTGCCCGTCTACAAGAACAGCTAGTGCCTTTTGCTGAGCTGGATCACCTGATTGAAGGGATGAAACGCCAATGCACAGCTTGTGTCAACGTCAGGGGAGGTCACATCCCCTGTTATGGCTTGTTTGCATAGCATACAAACCCTTTTTCGAATGCACTAAGTGTAAAGTAAGAAATTAAAAGGGTAAAATATATACCTGAATATATTTTCTTTAATTTTAGTATTATGCTCATGAATATATTACTCAAAGGACTACTTGTATGTGAAATTTGGAGTGAATCAAAGCAAAACGTTTTAAGTTATATCGGATTTGGTGCCGCGTGCTTAACTTTTCGAAGGGGTGTTTGGAAGGGGTGTACGCCAGTGTGGCACCATGGACGTCCGTTGAACTTTTTCCAGGGAGCGGCAAACCATTGACGTTAGTGGAGCTAACTATAAGATAAGATGTACAAAATCGACTAGTTTGATGCTCACCTTTGTGACCTTGAACGCCCAGGGAAGGGCAAGTGCCCCCTCTTGCCCTCCTTATGGGCGTCCGTGATGTGCCCTAGACGAGTTCGCCACGTTCATCCCAAAAACAATGTACTGCTTAAAATGCAAATCGCTGCATAGCAATAATGCTGGGGCTGACGCATGCGTTCTTCCTTCAACAGATACACACATGTAACTGAAAGCGATCTGCAACGTTTCACTTTGTTTTCGCGCGCTTCCAAGGACGACGGATATCAAGATTTACAAAATGAAGAATTCATGACACGCGTAGCTGTTTTCAGAGAAGAATTAGTTACCCGTCGAAGAGCTGCGAATACCAAACACATCCAGAGGCGGCGGATGTGCGGAAAGTACAATTCAACAACGAAGAAGCGCGTGCCGCGTAATAGCATATCGAAAGGTGCGGTTAGTTTCAACAAAGTACAGCAGTCAGTTCATAGGTAGGCGCGATAAGTCGGGCGTATAAGTGATATAACTGCAGCAAGGGCCTGTGATAATCTGCAGTTTATAGGTGCTCGCACAAAACTGCTACAACCAAATATCTATATTCACTTTACTCCCCTTTGGCCATTTTTACTTTCCCTACAATACAATACTGTATAGGGAAAGTATTGGAATCATGTCGAAAATCCCAACTCGAGTTTTCGACGGATCTACACGTTTTGGGACCATAAAAAAACTATTTTTAGCGTGAAGTCTGTGTGTGTCTGTGAAACGTATGTATCCACACTAACTGAAAAACTAATGGACCAAATTTCATAAAATTGAGTAGGTAAGACACTTGTGGGTGACTCTAGTGCTGATTAGAATTTGGTACAATTCGAAATAAAAGAATCTGCCTTTTGTTTCAAAATGACCCGCAAACATCGCATGTATCCGCTCTAGGTAAAAATATTATTTACCAAATTTCACAAAATTGGGTAGATAAGTCAATTGTAGGTCACCCTGGTGCTGATTAGATTTTGGTACGATTCGGAAAACAGAACCTGCTTTTCTTGCAAAGTGGCCTGCAAAAGTCATTAGAATCTAAAATAAAAACTACGTATGCTCATATGTATTAACTAAATGCTTGTTTTATACGTATTTTTCGACGATAAAAAAAATAAGACGACTCCATTATTCTAGGACTAGCCATTCTCGAGATATTTGAGATTTTTCGCATTTTTGTTACGTCACCTTTGAAAATACGTATACAGTTCGAAAGTGAGAATGAAAATTGAGTTAAAAGTACATATTCAATGTCATTTCAAATCAGTATGCATGTCATTTTGTGTAATAAAACCCAATTTAATAAATTGTTACAGAAATAAAAGAGAGAATGAATGAATGAATAAAAGAGAGAATAAGTCTGTAGGAAAAGTCATGTATTGCCCACATCAGAATTTTAATTTTAAACTGGAACGCCTCCCTTTTAATTTCTCTCGCTGAAGGGGAAATTTTGCTTTAGTTTCTTACACACCGTAATAGAAAACAGTTTTCATTCTACCAATAAAAGTTATTTAAAATAAATAAATCACAATGTAAATGCAAGAAAGACAACCGTTTCAGTTAGGTTTTACTTTGTCATACTAATAAGACAAGAGCTTAATATCAAATAAGAACCACGTGCTATGGAAAATGCTGAACTATACCAGTGGCGGAACCTTCATTGGTAGTACCAAGTAGTATCGAAAACCCAGACCACTCGACTGACCCGAGGGTTTACAGCAGCCGTTTGAGTGGCCGGGAACGGTCACCAAGTAGTGTGAGAGAGCTTAAGAAAAATAAATAACAGATAATCAAAAATGTAAGCATAAAGAACAATATAAGACCCTAAGAAACAAATAAAACATAATCATGTCACAATTGATACACAGAGTTTTAGACAAATCATTAACCATATTGTTGGATTCTTATTGATATCAATCAGAAATTTCAAAGAAATCTATATCAAACAGTGACAAGCACGCTGGAAGGCAGAAGAAAAGTCAAACTGATCATTAGTCAACCAGCAGTGGTTAGCAAAATAATTTTTTTTTTAATTTCTTGTTTAGCAATAGAGATTAATTAATTTCTGGATTAGCAGTAGGGATTTATTAATATTCTTATTAGCAACAGATATTTATTAATATCTTTATTGGTAATAGAGATTTATTAATTTCTTGATTAGCAATAGATTTATTAATTTTTTGATAACAAATTTAAGATTCCATCAAGAAAAAATCTGATGTGGGCAGCACATGACTTTCCCTGCAGACTTATATTCACGTTCTTTTTATTTTAATTACATTTTATTCACTTTTAATTCAATTTTCGTTCTCATTTGATAATTGGACTTCATTTTCAAAGGTGGCGTAGAGAAAATACGAAAAAACTAAAATATCTCGAGAACGGCTAGTCCTAGTGTAATGAGGTTGGTCTTATTATTTTCTTCGTTAAAAATTACGTATTAAACAAGCATTTCATGGATATATTTGAGCAATTGTAGTTTTTATTTTAGATTTTGGCGGTTTTTGCAGGCCATTTTGCAAAAAAAAGGCAGGTTAGTTTCTTCCGAATCATACCAAAATCTAATCAGCACTAGGGTGTCCTACAAGTGATTTACCTACCAAATTTTGTGGAATTCGGTCCATTAGTTTTTCAGCTAGAGTGGATACAAGCTTTTGGGGGCCATTTCACAAAAAAAGGCGGGGTCTTTTATCCCGAATCGTACCCAAAACTAATCAGCAACAGATTTGCCCACAAGTGACTTACGTACGAAATTTTATGAAATTCGGTCAATTACTTTTTTAGTTAGAGTAGATACAAAATCTGCACAGACAGACACACAGACGTCACGTTAAAAATAGTTTTCTCGTATTCTAGAGGTCTCGAAACGTGTAGATCCGTCGAAAACTCGAGTTGCGATTTTCGGCATGATTCCAATACTTTCCCTATATATTACCATGTATTGCAGGGAAAGTAAAGAATAATCGTCAGCTTTATTTATTATATGTGCACAGCAATGATCAAAGTCACGTCCTATATTTAGTTATTATGTAATGGATTGATTTCTAATCATGTCATATGTAACAACATATTTAGTTAGTTAAGATATTCATAATAAAAAGCAAATATATTTTGCTGTAGTACATTAGGGAAATTCTATTGCACCTAGCTTTAATTTTTTTACAAAAAAGTCTGATTCGATAAAAAAAAACGCCCCTTAGAAATATTGGTAGAATAGAGGGTGCTTTAAACATCGGATTGCTCAATGCCTATTGATTTTGCCTGTGAGGAAGGAATAACAATGTTCCTTAAAAATGTCCGCTGTGGTGGGTTTCTGCATTCCGCGATTTGTAAAAAACCGAATGAGCTTAAATACAAATACATGGGAAATACAATATTGAAATCAAACAGTTTTCTCTAAAAGTATCCTTCAGCTACGCTGCTTATTTCGACGAGAGTCAAGCATATATATAAGAATGCGGTCAGTCATTAGACTTAAATATCCATACACATTAAGCATGCACAAGAATAATACAACACTTAAATACCCACACACATCTAAGCATGAGCCAACTAACTCATCGTCCAGTCTAAATTGAGAGCAAGCGGCACAGTCGCAGTTGCATCATTTATCACCCGTGTTCAGGTCCCAACACCCATGCCTAAGACGATGGCATTCCACAATTTAACAGGAAATGGGAATGTTCAGTTTATGGGAAGCAGAGGTCGCCGATCCTTCATTAGAATTGTTGCTACGAAACACATAAATTGGACAATTAGTATATATTTTTTGGGAACAAAATATTTGGTGGGGAGGCGTGGGATGGGACAAGGATATTTATTGAGGCAGCCATGCAGCCGAGAGAAAGATAACCTTTGTGAAGGTATTTTTAAGAGAAAATGTGCTGTATAGGTGAAATGGAATAAAGCATGTGGCTGTTCTATATTCACTTTCAAATCGACAACTCACAACTGTTTAATAAATGAATTTAGAAATGAACTCATTTACATACATTCGTAATATTCATTCAAAAGAAACACAAACAAAATATTAAAACACACACACACACATATTATGGTTTTAATATTTTATCGTTAATTACTTGGTATTAGTTATTAATCCATTTATATATATATATATATATATATATTATTGTTTTAATGTTTTATTGTGAATTACTTGGTTTTAGTTATTAATCCATTTCTCTCTCTCTCTCTATCTATTTATATATATATATATATATATATACACACACTCTAAGACAAAAAAAAAATCGACGCACCAAGAAATAATTATCCAAATGAGACAAAATTTGGTACGGGTAATGTATATCTACAGAAAAGGAAATGAGTAGAATTTCAGAACAATTGGATGATTTATTGCACTGAAAGATCTACACAAAGTGAGCACCCGGCCGTCCAAATTGTTGCTCACGTCCTAGGATGAGTCGGACGGTCTGGGTCTTTAACAAAGTGAGCACGTCAATATGGAGTTGGTCCACCTCTGGTCGTGATACAAGCTATTACCCGACGTGGCATTGATGCATAAAGTTGCCGGATGGTGTTCTGAGGGATGTCGTTCAAAATGGCCTCCAATTGACGAGCTAATTCGTCTACATTAGGGGGATGGTCGCAGGCGACGCTCCACCTCAGCCCAAATGTGCTAAATAGGCGAGAGATCTGGGGATCTGGCTGGCCAAGAAAGTGTGTCGTAAGCACGCAGACAATCAATAGAGTGGCGTGCCGTGTGTGGCCTGGCATTATCTTGCTGAAAAGTTAGTCCGGGGTGTCACGAAAGGAATGGCAATACAACGGGTAGTAGAATGTCTGCAACGTACCGCTGTTCTGTGATGGTGCCACGGAGGACTATTAAAGGGGTCTGGCTATCAAACGAAATGGCACTCCAGACCATAAGTCCCAGTTGTCGGGCTGTGCGGCATGCGACAGTAAAAGCAGGATCTTGACGATGTCCTGGCTGTATCCAGACACGTCTGCGCTGGTCGTCGGGACTCAGTTCGAAACGGGACTCATCACTGAAGACAATTCGTTCCCAATCCACACAATTCCACGTTGATCGGGCCCGGCACCTTTATAATCTAGTGCACAGTACATACTGGTCAGTGGTAGGGGCGCCGCGAGTATAGATTCCGCTCCCGTAGTCTTCTATTAATGGTCTGGGTGGTCATTTCCGTGTTTGTGACACGTTGGATGGTTGATAACGACGAATCTCGCGCTGTCACAGCTGCTTTGACAATCGTTCTATGAATCCTGCTCAAAGAACCCTCCTAGAAAACCAGGGAAAACACTCTAAATTTCCATTCACAAATAAAACAATATTGAACGATTCATACGATTGGGATGATTCGTATTGAGAAACGCTATGCGCATGGCCGTTCGGTTACACGGCAGTCTCGTTACATTCTCCAAAATTAAGGATCATTTCGCAGTATTCTCCATTAGTGAACATAGTAGACGGGGCTCATGAAATCGAAATAAAAATAGGACGAAGCGTGACAAACACATAGCACAGGAATACAATACACTGCTGATGGAATGCTCTTATAACCTCAAATTAGTTTATTTTTCTGGCTTCGATTGCAATCATGTTTACCGATAGATACATCGTCTGCCAAATAAAATAGTTAGCATTCAAGCTGAATTTACTGAATCGTTTGTTATACAACTGCCGCCAAACGATTTTGCAGTTTAAAGAATCGAATGCTTTTAAAAACATCTCTTCGGGCAATTATTTGTAGCTTTTTCTGTTGGACAAACACATTCATGTATTAATTTGGCAACGCCTAACAACTTCGTAATTGGCATTTTTCTTTATCTCTAAAAGGAAGTGAGATGGTTCCGACACCCCCCCTCCCCATAACATAAGGTTAGCCCCTCGAGCGTTGTTTTGTCGTGTAGTGCTATAGGGGTATTCTGCTATACAGCTGCAATAAAAAATTAGGATAACTCTCTTCGGTGTTGAGAAATTTCCTTTGATACAGACTGATCTAGACACCTTTTATAATATTCTTTTTTTTTTTTCAAAATATTCAACGACATTTTTGTTTTTAAAACTTTTACCATATAAATTACGCTACTCTGGGAATAAGTAATATTTAGATACATTTTTCCATAATCTTCAAATTATTTAATTTTTAATATAAGAATATATATATTTTTAAATTATATATTGTCAGTCACCGGTGACTGGCGCGGCGCTTAACGTGTTAGTGAAAGCTGACCCTTAAAATAGTATGTGGAGGAATCACGCGATTGCCCGCTTCTGATAGCCATTCATGGTTAAATTGAAGCGAGCGAGACTGCACGTAAATAGCCACACGTATCTAAGGTGCGAGTTCGATCAGGAAGTGCAAATTGAGATACGCAACAGGTGGCAAACAGATAGAGTTGTATCATTTATTCATCAGCGACATTCCGCTCACAGATATTCACAGCCAGTAAAGCTACGGAGCTAATGGCTACAGTACATTATGTATTTTTTTACAAATGCATATTACGTGGGCATGAAAAACTTGGCAGGATTTCTTTTTACCTATTTCTCTTTTTATATAAGACTCTTTTTGCATAAGATTTCATATTCTATTTTTTTTAATTAAATTTTTAAATGTCCGTTCTAAAGCGGGGCCAAGTCGTAAAAATAAATAAATAACTAAGTATCTAGAGAATGCATTATGGAGTAATGGGATTGTTTGTATTCCTTTTTTAAAACAATTATGCATAAGACAAACATTTCAATAATATCAACAAATAAAAATAATTTGTGCAAAGGATAAGAAACACTTGAACGACGTATTTACGAAAAATAAGATAATAATGCATCATATCCAAATGAACCCATATAGTCTTTTTGACTTCGAAGTTGTTGGTTCTCTTGTACCGACGAAGAGAATCCAACGAACCGTCGTAACAGCTATATGCTGCATTATTATCTTATTGGTGCTCAAATACGTTTCATAAATATATTTAATTAGTTTCCCATTTTAGATTGTGTGAATTTTGCGGGCTATTTCGAACAAAAATGCCAGTTGTGCTTTTTTCCCCATCAAACCAATCCAGATCGAATAAGCAACAAAAGTGACTTTATACCAAATTTCATAAAATTTCGTCATTTTAAAACTAAAGTAGATACATACACTTACAAGAAGTCACACTAAAACGTACACTACCTATACAATGAAGTCACACTAAAAAGTACCTATACAAATGAGCCAACGGCCGTACCGTGCTGAAAACACCGGTTCTCGTTAGATCACCGAAGTCAGGCAGCATCGGGAGCGGTTAGTACTTGGGTGGGTGACCACCTGGGAACACCGCGTGCTGTTGGCACATTTCGGACGCGGTAGCCCGGTGGTTTGCGCGATGGATTTGCACGCTGCCACAACTGCCGCCGTGTTCATGCGGAGTACGATTACGTTAAACATGTGGGTCCGTAAGTCCTTCCGAGAGGTTGGTGGTAGGGGAAGGAGGGTACGATCCCTGTGGATGCCTCCCCCACTGGGTTCCGATCTAAATTGGGTGGCACTTCCCGGCCGTCCAAACAGTTAGCTTACACCTTCTGGTACGTCGGACGGTCTAGATCTCAACAACCACCTATACAAAGAAGTCACACTAAAAAGTACACTACCTGTACAAAGAAGTCACACTAAAAAGTAGTTTATTTGTATTTTAGAGTACCTAAAACGTGCAAGTCCATTGAAAACTCGATTTACAATTTTTCAATACATACTTATAATACATTATCGTATAATTGAAGGTATAGTAAAAATTAAAAAAAACGTCTAAGGAGAAATAATTAAATTTTATTTTTATAAAATTGCAGAAAAATAATTACATTTTATTTTTTTTAATCTGGTAAAAACGTTTTATATACATCGTTCGCAAATAATTAGTACCCATGTCCCCCTTCTCCTCAATAATAATAAGGATAATGCTGAATATACAAGTTGTTCTTATTGGTACAGATGTTGATAGGCTCGAAAAAAAAGCTTTCACTTTCACTCAAACACCGGAGACTTCATTCTTCATAATAAATATAACTTTTTCGGTGAAAGTATCTTTTCAATTCAGTAGCTGAAAAAAACCTACTGAGGGGTGTTAGGGCGTAGGAAAAAAAATCGTCAATCTGTTTCAATTCTCTATTCAAAATGAAAAGAGGATCGGAAAAGAAGTTTAACGACCTAGCTATACGGCACGACAGGTTATCAGCTATCGAGTGCAAAAAACTATCGTAAAGCGACAAAACCAAACCAAGCACTTTACTTCTAAAAATTCACAAATATATATAAGGATGTAATATTTAGAATTTAAATACAGCCCAAACCCAATGGTTTTAAATAGAGAATTGAACGGACAATAAATAGCACATATCAGTTCCTGAATGGAGATTTATATGGATTATCTCATTGAAAATCAATTGTCTTTTTAACATTTTCCAACATAGTTGTAAAGTGTTTATGACTTTTTCATTATGTCTGTTCGTTCGCACGAAAACTGCCGTAAAAATAACTTCATGAAAATGAAATTTTAGTATGTTGCTGAAACGGTCTGTGGGACACATGGGAATGAAAGTGAATAATATTACCCAATTAGTTTCGGATTGAACCCGGGTTGAAAAAATGAAATGCATTCAACCCTAAGGAACATAATTTTTTAAACATGTTTAGGTGGTTAAAATGTACAAATTGCTTCGAAAATTTTAAGAAATATTCAAATTATCACGTAAGAAATATTCAAATTATCACGACGGGCGCGGTAGCCCATTGGTTAGCGCGCTGGAGTTGAACTCGGTAGGCCCGGGTTCGATTCCAGCCACTGCCAAAACTGCCGCCGTGTTCATGCGGAGTACGATCACGTTAAACATGTGGGTCCGAAAGTCCTTCCGAGAGGTTGGTGGCAGGGGAAGGAGGGTACGGTCCCTGTGGATGCCTCCCCCACTGGGTTCCGGTCTAAATTGGGCGGCACTTCCCGACCGTCCAAACAGTTACCTTACACCTTTCTGGTAGGTCGGACGGTCTGGGTTTCAACAACAACAACGTAAAATGTGTAACAAAAATTTCAACAAAATATGTCAAGTAGTTCTTTAAATACAAATTGAAATAATAATTACACAAATATTATATGAAGAGATCACATGACTAAAAATTAAATATGGCATCCATTTTTTCCCCTGTGTAAAAATCGTGATGTTTAAATATCGTTTAAATTTATATTTAGTATTACATCAGTCCTAAGAACGCTTAATTTTTGCATATTATCTGTGTATCTATATTCAGTGCCAACGTAATTATACTATTTTTTATTTCAACTGATCACTGAACTTTGATTATTCCTACCACGAAGCCTAATTTCTATGGCATGCAGAATATAGACAAATCAAGCAATTTGTAAGATCAGTTGTATAAGAATTGCTGAATTTTTTCACGTAAAATTATTTAGCTCTGGAGTCTGGAATATAAGTGATATGAATGGAATATTCATTGATTTTACATAGAGAAGCAGACGATTTTATAGCACTGCTTTTTTTTGATGAAGTTTTAAATTTCAAAGTATAATAAATGAATGTAGTATTGTGATAATTAAATATAACCGCTGAACGTATCGCATTTTAGAGATGTTTAAATAAAATTGTATTTCAGTTGGAAAGTGTTTAATAATCAATGTTTAATGCTGTAATGGTTTTTCTTGTTTTAAATGACGTTTGAAATAGACACGCCAAATTTTATTCCCCATTTCTTCCTCTGAAGATTTAGCACTAGCCAAATTCAAAATGATGATGTTTCTTGATGTATGATTAAAGAACGTCTACGTATAAACATATAAGTAGAATATATGTATATATATATATATATATATATATATATATATATATATATATATATATAATGACGTTTAAAGTTTTATCACAAAAATGTGTGCTTATTTTAGATTGATTAATAACATCGAACATCGTTTGTAAATTATCGAGGATGTATGTTTCCAAATAATTTTATCCAATTTTGTTCCAAAGGCTCGGAACAAATCCATCCAAAAAGCTAGTTTAAAAATTTGACCTTAACATTTAATCTACCGGCTGCGGTTTCATTGCCTCCAGAAAAGACCGGCTAACTTGAGTGCAGATTCTCGCTCGGTTTTGCTTATCGTGTGAAATATTGCAACGGTAATCCCAAATAATATTTTGTATACAGTAAATAAGCGTTGGCATCAAAAAGCCTATTCTTAAGGTACCTTCCCACTCACCGCAACACAACGCACCGCAGAAGGCGGTTGAGTTCACGCATGCGCTGTACGATGAAAAAGTGGGGGGGGGGGGGGGGGGGGGGGGAGTCCTCTTCCGCGGTGAACGCAGGCCGCACAGAATACTATATTCAGAAAGTTCACTTCCATAGGACCCTATGGCAACATTTTTAACATGGGATGTCGCATAGACACTAGAGCTCGTGAGTTGGACCAACTGAACTACGATGTAAACAAAATACATTTGCCAGATTTGGCGCGTTATAGCTCGTTTGGCGATTCTTTTTAAAACGGGGGGAAGGGGGCGGAACAAAATGTTGAAGACTGTACCTTTATAATTTTTGAAACTATAGAAATGATCAGGATTTAAAAATACATTAATCTGCAACATAAATATATTCATTAGTTTAAGTAAATTTAAATAAACATAGTTATATATTTAATTCAAATAATCATAAAATTGATTAAAAAATAGACGCATTGCATTGTCTCACTATAAAACATAATGCACAAAAAATTACAAGCTAACATACTCAAAAGACTGAAATATTAGGTAATACTTTCAGTCTAAAAGGTATACTAGCGTGTTGATCGTTAAATTACTTGATCCTTAATTTGTTCTGGGATACTCATAATACTTTTTTTTTTAAATATAAAAATATTCATATAGTAAATATCAAATTTACATAAATGCACTATCGAAGTTGTTGAACTCAATCATTAATTACCCGAGGTTGGGGTGAATTTTCCACCATAAGGCACTTAATAAAAATTTTACATAAATATATACACATACAATATCACATCCGGCCGTCCAAATAGTTGCTCTTAGTCCTCTGGACGAGTCGGACGGTCTGGGTCTTCAACATACAATATCACATTCAACTAAGAAAAAGTTATCCAAATATCAATTATTTCACATTTTATAAAAATATGGAAAATATTTTTTAACTAATTATACCACTACCTCTTAGAATTTAGTCTAATCGGCAGTAATAAAACATCACTAATTTCGTATGATGAACATATGTATACTTATATGAACACGTGTATACTTATAATGAACACGTATATAGGATGGTGATAACTAAAATTATTTAAATTTTGATAAAAATAAATTACATACCATGTAACGCAACCAGTTTTCTTTTGGTAATCCATTTCTATGAAATGATCTAAACACTTAACAAATAATCCTTTTTCACGTTACTCAAAACACGCTAATCTGTGGTTCCAAGTTTTCGTCGAGCGAAATAGGGTTATAACATTGAAAATCGTCTTGGACCCAAACCAGACCATCATCAAGCGCTCAGACCAAACCAGACCATCGCCAAGAGCGCGCCAACCCTCGTTTTGGTCTATCTCTAATGGCCGCCTCGAAAACGAAACTATCGAGAGTGGCAGGTCTGTATAATATTAGTCTGTGGCAGGCTGCAACGCTAAATTCGAAATGGAACCGAATTCAACGTGTACCGCACGGTTGACGGCAACGCAACAGCCAATAGCATCGTAGATCATGTTTTTACTGCTAAATCAATATTTCGTATAGTAAATTTTTGATTTGATCTTTTTTATATGGATTACTTTAGATATCAGAAGCTTAAACAGATGAATGAACATTACAAAATATTTGGATTTGTCACACATCCGTATAAAAAAGCAAATAAATATTTGTTGAAAAATATTCACTCAATATACAAAATTAGTTTAAAAAGCGATATTGCCGATATTGACTGAAATGAAACAAACAAAGAAAAAAAAATACGTAAAATGTATTTAAATTCAAGAATGCCGTTATTAAAATATTTTGTCTTAAACAAATTTAAGTTCATTACCATTTTATACTTGATTTCAAAGGTTTTCAAATACGTATCTATATTAAATATCCTAATATGTTCTTTGCTCATTTGTAACGTTTAAAATATTTCTCATTAAAGTAAACTTTTAAATTTAAAAATTATTTTATCTACATTTATATTTATTGAGTAATTATGTTTTAAAATAGATTTAAATGTATGTTCCATCTATAGCTGGTATAAAGTATACTTCGAGATGTTTTTCAAAGTAACTTCGAAATAAATTGTTATAAGCATTCAAACTTAAAAGAGTAAACTTTTCATATTTACATGTAAACTTATTTATTTTATTAAAAATAAATGATTTTTCAAATGTATTGTAAATTTCTAATTGTCTATGTGCATTTAAAATAATAAAAAAAATTCTTCAAATGTTAGCGCCAAATTATTAAAATACAACCTCTTTAAAATTCCAAAGTAGTTTGATTTTTAACACTTTACAACAAAGTTGAAAAGTGTTTATGACTTTGTTCATTCTGTCTGTCTGTCTGTCCGTTAGCACGATAACTGCCGTAAAAATGACTTAATCAAAATATAATTTTAGTATGTTGTTCAGACTGTCTGTAGAACCTATGGGAATATAAATGAATAATATCACCCAATTAGTTTTGGATTGAACGCGGGTCGAAAAAATGAAATACATTGAGCCCTATGGGACCTAATTTTTCAAACATTTTTTAAGCGGATTTAAAATTCACAAATTGCTTCGAAAATTTTAGGTAATATTCAAATTGTTCCATAAAATATATAAAAAAAAATTCAGCGAAATATATTCAGCAGTTTTTTAAATAAAAATTAAAATAATAATTACACCTCTTATATGAAGCGATCACGTGACCATGATATGAAACGATTACATGACCTACTTCAAAATGATATATGGCATCCATCTTGTTTCAAAATCGTGATTTTTTTAAGTTCTTTTTAATTCATATTGAGTGTTGTATCCGTCCTAAAACTACTTTATTTTTGCTTAAATTCTGTGCATCTACATACTGAAACAACGCAATGACAATATATTTGAGTTTAAATGCTCATCTAAATTTGATTATTTCTACAACTAAGCCTATTTTTCACCTATGTAAAATGTAAACAGCAAAATATATAGAATGAGTTGTATTAGAATTCCTGTATTTTTTTAACACAAAATAATTTAGTCCATGGAGTCTGCATGGCTGATATGAATGAAATATTAATTGATTTCATAGAGAAGGACGATTTTTTTCGATGAAGTTTCAAGCATAGAGTTTAATTTTTTGTAGCTCCATGGTCTTAAACAAAATGTTTAAATAAAATAAATTGTTATAGTATTGTGATGAATGAAATGAATGGGAGAAAGTTATGAATGAAATCCTGTTTTTCTAGAGAGATCCAGGCGTGTTATTTTTTCTATGACGTCATTTGAATTAATTTCAGTTGTTTTCGATGAAGTTTTCAAATATAATAAATTATCGTAGTATTATGATAATTCTAAAACTATTACCGAGGAATGTATAACATTTTAGGGATGTTCAAACCAGGCAATTTATATTTCAATGCCGTCATTTGAATGAAGTTCATTTTTTTTCGATGAAGGTTTAAGTTTTCAAATATAATAAATTAATGCAGTATTGTGATAAGTTTCAAAATATTACCGAGGAATGTATTGCATTTTAGACTTGTTTAAATAAAATTGCATTGAAGTTGGAAAGTGTTTCATAATCAATGCTTTAAGCATGATTGATCTTTCTTGTTTCTATTCCAATCTAAAATGTTCAAAATTACATGTCGAAAGATAACAACTACTTGTATAAGGATGTTCGACGATTTCTATCTAATTTTATATGCACATTTTATATTTGCTATTTCTACAAACACTTTTTTAATTAAGTAGACTACATTCCATCTATAGCTGGTATAAAGTATACTTAAAGATATTTTTCAAAGTAACTTCAAAAACATTTTTTATAAGCATTCAAACTTAAAAATAATTTACTGATATAAGGTTATTTTGTATATAGAACTTAAAACATTTTAAAACAAAAACATTCTGCAGATTGTTAAAGAAAAACTGTATTTGAATATTTTAGCAACAGATGGCAGCACTTGTAAAATTTAAGATTCACTTGGATTCGAACCAGAACCCACTCGTTTGCGGAGCAGATTCTCTACCACCCAAGCCAAAACTTCACACCTGAAATGTACTAACAAATTATATCATGCAAAGCATTTAATGCTATTTTAGAATATTATTTTAAAAAGTAAACAGAATATGTTTTCAAGTTGTTTTAGGATTGCAATAAAGGGATAAAAAAAGTCTATGTAGAACATACATCAAAATTTATTTTCTGAATTCTGTCGGATGTTTTTTTTAACGATTCGAGAAAGAGAACATAATTGTATTCGTTAAAACGAGGAAATTGCCCATAGTGTACTAAATATTCTAAAACAATTTAAATTAGGATCCTTTGTGCTTTGTGATGGAATCACTTTAGTTAGCTTATTTTAGAAAACTGATGAAATATGTATATATCGCCAAAGCAAACTCGCGCACGCTCTTGTTTAAATTCACAGAAAGGCGGATTTTCTGAAACGCGTCAATACTGTAAACTAGCAAGCCGCTGGTAAATATAAATTTGAATCAGAAGAGACCAAAGAGACTATATTTGTAATAATATCTTAATTTTTATTATAATAATATTTCATGTATATAAAATCGCGGGTTGGATGAAGAGATGGTTTGTAAACATGGCCGCTGAATTAGGAGAAATTTCTGCGCTTGCACCTGATTGGCTACATTTCTTCGCCGTCGACCGACAGTGTGAAAGGTTTTACTTCGCCGCAAAGACTTGTGTGTACCTCGAACGTTGCCGTGAACCGTCTACCGTTGCGTTGCGGTGAGTGGGAAGGCACCTTTAGGCTTGCGGTAAATAAGCGTTGGTATCAAAAAGCTTATTTTTAGGCTTGCGTTAAATAAGCGTTGGCATCGAAAAGCCTATTTTTAGGCTTGCGGCAAATAAGCGTTGGCATCAAAAAGCCTATTTTTAGGCTTGGGGTATAGATAAAGTGTTAACATCCTATACTTCTCTTTCACACATTCTGCGTAACGTTGAGAAAGTAAAATTATCTTTCCGCAGTAAAATATGAAATGATCATCACAAAAATATAAAATTGCCCGAATCAATAGAGAGGTATACCTATTCGACTTAAAATAAAGTATATGCCGATGTAAAAATAATCTTCGTTTTCAACAAATTTATTTATAACATATCCGCAAGCTTTTGTGAAAGCGTGAATGAAAACAGAAACATTTTCAGTTAACTAGTTTAGATTCTATTACACCTTTCTACTTTTATTCGATTTTTTTTTCTTTGCCACTTGAGATACATCTCAATGATGATCCTTTTTTTTATCCCGTTTCATTCTATAAACGACATCCATTATAAATACATGAAAGTTAAAAGCCTCGCTCGTACATTGGAACAAGAAGCTAAATATAACATCGATTGTTACTACTATAAACGTTATACTAGTGAAATAGAGATTCGTTAAAAATTAATTGGCAGAGGAGAGTCAAACTTTCAACATAAAACAGCCCACAGAGATGAAAATATCGAGTATGGACTAGCTATTGACGTCAGCTCAAAGGCTGCACATTCGGTCAGTTTTTGTAACAGAAGTATGCCCAAAGAAAACAATTAACAAACACATCCCCAATTTAAAAAAAAAAAAAAAGAAAGGAAGGAAAACAGGGGGGGGGGGGGATATGTTTAGAAAAATTATATCAAAGAATCAAAGATAGAAAACTTTAAAATAAAAGTTTTTAAAAGCATGAAAGAATATAAGTACTATCTGAATAAAAGAGAAACCATACACTAATCAAAACTTTTCTATCTTACTTCCAAAGAATACACTTCTTTTAACTAAGTCCAATGTTAATTACACCCGTGCTAGTGAATTCTAGCAAAAATTATTTAATAATCTCCTAAATCGTGTTTAGCTTTGACAGAAGGCTTATGTAGTGGGAAAACTTCCCGGCATCATTTGAGAGTCAGGGTAATCGTCCGCTGCCCTGAGATGCATGTCGTCAACGAGAAATTGTTGTACAAGCAGAAAATAGCAGGGAAAGGCTATACTAGAACCAGTTCCAGGACTGGCTCGATCCGGTGTCACCAACTCACATCAAAATTAGGCCCGGCTCGTTCCTTTAACTAAATTATTTGGCACGCATGTTCCTCCAATTTCCAATTAGAGCCCACGGACTGGGCTTCGGCCCGGGCTCATGTAGATCTCTAGTGTAGTGCACTCCATTATAAACAGCAGATCGTACAGTCTTCTTACACGTTTCGCTATTATGACAGAATACACAATAGAGCAAACTGGAATACCTCTCATCACGAAAATAAGATCTGAATAAATAAAATACACCTATTTCATTTCCGCAATTAACTTTTACAAAATTGTTTCACTTTGGGGGCATAGAGTAAAAAAGGATAACATTCTGCCAAAGACAATTTACTTTTAATCGCCGCAGTACCTTTTCAACAGGTTCTGCGAGATTAGAGAAAGGATGCGACGCCAAACGCGTTCCCAGGTGCCTCGGGTCATTAAGTTGTCCAGAGCAAAACTTATGAAAGGGCATTTTCAATTTAGAAAGGGCTGAGGTTCCAGAAAGCAAATTAAAGTACTGTAAATATATCACTTTAAGTAGTAGAGAATAAAGCAGCGTCATAAGCATCGTGAATTGCCGGATATACTGAACCATGAATAAGGAAGTTTCATACAAGAACGCCAAATGATTTGGGACGAACCAACGCGTGAGTGCTATTAGAACAAAGCGACAAAATCGCGAGAAGTAAAAAGCCCCATAATTTTGAATACCCAGCTTTCGTACAATTTCTAATAATCTGTTATCTGACTCTGCATAAGGAGTCGCAGTAGTAAAAGGTGTTGAGGACAAAAACGACACCCTTCTTCAGGATCCTTCCCGGCCGTTCAAATAGTTGCTCAAGTCCTTTGGATGAGTCGAGCGGCCTGGGTTTTCAACCCTTCTTCAGGATATAGAGACAAAGAACAACTGCAGCAGAAAATTAAAGATCGTGTCGGTCAATGAATTCCATCATGTAACTAAGGAATGAAATCGTTGCCAAATGACAATTCGAAAAGAAAATATAATAATAAAAGAAAACCCTGAAGGAAAGTAATGGAACAGTACAGAAGGAATGAAAACACTTTATAGTGAGTAAATATATTAACTCCACTGCGCCCCAAGATAAAATAAATAGAGAAATGAATTATTTTGAAAGATACAGGAGCAACATAATCAGTTAAGTTCAAAGAATATACGCAAAATTAGTGTAATAATGCTTGCTAATAAAAGCTTATAAAAATATGTTATATAACAGAATGAAGGAAAACGAGCTATTTCGGGATCTAAATCATCTAATTTTATCTAAAAACTTATCTAAAACATTCGTTCAAATTCCAATAAAGATACCAGTTTATAAAAAAAGCCGTCTCCGACACCAGTTGATACTTATAATCAACTTTTAACGTTGTCAACAAAGTATTTTTATTGCAGATTGCTATATCTGAAAAGTATTTTTATTGCAGGTATAGCAATAAATTAGATTAATAATTTATATTAATAACAATTACTTAGATCAATATGCAAGGTGATATGATTTATAGGGAAAGTATTGGAATCATGTCGAAAATCGCAACTCGAGTTTTCGACGAATCTACACGTTTTGGGACCTCTAGAACACGAAAACACTATTTTCAGCATGACGTCGTGTGTGTGTTTGTGTGTGCAATGTATGTATAAAGTTTAACTCAGTCCCATGACTGCAACTCAGTCCCATGACTGTAGAGGATAAATCGTTCTCGAGATATTGTAATCTTTTTTTCCTTAATTTTAATGTCTTGAAGTTAATTTAAAGTGAATAAAGTTGTCAAATGAAACGAAGATGCAATAAAAAGACTTGAATATAATATCAGAAAATTATCCATATTATTTTCTGCATGCAATTAAACTCAATTTAATGCATAACGAAATAAAAATTTACAAAATTAATTTGAATCTGCAGGGAAAGTCATGTGCTGCTGACATCAGATTTTTATGGTTCAAATCATTATTATAAAGCATTTTTTATATTACCTTATTTTATTGTTAGACATTGAAAATTCGAAAACTTTGCTTCAACTGGATTGAAGAATACTACTCACCTTTTCACTCTATTATAAAGCTATTTCTAAAACGGAATGTACGGATGAACGCACATATTATTTTTATATAACTTTGGCATTCGAACATGTATATATAACAAGTCCAATATATATATATATATATATATAGAATTGCAAATTGCACAGTCATGTTTGACATGCGTGTGACAATAACAACACGTAGGAAGAACACAAAGGGCAGCAAAGCGTGAGGACCTGTACTACGTTCCTCGCAAGCAAAATCAAGATAAAAAAAAAAATATCTTGGCCTTGTCAATACAATTTTATTTTATACATGCACCAGATTGAATATTAGGTTGGAGTGACTTTTTGTTTCGAAATCACTTTAGTAGAAATGAAAAGATACATGTAAATTCAGAAATATGCTTTTTTTTGTTTAATTTATGAATAATTTTATAGCTTGAGTTGGTAATAAAATGGTGCATACCCGTAAATTCAGACATATAATTTTTTTTTTTAATTTAAGAATAATTTTAACTTTGGTAAAATGATGAGTAATAGTGAAACGTAGTAAAAAGGATTCAAACTCAGTATTCAAGATTCAGATATCATATAAACCTTTTTTAAATATAAGAACGATTTTAACTCCAGTAAAATGATGAGTAATAGTGAAACGTAGTGAAAAGGATTCAAATTCAGTACTCAAGATTCAGATATCATATAAACTTTTTTTAAATGTAAGAACGATTTTAACTCCAGTAAAATGATGAGTAATAGTGAAACGTACTCAAGATTCAGATTCTATATAAGCATTTTGGGTTGGCTATATGAAATACTCCGATGTGCTTGAACCGTGTCATATGCCGTTGAATTTAGGCGTTTTACGCTCGAAAGCGCTCAGGGAAATATAATGTAATTTACGTTCTATATGCTAAAATAAACGTTTTAATTATTTTAAAGTTCTGTTAATAATTTAATCTCGGACGTGTCGCCATTTTAACGATTTAAAAATGGGCTTAGTTAATGGGCGTGAGAGTTAGATTGCCTATTTTGTTAAAGTCATCAATTTTCGAGAGCTTTTCAGATGAATTTTATTTTCAAATATATTACCACTTGCCGAAAAACCTATGAGACTATCAGATAAGAGAATTGATTCGATTTGTATGCTTAAAGCTTCAAAAAGTTGCACGTCTCGCTTAAATGATTCATTTTATAGTGAAATTCGTAAACTTTCAGTTATGCTATTTACTGTTATTGAAAACGATATTTAGAACTTTCCGATATATGAAGTCAATAGACTATCAAATTCATAGTTTCAGGTGATTTTTTTTTTATCAGTTCTCGTTCATCTCGACTTCCACTCATAAATACTTTTAAAGGTATTATTTGTATAAGATTTTTGTGGTACATCAGCATTGATATCCATTAAGTCAAATCACTCATGTTTCAAAATTTCAAGTTAATGGTCATCTAATTTCATTTGACTGCAAACAGTTCATAACATCGAAATAGTAGTTTTTCAATGGAAGATACATTTACATTATTACAATAACTTTTCGGATTAAAAATAGAGAGCGGTACAATGGAAACCGAAGAGTCAGTCGTGTGCGCACACTGCAATATTTTTTTGCAAGGTTTTTATTGTTTAATTTAAGGGGTGCGGGAATAGCCTAACTAACAGGGTGCCCAACATTCTTTTGCAGGCGAGTCTGCAGCTTTTGCATATATTTCTATATAATCAGATTGCTATATAATGCTCGCTTCAGATTTCTTAAATACATTTGTGTATAACAAAAATTTTATTCATAAAAGATTGAGATTTATTATTAGTTGAATTTATTTGTGTTGTATGATAAATATGGCACCAGTGAAACTAGCAGAGTAGTGTTTTTCAAAGTTTTTGGTGGCGGAACCCCAAAATGAGAAAAAAGTCAATGTGGTCTAAATTAAACATTCAGATTCTACTTATTTTTCGATTTTTAAGAAAATCTACATGAAACTATCGCGGCGCGGAATCTCTGGAATACTGTCGGGGAACCCCAAAAGGTTCCGCGGAATACACTTTGAAGAACGTTGTTTTAGACAATAGAGTATTGACAACATGCTATGAAGGTATGAAGTACTATAGTTATTGTACTATAATAAAATCAATTTAAACTTATACCTAAATGGAGAACTTACGATTATTGCATTTGGTATGTTTATAAATGCCCAATTTGTTAGTTAAGTTGCTCTGTCTCCAAGAAGATTAGAATTCTGTTTTGAAATGGGGAATATTTTTAAAGGTGGTACATACTCATTTTTAAAAATTGGTGAATACTAATTTTTAAAAGTGCTATACACACTAATTTTTTAATTGTGATGCTCATACCATCTATCCGATTTTACTTTGTAACAATACATATTTCAAGATTGTTAGTAATCTTTATATTTTGAATACAATCAATTTTAGCACGCCCCTGAAAAAATTCCTGCATACGCCAATGTATATGTATACAAGTTAACAACGTACCTCATTCATTGTGGCGTTTTTTTTTCTTATTTCAACAAAACCGAAATGACAGCCATAATACATTTAAAAATCATTTCTAACTCTTACATAAAAAATAAAATTCAAAGTTTTGGAACAGATTGACCAACGCGATAGAGCAGAGTATCCCCAAAGGGTTTGTTATTATGTATGGAGTTTTTTAATCATCTTGGACTCATTCCAAATTCGCCCAACATAATGAAACGACTAAAGAATAAAAAAAGATTATTGTATAAAACCATTAAAATAGATAAAAAAATGATCACAATATGCATAAAGAAAATGATCACAATATTCGTTTGTATTGTTCTAAGTATTCATGAGATTTATCAAAATACATTATGGACGATTTGCATGTTGCCATATTGCTTAATTTTTTAATATTACAAACATATGACTATCTAAACATTTTACCTTTTTCTACTATTGTATAAAGCATTGTTTTTCCCAAATTTTTCGAATGCCAGATTTTAACCTTTTCGTCACGCACATATTAAAATCTCCTGAATACATTTTGAATACTTTCGAAAAATGTGTGTTCTCATAAAAGGTGATGTATAGCTATAAAATTTTGTCATAATGCAAAAAACAAAAAATAAATAGAATATTCTGCTCTTAAAAATCCTGTGATTGAATGCCGATATTTTACCATTATTAGTGATACGAAAACGATAGTCTTCACTTGATTATGGATAATTTAAAAATAAATCTGAATCCCTAAACCGAATAATAGTAATTTAACTTGATGAACAAAATGCTCTGACGAGTGTACAAAATAAAAAACAACTGAATGTGAAATTATTGGTAGTTTTAGCATAATTAGACAATAACTGCCGAATTTCAAGAAACACTGATAGAGGTGTCTTCACATTGCATTTTTCATATCTAAGTAGATATATTTTCCACAAACGGATTATTCAAATTTAAAATATAAATATTTCATTAAATTTAGACTAGTATACAGTCGCTATATGTTAAAAAATAAAGTATCGGTTTGTAAGAAAATCATTTTTCGGTTTTCCCCCATCTAAATAGAAATTAAAGTAATTTTATATAAATATAAGAATGTATTATTAAAATTTTTATAACATTTAAACCCAGTATCCCACGAGTGATATACAGCAGTTATAAAAATGAGTTCTCAATTTATAACTGCTGCTATCTATAATTTAATTTAAGTAATTAAATTATTTTCTGTATATGACACTTTTTACAGAAATAAACGCAATATTTTTTAAACTGAGACATTAAAGGAAATACAATTTGGTCGAATAACTTTATATAAAGTAAGTTGTTTCGAAATAATGAGCGATATAAATAAAATACATGCAATATCAAGCCTATTTAAAGATTTTCCCAAAAAATTATAAGTGGAAGATTAAAAAAATGTTCACCCTTAAGAACGACAGTTTAGTTTTTGTATCTAAATTCCCTTCGATTCAATGTAAACAGCAGCTGACACACATTCAAAAGTTAAACCATAGAAAGCGTACACATGTAAACAGTACAAAATGTGTCTTGCCCTTTAAACAACCCGTTCGGCACGGTTGACCACCGTACAACAAACCAATAACAGCTACATAGTATCCATGCAAACTCGACAAAAAGTTACTTTTCTACTGCAGCTGAAAAAAGAAACACGCAAAAATCGGTTACCTTTAACAGCGACGGGCATGATCTGCGAAAAACAGCAGCTATTTGTGATTCAGAAGTTAATAATCCAGTACAGGTTTTTCGCAGTACATTCTTGAAACAGTTCTTGTACCAGCTGGATTCTTTTTTATAACTTTTAACTTTCTTTTCAGTTCAACTTGGCGATTGTATGAGTATACACAGATTACCGAAGAGCCGCACACCCGAGTCATGAAGCATTGCAGGCTCGGCTCTCTTCTGTAGCATGTGGAAGCAAAACAAGTTGTTTGTTCGTTCACTCGGAGATCGCATATTATCGAGGCCGTAACGTGTGCTGCCATCTGATGTCTAAAATGCGCACTAAATCAGTCGCATTGGATTTTTAAAAAAATTCGGAAAGTAAGAGTAGAAGAAGTGGGGGAAAGTACTCCGGAGTTCTCGAAATGATTAAATTGCAGGAAGATGGTTTTCTGTCAAATGAAAGAAAGTATTATATTCGAACTTTGTTTAAAAAACATGGGTAGCAAGTTTTTAATAATGCTCAATCGTATACGATTTAAATAATGATATATTTATAAAATATATATTTTTTAATTTTACTTTGTATGTCGGTTAGAGTACTATTCATATCTCTTTATTTGTGTGCAAATGAAATAGAGCAACGGTTCCCAACCTTTTTGAGGGGTCGGAAGAACATTATAAGAATAGGTGGCAAATGAAATTTTTTAGAGTGTATGCAAAGTATTAATTAGTGGTATGTATAATGTATATAATAGTTATTAAATGCGAATTATCTTGTATTAAGAATAAATAGTTAATTTAATTCTATAAATGGGCCTGGAGTGCCTAAAATTATTTTTACATCTGAATGCATTTTCGTAACATCTTTTCAATGTCTTTTAGGGCCTTATTGTTCGAAGGATCCCATCCTCATGATATTTCAATTTAAAATCGAGCAAGGAATGTTATTCTACAGGCCACGCCTTAAATTGCCTTTAATTACGCCGAAACATGAATTTTTCGAAAAAGATTAAAACTCACATTTCCTGTATAACGACAATATTAGAGTTTTATTAAATATATGTCCAATATAAGTAATGCTAATATTGGCACAATTTTGGAATGCCGACATTGACCCAACATTGGAGCTGACATTGGCCCAATACTAGTATGTCGATATTGGTCCAACATTAAAATACCAACATTGGCCCAATATTAAAATGCCAATATTGGTGTAATATTAAAATGCCACTTTTGACCTAATATTAGGACAACAGTACTGGGGCGATATTAGAATGCAAATATTAGTCACATATTAGAATTCTAAAATCAAAGACAACCAAATAAGTGGTTAAAAAGTCATTTATTAAAATCGCCTTATTAAGACGTACACAATCACATAACCAAAGCGCTTTCGGACATTATCATGTCTTTCATCAGTGGCGAAGTAAAATAAAGTGCGAACAAGTGCCTAAATATAGGCCATATCCGCCAGGCAAAATTTACATATATCAACTATATACAAAACTACATACATCAATGTATATATTTTTAATCTTTTAAAAAACAACGAGATAAAATAAATAATCATAAAAATACATATTACAATAAGAAATAGAGTTTAATAACCAACATGAATGTCCGCAAAATTGAAAAGCAACTGCTATTGAATTTTTAGATAATCACGTAATGGCTTGACCCACAGAGAGTCAAGAACGAATCGCCAAGCATAACTAAGGGTCAAATTAGAATTAGAATTACGGTAAATATAAATAAAAAGGGATTCAAAAAGTAAAATAATTCAAATAACAAGTAAGATAATTAAAAGGTTTAAAATTGCAGCTAATTAAAAGAAAAGTTTTATCAAACATAAGCTGAAAATTATCGTTTAATAACATACTGGGCAAGAGCCTTGTATAGTTAACCATTTTTAACCGCTTATTTGGTTGCCTTTGATTTTAGAGTTTATTGGTTGACGTGTTTGCCATGCTGTTTACATATTAGAATATTGATATTGGGGATTACATTCGAAATATTTTGAATGAAACGTCAATTATATAAAAAATATATTGTTCCAATTCAGTACGATCATTAGAGATATATTGGAGAAATGTTTTTTTTTCTTTTTTTTTATTTGTGTCTGGGGACAAACTAAAATTAGAACAGCACTTTACACTAGAGCTGCGTTTCCCAAAGTCTATCCACCGAACACTGGTGATGCATGCGAGGTGTGAACTGATTAAAAGAAATGTTAAATGAATAAAATCCGCTGTTACTTTTTCATACGTAGTACTGCTTTCGCGAAAAGTTTCGATTTCGAGATTTTGATAACGATATAAGTTTTAACACTTCCTGAACACGTTTTGACTATTTTTGGAGTGATGCCTGTCCGTCTGTATGTCTGGGGTCGATTTCTCGTGTACTCGATAGCAGCCTCAAATATTAATGGATTTTCACGAAATTTCATATCCGCCTTTGTCGTCAAGAAAACTAGAACTTGATAGAATTTTTTAAACTTCGAGCGGAAACTTCTAAATGTATTCGAAATTTTATATCTTCTTTTCATGGAACAGAATAGGACAGAATTTTCATAGGACAGAATTTGACATTGATGCATAAAAGGGTTTATTTATGGCTCAGTGATCACTTAAAAGTTTCAATCATTGTCGTGAAAAATAGCCGTAATACAATTTTTATTGTTCGTGACGTCGTTAGCTTCCTCTTTGGGCGCAAGTTACACCATCCCGGGGGTACGGGCGCGGTAGCCCAGTGGTTAGCACGCGGGAATTGCACTCGGTCGGCCTGGTTTCGATTCCCTCCGCTGCCCAAACAGCTGTCGTGTTCACGCGGAGTACGATCACGTTAAACACGTGGGTCCGTAAGTCTTTCCGAGAGGTTGGTGGTAGGGGAAGGAGGGTACGGTCCCTGTGGATGCCTTCCCCACTGGGTTCCGGTCTAAACTGTATGGCTCTTCCCGGCCGTCCAAACAGTTACCTTACACCTTCCTGGTAGGTCGGACGGGTAATAAAAATTCTGGTATGAGAAAAATCGAGTTAAACTGTGCTCCAGTTAATGTTTTCTTTTACAATTTAATGTTATCATCTTTCCCAGATTAAGAGGCATTTTTATTTCTTCCTATTTCTAATTAAATTTGTCATGACTCCTTTCTTCCTATTTCTAACGTATTTCTTTCCAAATTTCAATTGAATAATATTTGGTACAGATATTATTTAGCACAGACCAAGTAGAATAACACTCTGTTAAGAATGAATAAAGTGTTTCTAACCATTCATTTACGCAAGGCCGAATATTCGTTTTATACTGTTATGAAACTTTGCAACAGCGTTACAGATATTTGATAAAAATTTTAATAAAAATAAGCATACATCTCATTACAAAAATTTCTGGAAACCAATATAATAAATCTTAGAACTGATCATAAAATCGGCGTTTTCATTTTAAAAATATATTTTTTGCATTTTTGTAAAATCAAAATTTATTTCTAAATAGTTTAAGTGAAAATTCTACGGTTGCGACGGGCACTGGCATTATTATTAAGCTTTGAAATTTTTCATTCCTTTGCTATTCCTTGTACATTATTGTTTTGTTTAATTAGATAGATTGAAAAACTTTTTTATAAATTAAGTTGAAATATAATCTTTGTCGATTTTCTTTAGCTTTCTTCAGTTTTTCCCTTGCTTACGTATTCCTTTAAATATTCAAAAATGACTGTATCAATACCGGTATTTCACTTTTGCCAATTAAAATTACCGAAACACGGTTTATTTTATTTTTCATCTCGGTATTAAATGTCTTAGCTACAGTGGGGGATTTCTAAAAGAATAATACCAGTTCATCGATTAACTACAAATAGCTATCTGCTCTTTTTTCATTTGAAAAAGTAAAAAAGTCAAAGATTAGAATATTTTGGTTAATTTGGTTAAGTTTGGTATTTATATAAAACTAGTAAATAGAAATTTCAAAAGTAAAAAAAAAAAAAAGACAAAAAATTTAAAGAAAATCTGAAAAGTGAAAAACGAACACTTTAAAATGATATAAAAAATACTTTTGAAAGGATCTTAGAAATTCCCATGCAGGGTCGGTTAATAAATATTCTTGTTTGTAGGTCAACAACAACAGGGCGATGACAAGACAACCAAGTTCGGACATCAAAATTTGGAATTCATAATTCTAATGGTGGATCGTGTGGTTTAATAAACAATAAACTTGCTACATGCTCGACAATAATACGAGATCTTTTCTCAGTTAATATTAAATTAATACTGCTCGCATTCAGGAAAACTGCAGTCTATAATTTTGGAATAAGTTTATAAATGTTCCAAATCTGTGAGCACTCTATTGAAACTAAAAAAAAATTAAATAAGTAAAATACAAATTGCTAAAATTACTAAATTTATATTATTGTCTTTCAATAGATTTAAAGAAATATATTATTATTTTTAGAAATTACTATTAATATATATTCTTAATAGCAATGGGTAAAATGAATATTATATCTCCCTTCACTTTGATTATGCCATTGTTGCATAATATTGGGTGTATAAATGTAATGGCTTTCTATTATGTTATATGTAAAAAGTTTCAGAACGCATTACGTCTCTGCAAAAAAGTTGTTTCGGCCCGAATACCATTACTGCTTAGTTACCATACTCAACAATTTTGCCAATGGGATGTCAGATCGTGAGAAATTTTGTTAAAAAATGAATAGCGTGGGAAAAACAAATCCATTAAAATTTTTCTCCTTTTTTTTTGTACAGGGTGACCAGAATTAAAGTATTCTTATTCAAAGCCTTCTGTAGATGTATTTATTCCTTGAAAATCAACCAACCTTAAAAGTTTTTTAAACCAAACTCTTTAATTTTGATTTGAAACAAAACCGGCGAATAATATATATTTTAATACAGCCCAAACACACACACACACACACAAAATATAGTAATAAGGGTCTTTAAATTGATTTGAATACAAGAGAGAGGGTTAAAAATGGGAAAGTCAAAATTAAATAAAATTTTTCGAAGCGGGCGCATCAATATTAAGAGGGAAAAAAAAGTTCCTTTTACTTTCCCTATAATACATAGTAATGTACAGGAAAGATATTTAAATCATGCCGAAAATCGCAACTTGAGTTTTCGACAGATCAACACGTTTGGAGAACGCCCAAAATTATTTTTATTTTTTCATTTGTTTGTGCATATATGTATCCACTCTAGCTCAAAATCTAATTGTAATACTGTGCAATCTAATTGTAAGATTTTACATAATTCGGTAGATAGCCAGGGTCATCCTAGCACTGATTAGATTTTATATAATTTGGCAGATAATCTAGGTAACCCTGGTGCTGAATAGACTTTTGTACGATTTGGAAAAAAATAAATCTGCCCTTGTTTTATGCGTAATGACCCGAAAAAATCGTCAACATATAAATTAAAGGACTACATATGTTCAATATGTTTGTTGTGTGTGTGTGTTCAATGTATTCTACATATGTGCAATGTATCCTATATATGTTTAATGTATCCAACATATGTTTAATGTATCGAACATAAGTTCAATGTATCCTACATATGTTCAATGTATTCGCTTGTTTTATATATAATTTTGACGACGAAAAAAATCAGACCAACTCCATAATTCTAGGACTAACCGTTCAAGATATTTTAGGAGTTTTTTTACGAATGTTTGCAGCGTAAGCTTTGAAAATACGTCAAACGAAAATGAAAATTGAATTAGAGCTTCAAATTTAGAGCAATTTCAAATAATTATTCGTGTTATTTCGTGTAATTAAACTCAATTTAATGTATTATGTAAGGAATAAAGAGAAATAAATGAATTTGAGTCTGTAGTGAAAGTCATGTGAGGGCCTCAGCTTATTCTTCAACGACGATCTCATTTGATTCCAGATAAAATTTCAGTCTGGAGGTCAGCATTCTCTCGAAAGTCTTGACCAGAATGGTGGTCAGAGAAATTGGTCTGTTAAGATCCAATATCTTGACGATTTTCCCCTGGCTTAAGGTTAGGGATGATCCTTTCCTTCACCCAGTCAGTTGGAAGACTGAGATTCCCATTCCAGAAACGATTATAAATAGTCAAAAGGTACTTTTCAGCGGATTGCCCAAGATGAGTCAAAAAATCCGCAAAACATCATCAGGCCCTGGTTGTTTGCTTTTTGAAGGTTCTTCAAGGCTTTATTTAAATCTTCACCCGACAAATCTCCTGTAAAAATATTTCCAAACAAACTTTCTGTAACTGTTTGCTTCTCTGATTAGTTCGGTCCTTCTTCTCCTGCCTCTTTTGTTTTTTATTGCGGGAGTAACGACCAAGGTAGGAATCATTAAAATGTTTAGCAATTAGATTTGGGTCGCTTACCTCTTTATTCCCCATAATGATGGGATGGTTTGTTCTTTGTGTTCTTTTATTATTTAAGGTGCTTATCAGCCAATAAGCTCTTTTCCCGTTTGTTCTGTAATCCATCTCGTTTAGGAATTTATTCCAAGTTTGCCTCTTGGCTTCTAGAACTTTCCTTTTCCTTATTGCGCTTTCTTTACGGCAGGTTGTCACATCTTTTCTGCGATCTTCTGCAGATTTTCCAGCGACCTTTTCGGCTTCTTGCCTTGCTTTGTCTTTGATATCCCTCTGGTCTTCAAGGTCATTGCTCCAAAAAGGTTTATAGTGATACATCTTACCTCTCGGGATATTCTTTTTTGCGCAAATTTTCAATGGCGAAGTGAAGGCAGCTGCGGCTTGATGGGGTGACGCATCATATGGAATATTGCTGATGTCATAAGGTAATATTGTCCTTATCAAAAATTACCAGTATAGGACTTACCTATGATGCCGTCGCTAAGGGTGGAGCATGTAAGCTCCCGGTTCGCGCGGCGACATCATGTCATAAGGTAATATTGTCCTTATCAAAAATTACCAGTATAGGACTTACCTATGATGCCGTCGCTAAGGGTGGAGCATGTAAGCTCCCGGTCCTCAAGCTCGGATATAAACACACAAAACATAAAGAAATACTCATGCTTAATTGCTCAATTATTTTTAATATTTTGCTTAATATATATCCACTATAATCTGGAGTAATTATATTATGATTAAATCAATTATTTAAAGACACATAATACTAACAATATTACATTAATATATATTTACACACATAAAAAACATTGACTTAAATTTCTTAAATAACAGTTTCCTTTAAACAATCTATGAAGAATAATTCTTATAGTTCAATATTTACGAACTCGTTCATATGATCTACTCATACGAACTGGTAGTTAATTATCTTAATAATCGTTAAAGGTGTGCCTTCCGTGCTAATAGTGACAATTGAAAATCGGTTACCTCTACTCTTTGTTACGTGCATATTCGTGCCATCTCAATGATGTAGGAACATCGTTGCACTTCTCGTACTTGCACACGCTACCATTCTATTGCTCACAATCTACAGACACTTTTCACACAACCAAAAACATGATGCTGACCCGTTCGAAAGTTTTACGTCGACTAAAAAAACTCAGGTGCGTCTAGGACGCTGTCGAAATTGCATCTGTGGAAAGTTCTAGAACATTCTCTCAAACCTTTTTCTTTTCAGATTGTAGTGTCGTTGTTGATTCGTTGAAGTGACGAAGGGGATGCGCTGCTTATTTATGTTTGTATTGCCATTGGCTCCTTCTGCAGCATTTAAATAGCTCATTAGCTAGGTTGGCCTCCGTAATTTGAATTACGAAATGTCGTGCATGCCGTACGACAGCTGACTCTAATTTCCACATCGTCGGTAAAAGCTTTCCAATTTGCCATTTTGAAGTTCCACATAGTTCTTGGTGTAGCTCTTTTCTGTTTCAAATTGGTAGTGATTAAAGTTTTTATCATTCGGTGACCACTACCGGGGTCACATAATACTGATTTCTTGCAACAGTCGACAAGATTAGGTGAAATCATGGTGAGGTCAGGGTTAGTTGAACTTTCAGAATAGGCAATGTTACTCGCGTCCGTGATATACTCTAATTCACACGTGCCTCCTTGGTGGTGTTAAATGAGTAGCAATTTCGGCTATGGCAATTCGCTGTAAAATGGAGAGAAACAAAAGTAAAAATATAAAATTGGTTCTAACTTTTTAAACTTTAATTTATTTTAAAAATTTTACTTCTGTCTGATAAAATTGTCTCTAGATCCAATATATTGTTATAAATACATAAAAGGATTTTGCGACATATTGATTCCCCATAATGAGAAAGCACTTTTACAGGCAATCATTGTTATTAGGTGAAAATAGGGTTGCCGTACTTCGGAGCCTTTTCGGGTAGGGGTGCCGGATTGGGCGAAATATGACCAAAGTGGCAACTTGTGGCGAATTTACAAAGTACAAGAACTTTATCAAAATATCGGCTAGTTTCGGCTATATGAGCATTTTTTAAAAATTTTTATGGAGAGTACATAAGGGCGCCATCGTTTAGCTGAAGAGCGTAGATATTATAAGAACCAGATTGAATTGCGAGGTATGTCAGTGTTTTAAGAATAGTATATGTTATTTTATGAATTAGTTGAGCATTTAATTGTTTTATTGTACCTAACAGTTATTCAGTGATTTTGTAGGACAGTTATTGACATATTCGCTGTATATTGTTCCTGTTAACGCTTATTAGTGCTTTTAAACAAAAGCGTTAGTAATCCGAAAATGTAGACGCATTTTTGTATGTTGAAAGTGCTCCCACGATTCTTGAAGTTGCGCCTTAAAAAATTGGTGTCAGAAGTTGGATTTCTGGAAACTTGACAAGCGACTTTTACTTCCCAATTAGGAAAACGATGGAAGAGCCGTTAAGAGAAATGACAAAATTAACCTTTTGCTTAAATTAACCTTTTGCAAAATTAACCTTTTCAGGCATTGGCGTCCATTGGATCATTGGCAAAGGAGGATAGAACTGTTTGGCATAGGGTATGTCAAATATCTGTCTTTTTGAGAAGTTCTTCGTTAGGGATTGACGCTGTTCCACCCCTAAGCAAAAAGTTAATGAAAGCCGGGTAAGAAGGTATGAAGAAAAATATGAAAACAATGCAACCCTGACAAGAAGTTATGAAGAATGATATAAAAGCAATTAAAGCCGAACAAGAAGTTATGGCATAAAACAATGAAGATTAAAGTTGGACTAGATGAAAGAAGCAATGAAAGCTACGAATGCCATACAAGAATCTAGGGCAGAAAAGATAGAGGAAAAGATTAACAAGATGAAAGAATGAATGACATATGATGGACCAAGCATCTGGACAAATTTACGGGTGCAATTCGATATTATCACAGAAGCAAACAAGTGAGACAAAAAGACCAAAGTCTGTCAACTCGCTGTTTCCTTTTGAGGTTCTGTGGCTGATGCTTCCATCAGAACAAAATGGGGACTTCAAAGCCCTGGTAAATGCTCAGGAGCTCCGTTATGGGGAGAATAACTTAAAAGAGAGGAGAGTTAAATTGAAATTTCGCCGCCAAAAGCCTGGAGAGAATCTACCGAAGCTCGCATGTGCTTGCTATTGAAAGATTTTCGCAATTATCATTTTCATACTGACTTATGAAAACCTTACAGCCCTATATATTAAAGATGCAATTCGTGATCCAGAAATTCCGCACGCCGCTTTTATGACCAAATTCAAGGATGTGAGAGAGCTGCACTGATCCTAACCAGCAAGTTTGAAGCACCACGACTCATATCTCTCGAGATTCATCTATCTATTGTACGCAGGGCATCAAATTAAGCTGACACATTTAAGCGGTCATCTGGATCGTTTGTGAAACGACTAGTGTGCTAGACCTGCGGAGAAACAGGCTATATAAAAGAAAATTCCCATTTTTTGAGCAAAAGAATAAAGGACAATGACTCGAGAATTTAAAGAAAAACTAATCAGTGACTATCTTGCGAGGCGGTGGTTGCTGTATGAAGAAAATGCCCCATTAAATACCTTCCAAATTTTATCGTTATAAGGAAGACACAATGAACTTTACGTCATAGGTTGTATAAACAACATAGAATGCCAGATGATTCTGAAAATGGGTGCGAATGCGATTGACTGGAGTGATTGACTGGATTTGACTGAGGCTTAATAAAACAATGAAATACGGACAGCCATGGAAGAGAAGCCTTTGTTTGGAGCAAAAACTCGAGACATGCTTATAACATATGTATAACATAGTTACTGCAGAGAATGTTTACAGAGTCCACTTCGTCTATAAGAGGTTGCAATTTCGTCCCAGTAGCTTTTAAAAGACAGTAAGTCTTTAAAAGACATGCAGGAAAGCAACGTGACCACGTCCTTCGGTCTCACCACTTGTTTTAGAGAAGAGAAAAGATGGTTCTACAAGATTCCGCATCGATTATAGGAGACTGGAATCCGTGACAAAGAAAGACAGCTATCCATTGCCAAGAATTGACGATACTTTAGTTATAGGAGAAAGTGACTTTCGACTCTAGATTTTCAAGAATGGTACTGGCAAATGGAAATCCATACTGATGATTGAAAAAAATACAGCGTTTGCCATTCTGGCAAGGACTCCGGCAGTTTAAAGTGATGACTTTCAGACTTTGTAATGTACCCGCAACATTTGAATGTCTCATGGTGACAGTTCTGAAAGAGCTTTCCTGTGAATTCTGCCTCATCTATTTGGACTATGTAATTATTGTTTTGTGGTCATTTGACGAACATCTACAAAATCTTAATCGGATATTTGACAAATTAAAGAGCGCTCATTTACAGTTAAATCCTGTAAAATTCAAATTATTCAGGAAGGAAGTCGCTTATTAGGGACATATCATCTCTGAGGAGAGCATAAGGACCGATCCTAACAAAATTAATGCTGTGAAAGAATGGTGCAGCCCGGAGGATGTTCATAAACTAAGGAGTTTCCTCGACCTGTATACCTATTGCCATATGTTAGTTCTTGAACTTCTCGGTAACTTCTTAGATATTGACAGGTCTTTACACCGGTTAACGAAAGGGGACAAGAAATTTGAATGGACTGATTTGAAGACGTCTTCAACCAGCTTAAGGAAACGGTGGTTTCAGCCTCAATTCTGGTATATCTTCAACCTACGGAAAGCTTTGTACTAGATACCGATGCTAATACAGAAGGAAAAGAGGCAGTTCTCTCCCAGAAAATAGGAGGGTAGGAACTTGTCACCGTCTGTTTTAGCAAGTGCTTATCGAATCTCGAAAGAAATTATTGCCTAACAAGGAAAGGAGGCCAAGTGTTAAGTGTTAAGACAGGCATTGAGTCTGTTGAATATTTCTCTTATTAACTCTACGGAAGGAAATTCCCGTTGCGGAGTGATCAAACTGCTCTGAGCTGGCTCCTCAGTTTTAAGAACTCTGAAGGGCAGGTAGCAACATAGAATCATTGACTTGAAGAATACGATATAGAGATTCGACTCCGAAATGGATCGCCACATGGAAATGCTGATGCAGTCTAGAGAAACATTGTCCTTTCAACTGTGTACATTGCTTCTGCGCTGAAATGAAGTTTGTAAGTCATATTTCACACGATCATCCGGCATATTATCCCCGACCATAGTTCAAACTCCCCACTTGTTCCTTAGAGTGATGAAGAACTTTCTCGAGCCTAAAGAGAAGACAGAGATATCCAGTCTATACTGATCTCCAAAGAAGAAGCGGGCAATCTCCGTCGAAAATGCTGTTTGATCGGGATCGATGACTACCATATGATCTCATGTTTGGACGACCATGTGAGGCTTCCTCTTCACCCGATGAATATATTAAAGACCTACTGGCACGGTTGGAGGAATTTTATGTTTCGCTCTTGGAAAGATCAGCATTGCTATCAATAGAAGTACAGGTACGATGTCAAAGTTAACAAAGAGCGTTTCCCAGAAAGTGACAAAGTCTAACTGTTTAACACTCGGCGACGACCAGAATTTATTCCAAAGCTACAAAACAAATACTACGTCATATTGAACAAATTCTACTTCATATTGAAAAGAATAAACAGTGTTATGTATCGAATTTAGAAATCGTCTTCAACCAAACCGAAAATTTTCCATATCGACAGATTAATCTCATATCATGGACCACAGTAAGTTTATACTGCGCGGAACGCGCAGTCTTAAGGGGGAGTGGGGGAGCAATGTTATGAATACATTAAATATTTTTGAAGTATACTAGCTCCCCACAAGGAGAAAACACTTTTACAGACAATCATTGATATTACGTGAAAATTGGTCTTGCCGTACTTTGGCGACTTTTCGGGACATAGGTGCCGTTTTTGGCGAAATAATGCTAAATTGGCTACTTTTAGCGAATTTATGAATCTACTAGAACTTTCTCGAAATATCAACTAGTTTCGGAGATACAAGCACTTTCTAGAAATTTCTACGGAGAATATATATGAGAGTCATCCCTCAGTTGGAGAGTGTAAATGTAATACAAGTCAGAACGAGTTTTGAGATAGGTCAGTATTTTGAGAATAGTATATGCTATTTTGTGAATTACTTTATCATTTAATTGCTGCTTTATTGTACCTGACCGTTGTTTAGTGATTTTTTAAGAGAGTTATCGAGCTATTCCTTGTATATCGGGCAAGTCCAGACTAAAATAAAAATACCAAATTTTTCAAATTTATAGTTAGTAAAGAGGGGGGAGGGTAGTAAAATATTAACTGTTATTATTTTTTAATAGCGAGCACTAAACAAACACATCTGAAATAATTTGCAGAGATACATCAACTCACCTCCAGTACAAGGAAAACGACACAATGGCTTCTTTTTGGTTACAAAAAGGACAGTGTCAAAAATTTAGGGGTGAGATTTAAAGAAAATAAAAGTGATTATGATCGATTAAAGGTATCACCAGGACTAAGAAAATACGCAAATAATGATGTAAAAACATCCATATTTATATCTATCGCATTCCATATTTATATTTATTCGCATTCTGAATTTAGATTTAGTACTTTGAACTACAGAATAATGAACTTTGGATAATGAATACCACGACTCTACGTGCTTTCTTTCCAAATTATTGTACTTTGTTAAGACGTTTCAATCAAGTCAGACATTGAATTAAATACTCAAGCAACAACATGAAATTATATAACTAATCTGTCGCAGCTCGATTTTTTTCTTTCTTTGGTGACTAAAGCCTTGAAAATCTTCGAGCAAACACAGTGGTCTCCTACGTAGATAGCGAAGGCGACACAGCTGCAAGTAGCCGTTAACCTTTTCTTCAAGGGGAAAAAAAGAGGCATTGGGTGTTCTAAAATTAACCCAGTAGAAAATGTTGACTCAGCACAAAGGGGAGAGGTTATATAATTTCAAAATGTTCCACAGAATAACACACCCTATGAATTTATACATTTTAAATTGAATTCATCAAAGAGCAAAAGGTCTGCAACTTCTTTTCAAGCTGACAAGCGCGAGCAGCATAGTGCTCGCGCTTTTCAACTTCATGCTCAGATTAAAGCCATGATATAATTAATGCTTGCAAACACTTGATTTCGACAAACCGTTACAAAATTTTGTGCATAAAAAATTATATTAAATCTTGTACTGTTTAAACAGATATATTAAGTAATTTTTAACGGATTGATGTCAGCAGAAACATCACATCTTTGACAACGACAAATTTGTATGGTTATGTGTTCTCTACTTAAGGGGACTCGGTACCCTTTGAACAATTTTTTTTGTTTAAGCACTTTACAATACTCTTTTTGCATATTATTAAATGATTTTATTAAGGAAAATTATTTTATCAAGAAAAAAGACAATTCTACTGATACAATTTGAAAAATTTAATTTTTTTTTAAAAATTTAAATAATTTTTAAAACCTATCTTCTCCTACAATTTCTAACTTTTTGCAACTCTTTTTTTCTATAAGGTTCTTTGAAGTGTCTTCTACAACTTTAAGGATCGGATTTTTAAAAAGTTATTTAGTTCGGGAGAAAAAAAATAAAATGTTGATACATATGGAAAAATTCAACAAAAAATTGAGTTTTTTGTACGTATCTATTTTTTTAAAAAAAACTTTTGATTTTATTGCAAATCCGATCCTTAGTTTCATAAAATGCACTATAATGAACATCCAGAAAAAAAAATCAAGTCAATTGAGAAATATATATTTAAGTTTTAGCATTTTGAACATATTGATATACTGAAAAAACACGAACTGAGAAAAAGCACTTTAAAGGTTTTACCTTTGAAAAATTATTCCAAATCCATTTTAAATTACTTTAAATGTTATTTTAAATTATTTATTATACACTTTAAAACTGTAGCTTTTTCATTGAATTTAACTATATTTATTTTATATAAGTGACCATTAGCCGAAACCTTAGTTGTCACACATTGAAAAGAAAATCGAGAAAAAATATAAATAAAAATTGATTTTACCAAATTCATTATTATTTTTACACCATGAAATACAATTGATTCATTTCATTAGGATATAGCTTAACTATAAATATGATGATGTTTATATTATAAAAGAAATACAAGATTTGAAAATATATTCATATCATAAAAACACACAATATTTCGTAACCTTATGCATATCATTTCTGCATAACTACCATTATTTCTTAACTTTCTTTTAAAAATACCCTGCACTGTATGTTACACCTTCCTTTTTTTTAACTAATATGTCTCTTTTTAAAATTGCTTTTTTAACCAGTTTACGTGCAAGTTGATATTTTGCACTTCGTCGTTTTTGTCGAAACATTTTTTTTTTCGAAAATCGAGCGCAACAACGAGATTCATGGAGCCCTTTCCTAAAGGTACACCTAAGGCATTCTGTGCTTCTTTTATGCAGCGCAGTGTACCTTCATTATATTCACACACAGCTTCCATTACACAGAGTTTTACACGTTTTTTATGTACAAATGTTTCTTTAGGACATTTTGCCCACCTCACACTGCAAGATTTCGTTTGCATTTTGAGTTCCACAGTTTATGCACGATATTAAAGAACGAAAGCAGATCGGAAAAAGTAAACAACGTTTCTTTATCAATTAAAATTATGATTAAGCACTTTCATCTTCTTCCTGGTAGAAATATTTTGTAAAACAGGGAGTATTCAGTTGCAGATGCGATGTAAACAGAGCGTAAACAGAGAAGTAGGCGTGGTATTTAAAGAGACACAGTTGCAGTCAAAAGCCTTTAAAATATATTTATAGTTCTCGGATCTTCACGAAACTTTGTCAGGATATACTAGGGATGTCAAGGTATATTTTAAGCAAAAAATTTGAAAATCGGTATTTTCGTCATTTTTCGCCAAATGAAGGGTACTGAGTCCCCTTAAGTCTTTATTTTCCATGTCTTTATCTATAGTAATAAAGAAATATGTGTGTCTGCTTGTATCGGCAGTAGCGGAAAATGTACGCGTCGCATGACCATGAAATTTCCAGGATCTGGGACAATGAGCCTCGGAATTTTTTTTTAAAAAATTGAATTAGATTTCAGTTATTTTATCTTTTAATCTAATTTTTGATGGTTTTCATAGAAATAAGCCCCTTAGCGACCGAAAATATTATCATAGAATTTTTATCTTGGGACTATCGGAAAGACCGAAAAATTATCTTCAAACAAATTTAAACTGGAGTCCATATTAATAGACCAATTTTCGGAAATAAAGGGCGTAATCTCCGGCGACATGAAAAAACTCCTAAGATATTTTCGCAGAATTTATATCTTCACACCATCGGCGTAGCAATTTTTCTTTGGTTGTTGCTGTTGTTATAAGCGGTCGTATTGTCAAAGCGTTCTTTGATTTTTGAGAATTCGCTGCGAGTTCTGGTGTGATTTTAATAAAAGGGTTGCCTTTTAAATTTCGAGCAACGTCGGGTACATTTTCTATAACAAAAATACAGTGATTTTAGTTAAAGGTTTGCCTCTAAAATCCCGAACAACGACGGGTACATTTTCTAGTATAGAAGTAAAATGAATAATCACACTTAGAAATTGATACGTATACAGTCGTATGGGTGGCAAATTTTCAAAATAGTATTCTGTCTGTACTCGTATACACAGCGATGAAGAATTTACAGTAAATATATGTGATGTAAGTTGGATAAACGTTATAAGAATAATTAAATACATTGGGTATTAGCGTTCGCTTCAGGGATTTCATTTAAACGTTATTTGACAATCAACATTAAGTTTCAAATTAAGTTCATATTATTAAAAAATTATCAGTATACCCCTTTTTCGCACGGAATATATATTTTAAATTTACTTTCAATTCAAAGTTATGTGTAAATTCCTATAGTACTCCAAATGACATTGTCATTTAAAACATTCCATTAAAATATTTAATTGAGATCTTCTAAAAAAAATCTCTGTTCTCACTATACAAAATTATCTTTCCATGCAGATCTGAAGAATACAACATCCTGGTCCCGTGTGTAAACACATTTACCAAAAATATGTTTTAATTCCTACAAAACGACCGAAATTACCAAGGAAATGGAATTTTGCAAAATATTTAATTTTTATTAGTTAGGCGTAATTTTATTAAATTATCGATACTTTCGCCAATTTGGCAATATTTTGTTTAATTTCACGTCTTTTTTAAAAAAAAAGTCGCTAAATTTGTTCTCCGCACGGCGAGTCTGACAAACAGACCCTACCGAAACATCATTGCAATACTAACCTCTAACAAAACGTAGTTAATTCCATTGATTTAGCACAATTCTATGAATTTTAAAATATTTTTATCGATTTAGCTAAATTTTTATCAATTTGGCGACCTTTTAAAATGTCGCCAGATTTATAGCCAAGTGAGACAATTGGACTGACAGGCAAATGTTACTGAAACATCATTACAGTGCTCTCTCCTAACAAAACACAATTAATGTCATTGATTTAGCGTCATTTTTATCTATTTGACAACATTTATCGATATTTGCTAAAATGCAAGCGCTATGAAATTGGATCAATGCATGCCAAAATAAAAGCTTTAAAATGCTATTAGAAGATTTACACTACCATTTTTATTCTGTTTCAACAGTTGGTTAAAACAATATATGAGTTGAAAAATATTTGCTAAAATAAAACAGATGACTTCAGAAATTGAAAATATCGATAATCCCAGTCACCTTTCAACCCGAAAGCCGTAATGAATAAAATCCTGTCAAAAATGTACATAATTCCGATAGCACTGATTTTTATATTCATTTGTTAAGCATTTAAATCGGAAAATATTTAATAACAATCGTCTGCTGTATAAATCATTCCGTTGCTAGCAACATGATATAATTTTTTTTTTCAAATAAATCTTCTTCTTCGACCCATACCGTGCGACCTACCAGAAAGATATAAGGCATCTGTTTGAACCATCGGGAAGTGCCACCCAATTTAGACTGGAATCCAGTGAGGGAAGCATCCACAGGGACCGTACACTCCTTCCCCTATCACCAACCACTCGGAAGGACTTACGGACACACGTGTTTAACGCGATCGTACTCAGCATGAACACGACGGCAGTTTTGGCAGTGACGGGAATCGAACTCGGACCGTCGGAGTGCAATTCCCGCGCGCTAACCACTGGACTGTCGCGCCCCAAATAAGTCTCAAACCCAAAAAACTCATTGAGTTACATTCCGTTTCTTTGCAACATGATATCATTTTATTTTTCAAGTAAATTTGTAGAAAAAATATCGATTGCACAATGCTGTCTCTGTGGGAGGTTTGTTTCTTATTAATATTACGACCACCCTTGACTCTAGAAACTCGAAACATGGACTCAATTTTAAGTGAGGTTATTTCACTGCTATCCACAAAATTTCATGAATTTCGGTGCAGCAGCTAGTTCTCCCATGAAAATGAGACACACACACACACACACACACACCTACACACACACACACCTACACACACACACACACACGTACACACACATATTTTCAATTTTATTTACATAGATTGTTTAACTTTAAAGAGAAAATTAAAGAAAAATTATAATATTAATGCATTGAATGAAAAGGTAAATATTTGTTTAGCGAAATTTTCTCAGGTATCGTATGAGATACCTTAATGCTTCTTGTTGAAAAATATATCTCTCCTAATGCTCTCTGGAAGAATTTAATTAAACGTCGGTGCTCCTCGAGGGCAAGGGATGCGGATCTGTGTTCTAGAGAGGGGCCTTAAGCGACATGTAGATTTTTTAGATAAGTGCCCTTGAAATATCTGTATTTACTTGATAAAATTGAAAATAATATTTTTTTAATGAAATTTTCATAAATAAATACCTTACAAATCCACTGAAATTCATATCTGGAATAAAGTTCGTTAAGGAGGCTGGAACTGGCCTATAACCATGTCGAATTTGCTAACTTCAATGTTTTTTCTTTCTCAAAATCTATAAATACTCTTAGAACAGAATATTTACAGCTAGAAGATGTACTAACATAGTTTAACAGTCACTTTTTATTTACACCCGAATATTTCCAAATTATAATTTTTCCCCACGGTCACAGTTTTTAAACAAAATTTTACAAAATTTATTTTCGTTAAAAAGACATGTAAAAACTAACCTTTAAAATATCAAGATAAAATGCCCCCGCACATGGTCTGACATAAAAGTTTCGAAGTGTTGCAGCAAGTAGTTGTTGAGAAAAAGGATCATAAAGAGTCAAAAGATAAACATCGTGAGAAAAACAGCGAGAAAAATATTTAAAAGCTCCAGACTCTGAGGGTGTTATATGGAAACAAAGATAAAGTTTCAAATTTTAAATTGCGGATTAACTAATGCGATACATCGTGTGAAAGAGAACATTCTGAATCACTTAAATCGAAAAAGAAAATCAAATTGTTGGACTTATTTTCATGTCTTCTTAATGAATAATATACTAATTGAAACCTCTTGATGGATGTTTTAAATGTCCTAAAATTTTTATAAATGATGTTGGCTCTTTTACAATTTTTTAAAAGAGGTAAATTTATATACAATAAAATAAATAAATAAACATAATTTTATACATAGGTAAATCGAAATATTATGCAGATAAGGATATTTACGGTTAAGATAGTCCATTAAATGCTGCATTTTAATCAGACATTTTGTGGAGATATTATTCTAAAATGAATTAAAAATGTAGATTTGCAATGCCACATATAGAAGGAAATTTCCCAATTTTTTGGATATGAACACCCTTCTGAAAGGGTCCCTTGATTGAATGTGAGTTGGTCACAATTAGTAAACATTAGCGACCTTTTAACTAAAAAATAAAAGGTAATATAATGAACTTCCAAACGGTTTATGAAGATAATTAAAAAAAGAAACATTCAAATTAAAGATTCTTTTAAACGCACAATTTTAGCCAAAATATTCTTTGTAGATATATTTAAATATTACGAAGGTAAAACGAACAACTTTTCATCGGATACAGCTTTTTTCGACTGATTTTATTACCTCATTTACACGAATTTTCAGAGTGTATGCAAGTTAGTTAATAGGATAGAATAGCACGTCTGGCGTTTAAATCGACCGTACATCCTGCGTGTGAAAAATAAACGCAATTTTGCTAAAACTAGCACCCCTTTTTCGTACATGCAATCCAATTGAATTAAGCCTTTATAGAGCGTTGCACATATTCTAAAGCAACAAACCTAATTTTCCTCTTCCCAGTCAAATGACGTTTCAGAGATAATAAGTCAAAAGATTTATAACTTTAATTATATATATTTATGTTAATTAATTCCTGCCATGGAAAGGTGGCAACGGTAATAAAAGCATAGCTGCATCAGCATGACATAATATTGAATTACCAGTTCACTCACAAAATCCTCGAATTGAATCTCCGTACATTAAAAGGGGGAAAAACACAACCTTAAGTTAAGTTTATTGACATAATGCAAAAAATTTGATGTGGATAGCACATGAATTTTCCTACGTAATGTAGTGATTTCACTTCTTTTACAACGAAATATTGATGTAGAATATCCTTGGCTCAATGTTTTTAACAATTACAATTATTATTTATATAACAATTCATATAACAATTAATATTTAAATTATAATATGGCATTCCAATGATAGACAGGAAAGAAGTTGTAAGTTATAAAACCTTAACATAACAAATGCTAACAACATGAAAGGATGTAAAAAATAGAGAATCATGAATCAAGAGGAGAATAAAATGCATATATCTAGTTATCCATATATATATATATATATATATATTTCAGCTTTTGATTTCTAACCATTGATATTTGTTGATTATATTTAGCTGGATGACTAGATATATGTACATGTAATATATATGTACATATAATATATATATATATATATATATATATATATATATATATGATCAATTTTCTAGACGTTAGTTTAACAATTAAAAATGCAAATACAATAAAATTTAAAATCTATGACAAAACAGAAACTTATAACTTCAAAGTAAATAAACTTCAACATTTCTCTTCCAATCTTTCCAAATCTGTATATAGAAATATTATTAATAACCAGTTATTAAGAATCAAAATGTTAAGCACACTTTGTTACTACAAAGAACATCTTCATAAATTCATCAACACCGTTATCAAAAATAACCCGCCCAATCTTATTTTTTCTTTTATTAAAACACATTTTAAATTTAAATTCAAAAACTTGCAACAATTACAGCAACATATTGACAGATCATACTCTAGCATTTCTAAATAATTCATAATCTCCATGTCTTCTTCTAACAGTTAAACAATTCGTATAATTCACTTTAACCTGCTTTGCGAAAACTGCTTAGTCAGTAACTAAAAATTCACTGTAACCTGTTCTGAGATGATTGGTAATACACATGCTTTTACAGAAGTACCACAGTACTAGGGGTAGATATATTTTCACTTTATTTTCATTATATTCTTTTGATATTACTTTATAATACTTTGCATCCTCATTTCAATAATTAGCCACAAGCTGGTGTAACAGAATATTTTATATTCATGTTTGATTTTTTTGTGTATTTGATCCACTTTGTCTTTTCTTCTACGTCGGGCCATTTACATTATTTCTGTAATACATTTTACAGTTGTGTAAACAGAAACGTAGGATCAGCATTAATGAAACATGTATGGCCCTTGATAACGTACATGGTTTCAGAAATGCTTTTCATATTCATTTTATTCCCTTTATATTCACTAGATTCCATTTATTCAATTTCCAAACTTCTTGCTAAAGTGTAGCTCATCGTGCTACACTTGGTTTCTGATTTGCAATTTTTTACCTTTACCTTCAGTTTACAAGCAATTTTCTTTGGTATTTCTCGGGTATATATATATTACAAGTAATCATAAAAATCTTCAATTATACATATATATATATATATATATATATACACAGGGTGGGACAAAACTCTTGGGCCAAACTTTAAGGGGTGATAAATCACATTTAAACAAGCAATTTTTGTCATGCAAAGCAGGGTTGTAAAGCAAGAGGTGAACCGCTAGACGTTGCTGACATTGAACGAAGTGGCGACTGCGTCAGAACTAGCCAGGGTTTAAGCTGATCGCCTGATCTCTCGTGTCTCGACTTTTTCTTATGGGGCCATATGAAAAGTCTCATCTACGATAGCCCCATCGACTCCGACGAGGACTTTGTTGCTAGGATTGCTGTTGCTGGATAAAGTTGCTGTCCAAGATATGCCGGGTGTTTTTGCTAACGTTCGCTGCTTGCTACGTCGCAGGTGTGAAGACTGCATTACTGCTGGTGGTCGCACCTTTGAGCAGTTTCTGTAACTTTGCCCATGCATTCTGCAATTTCTGTCAGTAAAACGTACTTCGTGCCTACTCTGTCATTTTTGTGTTTCCCCTTTTCACGAGAGAGTCATCATTTCCTCATTTCATGAGCTACCACCTAGCAGTTCACTTCTTGCGTTAGAACTCTGCTTCGTATAACAAAAATAAAGAGCGGCGCACGTTAGCAAAAACATCGGACATATCTTGGACAACGCCGGCAGCAACAGCAATCCTAGCAACAAGGTCCTCGTCGGAGTCGATGGGGCTATCGTAGATGAGACTTTTCATGTGGCCCCATAAGAAAAAGTCGAGACACGAGAGATCAGACGATCAGCTTAAACCCTGGCTAGTTCTGACGCAGTCGCCACTTCGTTCAATGCCAGCAACGTCTAGCGGTTCACCTCTTGCGTTACGACCCTGCTTTGTAAGACAAAAATTGCTTGTTTAAATGTGATTTATCACCCCTTAAAGTTTGGCCCATTAATTACAGGAATGCTCATTAATTACAGGAAAAACTACAAATGAATGGAGGTTCTAGTACCCTGTTGGGTCAATTCTAACGTGAATACACAATGCAATACGG